>JAUMJL010001481.1:0-62869 GCA_033558185.1 Dromococcyx pavoninus | reverse complement strand
GGCCGGAGGCGCGGACAAGCGTGGTGCGGCCACCGAGGGTGCAGCTTGGCGGCAGGGGTTCCGAGTCGCCCCTGGGACGCAACAAACGGGCGGTGCCCGGTGCGGTGGGTCCGCTCCGGGTTCTCGGCTCTGTGAGAGGAGCCCCAGGCGGGCCGGCATTATCAGGGGCGGCTCTGACGCGCCAGAGCACGTGGTTAACCCAGAGCAAGAGGGAAGCGCGGGCTGAGCAACGGAGATTTGGGACAACCCAGCAGCCTGGTCTCGTGTTGGCCGGGGTGCTTACCCACCGTTAATACCTGGGCTTGCAGCTGCCCCTTCCCACTTTTGGGAGAATCATCCTTAAAACTGAAGTTAGTATGACATGTAGTAGAGGTCACAGAGCACTGAGATCACAGGGTTATAGAACGTTTTGGGTTGGAAGGGACCTTAAAGCCCATCCAGTTCCACCCCCGTGCCGTGGGCAGGGTCACCTCCCACCAGCCCAGGCTGATACAGATCCACTCTCAGGAAAAATATTTTTACAGCTTCTGTCTCCCAGCAGCCTGCGTTTTGTGTCCATCCCTTCTGTAACCATCACATGGCCATGTAGTGCCCGCAGACCTCAGTGACTGCCCCAGGGTTCAGTTTTGGCCATCCACAGCTAGTGTCCTGTTCAGCTTCAAGGTCAGCTCAGTATAAGAGAAAAGAACATTTAAAAAGCCATTAAAAATCCTCCGCCAGTGCTCAGGATTACACAAGGAGTTACAGAGAAGACGTAATGCTCAGGCAGGAGTCTTCCATAACAATTTAGGAGAAGGTTCCCTACCCATTGTTCCTCAGCCACTCAGAACATGTACCAGCTTTGTTTTTTTCTTTATCATATAAATTTGCTTTGGTACTGATCACATTACTTTGGATCAAAGGGGAGGTAACTGGGAGGCATGCAGATACTGGTTAAAATTTTCTCTATTTAGTACCTTTGCATGTTTAGGGGAAATAGAGAAATTTTAGCTGCTATTTATCATAGAATGGTCTGGGTTGAAATGGACCATGATGGTCATCTGGATCAACCTACCTGCAGTGAGCAAGCACATCTTTAACTCGATTAGGTTGCTCAAAGCCCCATGCAACCCAGCCTTGAATGTTTCAGGGGAAAGGGCCTCCACTACCTCTCTGGGTGACCTGTTCTAGGTTTCACCACCCTCAGTGTAAAAAATTTCTTCCCAATATCTAGCTGAAACCTCCCCTCTAGTTTAAAACCATTACCCCTGGTCCTATTGCTACAGGCCCCACTAAAATTTTTTTGGCCACCTTTCTTGTAAGTCCCCTTTAAATATTGAAAGGCTGCAATAAGATCTCTTTGGAATCCTCTGTTCTCCAGGCCGAACAACTCCAACTCTCTCAGCCTCTCTTCATAGGGGAGGTGTTCCAGGCCTTTGATCACCTTCATGGCCTCCTCTGGACCCATTCCAATAGGTCCATGTCTTTCTTGTGCTGAGGACTACAGAGCTGGATGCAGTGTTCCAGGTGTGGTCTCACCAGAGCAGAGTAGAGGGGCAGAAAACCACCCATTTGTACTCACACTAGTGGGTAGGTACTCTTTAAAAAAGAGCATCTATTTCTGGCCAAATTTCAGCTTTTCTTCCACACCTCATTTCAATGAGCCATTTTTTTTTCTGGAGCAATATACAACAGGCCTTGGATGGAGCGAACCTTTAGTCCACCTGAGAAGTGCACAATATAGCAGCTGCATGAAATAAGTCAGAGCAACAAATACATCACGGCCATTCTCAGGGTATGCTGACACCCTAGAGCTTTCATCTACTGAGCTGCAAATAGGTTGGTATTTTCCCACTTGCAGTATCAACATTTGTCCCCCAAAACACCACTGTTTTAACTAGTAAAGCACTGCAAGAATTGCAAACCACATTTCTGGTCTACAGAACCTTAAAACTTGTAGCCCTTATCTAAGTAGCCTAAATCTACCCAGTCTTAAGGACCTATTGCACCTACTTACTATACTTTGGGGATTAAACCGTCCCTGAGTTTTACAGGGGAAGGAAGACTACACAGGTTTAGATGAAGTAATTCTATTTGCAATGCTCTTCTGACAGAATACCTTTTTTTTCCCCGACAGTGAAAAATACCAAGCACTCCTTTGTCAATCTTGCTTATGGCTCCTCCCCCAAGTAAACAAGTCTAACATTTTTAGCCACTGCACGTTATCCTTCCTACAGATTTCTTACACATCTTGCATATAATTTAACCCTCTTCCGAGAAGAGGGCAGCAACAATTCAAGTCTTTCTTTTCCCATAAAAAGAGCTTTGCTGTTCCAGATTGCACAACAAACAAGAAAATGGCAGCCTGATTTCTCTATCAGGTGTAACTGGCAGTTCACTTGAGTTTTTCTGGGATTTATTGTGTAAGAATAGCAAGGAAAGGCTACAGTTGCAGAGTCAACCATCAGAGACACTGAGAAACACTTAACTCATTAAGCAGTGTTTACTTCTGAATTGTCACTGCTAGATCACCACCATGGAAAAAAAATCTTCAAGATGAAGAGTTTTTTGCTGCTGCAGTGCTCACCAAAATCCACTTATGTTCCAAAGAAAGTGCCTTTGCTCTTGGGAGAGTAGGACATTACACACACAGAGAAAATAGCAGAGAATTCCCCCTGTACTCGGCACTGGTGAGACTGCTCCTCAAATATTGTGTTCAGTTTTGGGCGCCTCGCTACAGAAAGGGCTGGAGGTGCTGGAGTGTGCCCAGAGAAGCGCAACGAAGCTGGTGAAGGGACTAGAGAACAAGCCATGTGAGGAGCAGCTTAGGCAACTGGGCTTAGGAGGCTGAGGGGAGACCTCACCGCTCTCTACAGCTATTGATCTATTTTCCCAGGTAACAAGTAATAGGATGAGAGGAAATGGCCTCAAGTTGTAGGCAGAGGAGGTTTAGGTGGGAGATTAGGAAAAAGCTTTTCACAGAAAGGGCTATCAGGCTGACCAGGGAAGTGATAGTCACCATCCCTGGAGGTATTTAGAAAATGCACAGACTTGGCGCTTAGGGACATGGTTTAGCAGGTTAGGTTTACAGTTGGATTCAATGATTTTAAGGTTTTTTTCCAACCTAAACAATTGAATTATTCTATGTGGCTGGAAAACACTACCATACAGAAATTCCCTTACCTGCAGACTTTGAGGGGCGAAACAACCACCATTGCAATTCCTTAAACAAAGCAGTTTAGCAGTGAAGGCCTTTTCATATTTGTCCCCTACAACCAACCCTCCCCTCCCTGCCATGGGGGCTGCTGTCACACCACATCTACAGAGCAAGGGTGTGTGCCACGTATGCTTGATAAATAATAGGATCATCGAGTCTGACTGTACAACTCACTAAACCACATCCCTCAGAAACTCATCTACCCATCTTTTAAACACCTCCAGGGATGGCGATTCAACCATCTCCTTGGGCAGCTGTGCCAGTGCCTGACCACCTTTTCAGTGAAGAAATTTTTCCTAATGACTAGTCTGAACCTTCCCAACAGAGCGGAGAGGGATTCCCAGCTATGGGGACAGCAACCCAAAACCGACAGAAAACACCAACGGGAAACTCCAGTCCATTCCTACATAGTCAAGGGACCTTAAAGCCCATCCACTTCCAATCCCCCTGCCGTGGGCAGGGACACCTCCCACCACACCAGGCTGCTCAAGGCCCCATCCAACCTGGCCTTGAACACCTCCAGGGAGGGGGCATCACAGCTTCTCTGGGCAACCTGTGACAGTGCCTCACCACCCTCAGCATGAAGAATTTCTTCCTAACATCTAATCTAAATCTTCTCCCTTCCAACTTAAAGCCATTCCCCCTCAGCCTGTCACTCCATGTCCTTGTAAAAAGCCCCTCCCCAGCTTTTCTGTAGCCCCTTCGGGTACTGGAAGGCTGCTATGGGGTCCCCTGGGGCCTTCTCTTCTCCAGGCTGAAAAAATCCAACTCTCTCAGCCTGTCCGCATAGCAGAGATGCTCCAGCCCTCTGAGCATCTTCATGGCCTCCTCTGGACCTGTTCCATATCCTTCTTATGTTGGGGATATAAGAAGATCATACAATCATAGAAGGGTTTGTTTGGAAAGGACTTTAAAGATCATTCGGTTCCAACTCCCCTGCCGCGGGCAGGGACACCTTCCACTGAATCAGCTTGTTCAGACCCATCCAAGCTGGTCTTGAACACTTCTAGGGAGGGGGTATCTACAGCTTCCCTGGGCAACCTCTGCCAGTGTCTCACCACCCTCACAGCACAGATATAAGGAGATATAAGACAGCCGAGGATATGTATTCAGGAGCAAGCAGGGAGCGCGGCAGGCTCCCCTCAGCCTTTCCTTCCGGGCTGCTGCGGCAGCCTGAAGCCCACCAGGCCGGCGACCTCCTCAGGTGAGCGCTCGCCCTTCCCGTGGTACTCCCGGTGCAGCGCCGCGTGCTCCCGGACGCTGCGCAGCAGACACAGGTACGTGGCGGCCTGGAAATGCAGCTCCTGCTGGGCCCGGCACAGCTTCTCGCTGGTCACCTGCAACAAAAATCCCCAGAGCCTTCGCATCTTCCACACGCCCCCCCTCACCCCGAAGCCGCGCGCTGGAGGGGGGCGGGGGGGAGGCGGGGTCACCGCCACCGCGTACCCGGTGCGCGCGGAAGGCCGCGAGCATGTGCCGGTAGGCGGGCGCGTGCCGGTAGGGGCGGCCCCCTTGGCCGCACGCGAGGCGTAGCTCGCGCAGCAAGGCGCGCAGCGTCCGCAGCGGGGAGCCCAGCGCCGCCATCGCCTCCACCCGCCGTCACCGCCTCGTCCCTCCTCGCCCGCCCGAGCCAAGCGCCACCCCTTTCGCCGCGCCGGCCAATGAGGCGCACGCGGGGAATTCACACCCTCGTCCGGAGAGGGACGCGCGCGCCTCCTCAAGAAGTGGCGGGTGGGGGGGGAGGGCACCGCCAGGACGAGCTGTCGAGCGCCGAGTGGAGCGACCGCCTTTCTACTCACCCCTCTCACCGCAACCGGCGGAGGTCAAGTGCCGAAGGTCGAGCGTCGAGGCGGAGGCCCCGCCCTGCCCCGCTCCCCCACGCCCGGCTGTTCTGAGGTCCCGCCCCCTGTCTCTCAGGCGTTGGGCGCGGGGGGGAGGCAACCGCCCTCCTGCCCTGCCCGCCGTGGTGTGAGGGGCACTGGCGCCGGGCGAAGGCACCGGAGCGGGGGCGCTTGGAGGCGCCAGAGCTGCTCCTCTGCGGGAAACTGGGGCTGCGGACTCTCCCCCGGGGCAGCCCACGCGTGCCTGTGACGTCTCCGGTCTTAAAAGGATCTGTACCAGTTATTGGGGCGCTGGGGATACCCAAGAACACGCGGCCTAACTCCAGCCGCCTGCGGAGCAACAGCAGGTCTCGGCCAGCCGGTCCGAGCAAGAAAAAAATAAACCCACCCCAGATGGGACTCGAACCCACAATCCCTGGCTTAGGAGGCCAATGCCTTATCCATTAGGCCACTGGGGCTGCACGAATGTAATTTTCCCGCGCGCCTACTTCCCACCTGCCCGGCCCCTCTGCACTCTATGGACAGCACCATTCCGCGGACTGGAAACCGCGAGGCCGCCTGGAGCTGGAGGGAGGGGTGGGGGGAAGGGCCTGTGTTGGCACAACGCACCCCGAAGGCGTGAGATACGTTCAGTCATCGTCCTGTGACAGTTTTAAAATGCAGTATTGCCGTGGTTGCCCTGGCTGCAGAAAGGCAGCATCCCGCTGGCAGCCTGCACATATTTATATCAGTGTAAAATAAAGAAAGGTTGCTTAAGGTACCTGAAGGGGTACCCAGGAAAGCTGCTGAGGGCAACGTTACAGGGGCCTTTTGAGACCCCACCTGGACACAGAGCTGTGTCTAGTTCTGGAATCTCCAACATAAGAAGGATGTGGAACTGTTGGAACAGGCCCAGAGGGAAGGAGCACCTTTGCTATGAGGACAGCCTGAGAGAGTTGGACTTGTTCAGCCTGGAGAAGTGAAGGCTCCAGGGAGCCGCATAGCAACATTCCAGTATCAGAAGGACTACAGGAAAGCCGGGGAGGGGCTTTTTACAAGGACATGGAGTGACAAGATGAGGGGGAATGGCTTTGAATGGGAAGGAGGAAGATTTAGATTAGATGTTAGGAAGAAATTCTTCATGCTGAGGGTGGTGAGGCACTGGCACAGGTTGCCCAGGGAAGCTGTGGATGCCCCCTCCCTGGAGGTGTTCAAGGCCAGGTTGGATGGGGCCTTGAGCAGCCTGGTGTGGTGGGAAGTGTCTCTACCTAGTACTAGAAATGCCAAGCATAAGAGTATGCCACTATTAAGATTAGTTCTGAGAAATACTGTGAATATATAAAGCCTTTATGAGAAATAAGGCACATACGCATGTAATGAGAAGATAAAAAGCTCTAGTTCTGGTATCTGGGTATGTGTATCGTAGTAGGAGCTGATCCTCCATGCACCCAGTGCTGAATAGAGAGTAAATAAAGAATATATTAGAAGAATATATTCTTTATTTATTATAGAATATACATTAACATCAAAATAAATTTAAAAATGTTACAGTGCCTGTTTTCTACACCAACAAGAGTCTTAAGAGTTTCATTTTGACTGAAATTTACCGTAACACCATCCTCCAAACAACAATGAAACAGTCCCTGCTTCAACTGAAACCTCTCTGTTGTTGTAAGAAACCACTGAGACAGGGCTAATATGTACATTCCTCTTTATTTAATACAGCACAGACACATGACACATAGAAAAAGAAAAGTACACTCATGAAAAAAGTCTGTCGCAGTTGGGGACAGGGAACAGCTACGCCAGATTGAGTAAGGCTCCTACTGCAGAACAGGGGTCTGCCAGCAAGGTTGGATCCCAGAGTGAAGTTTGCTGCCAAAGAAGTCTTTGCACTCCTTTCAGGAAAGCAGAAAATAGAAGGGCAAGTCCCTCTCGGAACAGGTGGAGTTGGCATTATCTGCAGGGTGCACAGGATACAAACCCTATCACCGCATTTGGACCAAAGCACTGATACAATGAGAAATGCTCCAGCTATTCTTGGAGAGGGCCAATAGTTCTGACCTCTGAAAACAGACTTCTCAGGGATAGCAAACCTGAGAACCTGGAAGGAGTGAAATCATCAAGTAGTCACGCAGAAGAGGGTTAAAATTAGTCTCCCTGATAGGGCTCTGCTAGCCACAGCTGGGAATGTGCAGGGGAACAAGTCACCTTCCCAACTAATGGCTTCCCAGCCATTAAACTGACCAGAACCATATACACAGTTGGAACTGATGCGGGCTTTTGTGGCAGCAGCTTCTTCCTTCTCCTGCTTCAGTTCAGGATGGAAATTAAGCAGGCACCAGCTCCTCTGGCAAAGAGCCTTACACATGTTTAAAAAATTAAAATACAAAAAAAGGGAGACAGGTGTATTTACAAAATCCATGGCTGGTACAGTACATCATTTTTAAGACACACTAAATGCTACAATCTTTCAGGTCCTGAGATTATTACAAAAAAACCCCAACAACTCAAAACTTGTGTTCAGGTCCAGTTTTATAAGAAGAGAGAAAAGAAATCACACATTTAAAACAGTATCCCTTGAAGTTACTGGAACACACCTCCCTAAAAATCCAAATGAAAGTGGTGCCAACCACCCAAATGTAGCTGTGTTGGGTTGTTTAGGCTCGTTGTCACAAGAGGGGAGCATTTCATAGGGGAGTTTCTCTGGAGAGCTCATCAGGTGAGCTCACAGCCATCAGGATCCTCTCTCCATCGCTAAGCCCTGTGATCCAGAATACACGAGTACTGAAAAGAAGAAGGTGACCTTGTAGAAATTCACGATGGACTGAATAAAACATCACAGGAATCACCAGCTCAAACAGGTTTGCCATCTTGTAGTAACTGCATGTGCCTTTGTTTGAAAGTGAGGAATGCAAAGAACTCTATTTGTGATTTAACATTCGTTTATTAAAAAAACCCCAAACACTTGGCCAGCTGTTTGTTCTGAGCTACCAAGTGAAAGGCAGGAAAACACTTTGTTCATCTGTTTCTCAGCCTTCCACTGTCTTGGAGATCAGAGCAAATCAGGTAAAATCAAACTGGCTATCCCCAAACTTGCTAATATATATACACGCACTAAAGGTGACACCAAACAAAGGACATGGAGGCCAAACCATTGTCGAGGGGATGATCCCCGTTACTGTGAGCTGTGCAGACAGGTATTTGGACACTATTCTTTGTCTGAGCCTTTTTATCAGGCAGAACTAAAAGGACCTGCACTCACAAAGGGTTTTTTTCCCAATGAAACACACTGAATATAGTGCTTTTGTATCATCATAAGTTATCACAGATGCCTTTTTATTATAAGCACCTGACTTTAAGCTAGAGAATGTCAGCATTTTAAGGATTACTCATGAAATGCTTATAACCCTCCATAAAAGAAGACTACAAGAGACAAATCACATAACAAGAGCACTAATTTAACTGCTAAAATATAACACTGTTCAGTAGACTTTTGGGGATAAATAGTAGTAGTTAATTTTGTAACTTTTTTTTAAACAGTAGTCCAAAAATAAAGTTTTTCCATCTATGTCCAGTATGAATCTTGAGAACTATGCAAGAACATAGTACTAATTGCTACATGATGGAATCACCAGCAATAAAACACACACTACAGTTCTCACCTCTGAACTAAATCGTTATTTGTAGTTACATACAACAAGATTAATAGATCTGTGAGAAATACCTGGGGACTGCAATTTAGTTTTTTATTTAAAGACCCAGCTACTGTGTAGTCGATAACTCCCCTTGTTTAGAAGCCACTTCATTTAAACATGAAACTGATTTAATTCACTTCTGATACTGGAAAGAAACCTGGGATGTCTCACTAGTTTCTCCCTCTAAGTTACAAAACACTGCTGTAGCTTCTTAAACCAATTTTAAGAACTGATTATTCTAGAAAAGTCTCATACTAAAACCTGTCACAAGAGGCGATTTTAGCTTCCCTCTTTTAGCTACTTCATGACACTTGACACTCGGTGTTGCACCAGTGAAAGGGTTTCTTTTTTAAAATACAAATTTCTTTCTTCACGTTAGCAAAAAAGACTTCTGCAGTACAGACATTCAAAAAATATTCCATTTTCTTTGGGTAAAACTTCAACATGTGTTAAGAGGGGTAGCTGGGGAAAGGAATGCACGTAACACTGAAACACATAAATACTTCTCTGCATAGTTGATATTAGTGACTACTAATCAAACTAAGGCCTTATCTAGAAAAAACTGAGAACGCGAGAAAGTTTCTTCCCCTACTCCCCTGGTGAAATCTGGTAAGTCTCAAAAAAGCTCTGGCTGCCTCAGCAGCTACTTGGTTTGGCCTATGATGATGGTAACTCCTGACTGGTTTTGGTTGATTCTCTCCCTCCCTTTTTCTCTTGGTACTAGACAGTAACAAACATAACTATCTGTTGATAAAATACATCTGCACACATTGCTGGGCAAAGACAAAAAAAAAACCCAAACAACCAACACCCTTTAGTATTGAGCGTGATAGGAGTCAAACATAGCGTACACTGCTTGCTTTGGATTACTTCACCATAAAGAAAAACTTACTACTTAATGTTTATTACTTAAGCAGGAGACGATGGCAAGGGAAGAGACTGAAATTCACTTCCACATAAAAAACATGGTTTGTTTGTTTTTCCAGAGTTGTTCTGTAGAATTATAGCTGTCAAAAATGACTACAAAATACAGACCTATATCCTTGACTACTGACAAGATTAACACAGTTTTATTTATGAGGAGTGTGCAAAAACAGCTGTAGGGAATCTCTGTACTTCCCCAGTTTTGGGCCAGTTCCAGGCCATGCTGATCTCACAGCATAATTCATAGCAGCAGCAGGGCTTTCTATGGCCCCAAAAGGCTATTACAGCAGCAAGGTATCACTGGGTCATAAAAAGAGGATGATGAAGCCACACCAGAAGTTTCCACAAACAAAGCTTTCCCCTACACAATAGTTATCTTTCCAGTGACCCAGTAAGCATACTTCTGGCTGCTTATTTTGGCAGTGATTTCTTAAGCAGTAGACAGTTATTTTCAGAACAGCAGCATTTGTTAAAAAACACTGCAACAGTCAACCATCATTACCAGCTGTAAATTCCATGATCTCTCAGATCAGCCTAGGATTAAAGACATGTGTGCCCAGAATGAATTAGCCACAGAAGAGCCCAGTTAGCTCAGATCACTGCCACAGGTGAATATGGCAAACTCCACAGAAGTGACCTCACTGATGCACCTAAGGCAGGTAAGAAGCACCCTCACTACCACTCCCCCTGGCTAAGCTACCACCAAGTCCTATTTTTGACAGACACCTTTAGAGCGATAGAAGAAATCTGCCTATGCCCTACTTTACATACAGGTTCCCTCAAACACATGAAGACAAGATAAGAATTGAAATAGCAGGTAGGCTACTCTCTGCCACAGGAACACCTTGTATTTGGTATCTTATTTTCTGCTCCCTCAATGGGTTCTCCACCCATGAAAATTCCATTCATCCTGGAATTTCCATTCCCGTGCTGGAAAGTAAATGCTTCCTTTTCATATTACAACTCAAAATTAAATCTTCCCTGGGGGAAGCACATCACAGAGCTAGCACAGTTTAGTGATGTGTCCATATGGTATTTTAGGTTTTGCACTTGCTCAACAAGTGAATTGCTAATTTCAGGTATGCATGTTTATAATAATCGTAAGTTAGACAGATCCTCAGCACAGAAGTTAACATCACTAGATGATCAATTGCAGATTACTAACTTCGTCAGGGAACAAGGAAACAAGCACAGATACTATTACGAGGGTTCACTTGCAGCCAACAACACATGAACTTACTGTTCACTATATTAAGAAACCAAACCATGAATGAAATCTCGATAAACTGAGGAAAAAAAAATACTACTAGAAAAGTACATCATGGTGAATGATTCAGGCAACATGTTAAGTGTAGCCAGGTTTAACTCCAATCAGCAGCTTGCACTTTTGCAGGTTTTAAAAAACTCCTCCTTAAATACAGTGACAAGGTATAATGTGGCAAGTTGGTGAGAATCCTTGCAATAATTGGTGTCAAGCAGACAGGACTGGCCACACACAAAATTGCTTGCAATTCATCTCAACTCAAACTTACTGCCAGCTGCTATTTTAACTTTCTTTCCCCCCCCTCGCCCCACCTTTGGGCTGCCAGCCACATGTCTTTGCCTCAGACACTGTAACTGTGTGAAGTGGCCCAGTATTTAATAAGGTTGCCAGACAGGGCTCATGTTTTACTTGTGTCCTAATTAAGATCCAAATTAAAAACCTTCAAAGAAGAATGCAAGAAGTTTCATTTCCATTAGCTACTTCCTTTCTCTCATGCACATTTACGCACACTCACACACACTTTTTATTGTACTGCCATCTTTGCACAAATGTTCACCTTTGAAGTGTTTAACAGAGCCAGCAGAATGTAGAAGGACGAACAGGTTTCTCGGGAATATTTCTGTATGTGTGTGTGTGCACGTGTGTGAGAGAAAGAAAGAACACACAAGCACACAGGACCAACACCATGGTACAGCAGCTATGAAGTTCCATTACACACTTCTCTTTACAAAAGGGAAAACATAGTATAACAGCATCAAGCCATCTTGGCAAGCTCAAGATTTTCCTCCAAAATGCTTTCCAGCACTTCAGGATCTCTGAGAACAGTTTAAAGAGGGTAGGGAAATAAATTTAAAAAAAAAAAGGCACTTAAATAAAGGACAAAGGCCTGAATCAAGTATGTCATGGAGGGTAACAGCCATTTCACCAGAGCTAGGACCAATCAAAATCTACCAACCTTTAATTTCTATAAAATTAAATTTGCATAAATTGTTAATCAATCAGTCATTTACCTACTGCTTTCACCTTTTTGTTCATTTTATGGAGGGAAAAAAACCCCAAACCCAAACAAAAAAAGCAAGTGTCCCTTTAAGGATTCCCGCCCCGCCCCCCCCCCCCTTTCAGCAAAAGATGAAAGTTAGGTGTGGAAAGAAGCCTTCCACAGCTTGGCTGCAGGTTTTCCCTGCAATGCCATCTTCAAAAATATCCAAAACAAAAGCATAAAAGGGGACCACTGTCCCTTCACCAATTCACTCAAAAAAAGAAAAAAACAAACCCAAACTAACCAACCCAAACACCCCAGCACTTCTAATCCACCCATGGGCAAAATCTACTCAACCCCCCCCCCCAAACAAACTGTAAACTAGATTAAAATTTGCTAATAAATACAGCCAAAAGTTCATTTTACGAATGTAGCAGCAAATGTGATAAAGTTAGTTGGAGTCCAAGATGACTCCCAGAGGGTTAATGGTTCACACAACAGATGGCAGCTTGGGAGAGTTGCAGGATTTCTCTGTTTTCATGTCCTCAAGGGTCTTGCACCAAGTGGAGAAGGAAGGGTCAGGTGATGGGACTGCAAGAAGGAAACAGGCTCTTGGCACCTGTCCCATCCCCAGATCTGTGCATCAGACAACTTTGATAGGATTCAAACAAGAAGCAGAACCCAGGTAATTAAAAGTTACTTCTGATTAGCAGAAAACAGATGTGAAACCCACAGCATCCACACTTGTGACTTAGTTGATCAGTATTAGTCATGTATCTCAAATCAGAGAAGGCTGGACAAGGTGATTTAGGCCCATTTGTGTCTTGGAGTGGGAGAACACTGCAGTTAAGAGTCCAAGGTATCAGGAAACTTTGCAGCCTGTTTTTCATCTAGCTTGCCTTCTTTCTTTGCAAGTGTCTCAAAAGGATTTGACACAACTACCAGAACTTTTGGGACTTTGGATTATGTAGCAGAAAATACTACCCAGACAGTTCTAACATTTAAAACCTGTGTTTGAAGTTATTGCTTGCATTTGTTTGGGGCTTTCGGTGAGCTTGGCATGTGAGCTCATATACAGTCCCCAAACCAAGTTCAGCCCGCTGCCTGGAAAAGACAGCTCTACTTGGCTTTCTTATTGCTTGTGAATACTGAGGGTTATATATGTACAACTACAGTTTATTTATTAACAAAGGCCCTTAAAAAGTAGTAAAAACTTGGGGGGAAACATCATTAGAAGAGCTGCTGTGCAGAAAACGGTAAAACATTAACCTAATTTTGCATTTGGACGTTGCAGAATCTTTCACTTGCCCATCCTGTTTATGCTACCTGCAAAGGTCTCTGGGAGCCACCCTATTATTTCCTTTGATTTGGCATTGTTAGGTTTAACCAGGGAGAACAGGGAATGTAGACCCTTTCATCGCTGTTGCTGATTCCAAAGCAGCTCAGAAGCATAATGACTGAAAATACTTTGCCTGTTTGAGGGGGGCTGTTTGAACTGGCTTCACGAACAATGTATGGTCATCTTTATTATCATCCTACTACCTGTTTCCGTAATTAAGTATTAGTTTACTTGTTTCCCACGACTGAGAAGCTCAACAGGCCACACAGACAGGACTACTCCTACCCTCCACAAGGTTTAGAGAAGGATACTCAAGTGAAGATGAGTCATACTGCTAGGAAGAGAGAAATGCTGAAAGGAAGTTTGTGCTGTAGTTATAAAGGGTTCAAAGTCTCCCAGTCTAAAATTTCACTAAGCATGAAGACAGAAGATGGCAATTTAAATGAGATGCCTTGATGATGAAAACACAGAAGAGGTAGAACTTCCTTAGGACAGGGTCTTTTAAATACATTGCTGCCTGATTGCACACTGCTGCAACTCCCCTAGCTACATGCAATGTTAGAAGTATCAGGTTTGACACAAGTCAGAGAATTAGCATCCTGCCAGAACTGTTAGGCCTCAAAAAACCCAAAAGTTGTCATCCTTCAACCCCTCCTGGAGAAAAGAGGAAAAAAAAAATTAGATAAAGCTTGCATTCTAAATAGTATTTTGACAGAACTTGCACAGTATTAAGAATGCCAGAGTCTACGCAGCTGCATGTTTCAACTCTAAATAACCTTGATGAAGGAGAGGCAAGCTTTTCTAATCAATACACCACATACAAAACATCAGCAGTAGCTAAAAAGCATTTAACTGGCAGATGCTGTAGAGTGAAATTAACAAACTAATGCATCTTATTTTAATTCAATCTGTCTTTCACAGAAGTGTTGTGCAAAAACATTTATTGCTGAGCTCAACCCAACATTTTTATACTAAATACACAATATATATTATTTTAAATTCATGTATATATATTTATATAAAATTAAAATGAGCTCTAAATAGAAAAGAAATTTGTCTGGTCTAAGAAAAATAAATCACATGTAAAAGAAACCTGAAAGCTATAAGTTAATCTAGCAAAAAACACTGAAGATTCATTACCCATGGGTCAAAGTCTCTCTGAAAGGTAGGAGATAACCAGTAGTCACTGGTTCAATCTCAAATCAAACTACTGGAAAGACTAGCTACTAGGAATTTCAGCATCTCTGATCAAAGGAATGTTTTTGGGTTGAAGGAGAAGGGGATCATACTATTTTATTTGCTCCTTTCCCCTATGACTTCAGTTTCTGCCGTTCTCACCTTTTATTTGACAGCGCAAGGGACTCGACAGCAAAGTTCTGTCCTAGTGTCCAAAGTGCAACACGTGCTGGATACTTCCTAACCTTACAAATGAACTACTTTATGTATTGCTATCCAAAACCCTCCCAAAAGCCATATTTGCAGTCTTGTGCTATCATGTAAAGAAGAGTCCAGGTGAGGAACTCCCCAGGCCAGCAGGGGCTGGAAATGCTGGAGTCAACCCATTCAGCCCCCAGAAGAGAAGGCACCTCTGGTCGCTTTTGAACGACTCCTCTTTGGCTAATGCCTGAAGCAGTACTAACCCAGCTCTGGAACAGGTCACAAGCAGCTCTCATTAACTGGCAAATCAGTATAACATGTGGCTTTTGGGAGGAGTCAGATGAAAGATGAGGAATATCTAGAATGAGTAAAGAACTGGTTGTATTTTATAAAAGATATAAATAGAACATTACTTGATTTTAGTAGTAGATAAGCACAAGGCAAAGGAGAAAAGTTCAACAAATGAAAGGACTGAAAAATGCCAGTCTGACCAATAAAATGTGGGCTTCCTTTTCATATATATGGAAAATTTTCCATCTCCTTCCTCCCTTAGGTAAGCATCTTTATATTAAAAAAATTATCAAACAAGGAGCAAGGGACTCCCAGTAGTCTGCGTCTCACATCTTGATGTACCAGGAGATCTCTTTCTGAAGATAACTCTCTAATGAGACTGCATCTATAGGCTCCCTAAAGCCAAACAGCCTTGTAAAGCAGGAAAAATGTCCAAATCAGAAACTGTGTTTGTGTAAGGGTTTCATTATAATGCAAAGTATCCCAGCACCACCTCCACTCTACATAACCTTTGGTCCACAACCATACAGCACGCTCAGGACCTACGCATTATCTTGTACTGGGCACTTTGGGAACTAATGCCGTGGATGATTCCACCTTACACAATGGATGGAGAAACCTATTCTAGCTCCTCTCGCGTTTTCAACTCTTCACTGGACATCACTCAGAAAAAACATGTTTGTGCTGCTGTGGGTTTGACAATCAATTTCTTTTAAAAGCCAATCAGAGCAGATAAAAAAGCTTGTTTCATTAGATGAGATCAAACTGTGACCAGTCTGCATGACCAGGAGGACCAGTCCTCCTTTTCCTTCTCTCTTTGATCGAGTTTTGTTTTCTTTTTCTTCTTCCTTTCACCACAGTGCTTGGGATCAGAATATGTAAACATCGACAGAAACAGCAGCCCTGTGACAATAAGCACTTTCCCAACTGGGCAGATTCTGTCAGCCAACCAGAACTGCTTCAGCTCCCTTGCTTGTCCAGATGTCACTGGTTTTTCCGCTGTAACTTAGTGTCCCCTTTACTTTGGCCTCCATCTATAGTTTAGAGACAAGAAAAGAAAGGGAAGAATAAAAGCATGAGCAAAATTTTATAACTTACAGCAAGAGACAGGAATTTGGCACAATTTAACTTTAGGATTACCAAAAAGTATATTGTCTTTATAGGGTGGAAGACTTTGCATCTTCTCTGTAGTTCATTTATTACTAATAGCACTGTTGTAACCTGAGATATCAAGCTTCATACCAAAAGATACCATCTTTCTAAAAATTAAATTGCAGCTTGGGATACTGAAAAAAAATATTCTAAAGGAAAGTTTGATTTAAAACTCTTCACGTTGTAGTAAAGCATTTTTAGTATTCAACACAAGGCACTTACTGTGACAAAAATTAAGATTGTAACAAAAATAGACAATTTAATATCTTTAACAGCCTCTTAGAACAAGACTGCCCAATTTTTTGGAGGACTCCAAGAACTGATGAAGAATCCCCACCAAGTCACTACCACCCTTCCTTTTCTTTCTCCTGGCAAAAAAAAAAGACAACCTACAGGTGGCAAAGAAATGTGTACACTCTAAAGTGCGCCTTCTAAAGCTTTGTGATAGTTCTTCAACTCTAAGACTTACAAACATTTTTAATCAAAATATGCAACTCTTAAAGATAAAATTCCTGGGGAAGGCAGATCTTCCGTTAGGAAACCATCACACTGTTCACACATGTATACAGTCTTAAAAGAGACACGAAGAAGCTTCTAGCTGGAAGGTCAGTTTCTCCTCCAAAGGAGGAATTGAGTGGAAAAAAGAATCTTGCCAATGCAGACTTTATGCAGCCTGTAACAATCACGTTAGCATCCAGTAAGCAGCATTCCTTTTTCCCTCACTAGTTGAATTTGTATACTTAGGTGACTAGAACTGCTACAATAAAGTATTATTGATTTTTTTAAATTTTTTTTGTTCCTGATGTTGAAGACCAGTAGAAAAAAAAATTGCTCAGGTTCCAAAAAATACTGCTACATGTACCTTTTGCCTCTACCAAAGCTTGTCCCCCATTGTGCCTTTTCTAAACTAACTTCAATTCTGGTGTAAGTTTTATTTCAGTTTAGGACAGAAATCTGACTTTGAAGTTAAAAATAAGTAATAAGAAAAAATAGGATATCTTTACCTGTATAAGCTTGCTGCAAGTGAGCAGGCAGAGGTGAGTGAGACAGCGTTGCTGCGTGCTGAGCACCTGGCTGTAAACCCTTCAGTAAGTCTGTGGAAAAGGAGAGCAACAAAGATAAAAATTAATCTTCAGGACAAAGGCAGCTCTTGTGAAATAGGAAGTTTTTATTTTTATAGTGCAGTTATAGTAGCATACTAATTCACATAGGTTTCCGAAGATGTATCTCAACAACAAAATACAAATACCTGACAGCATTCTGATGGCTGGAATAAGTCACCAGAAACAGACCTGCTTGGATACAGTTAATCAACACAAAAGCAAGGACCATGCCTTGGGCTGCAACACTTCATAACATTTCCTTCAGCAGTAAGGCAAAAAACTGATATAGGTTAGAAACCTAAAGAGTTTCTTTTTAAGCAGGAAAAAATAAACGCCATCTTGGTTGATACTTCCTCATAAGACAACTGTTTGATATCTGACAACCTAAGCCATTACTGAGTTAAGGATATGGAGGAATCGCCATATTAAGTCTCTTATTTTTGTGACATTGAGACTCTTAAGCTATATTCCTTTCTAAAGACAAGGGATTAAAAGTTAACCCCAAAAAGCATGTAAAAAACTCAGTATATACTGTGAATGCAACAATGAAGTTAAGCTTATCAAAAGTGACCGATAAGATTTGGATAATCACATAAACAATATTTTACCAGTAAAGAAATCAGATTTATTCTCCTGTAGGGATTTGAATGAACAATATCTAAGTGTCTCAGAACATTATTGCTTCCCTTTTTAATTTCCATTTCAGGATGCATAACAAATACCACTTACTCTGAGTTAGGCTGTGGTGGAAAGCTGCTGAGGTAGATCCCGAGGTGGTTGTCACTCCAGCTGTGTCCGTCCCAAAGCCAAGCAGCTCCAAGGGAAACTGGAAGGGCACGGTCACAGGAACAAGGCCACCCAGCATCCCAAAAGGAGTTAATGGTGCAGATGTTACGTTCTGACTGGTTACAGACAGGGGTGATGCCATGAGAGTCAAAGGTGAGGCGTTGGCCAGTAGCGATGCTCCTGCTGTTGACTGTACGAAGAAAAGGAGTACTTTAAGATTTTGAAGCTTTGAGCTGTACTCTTCAATGAAATAAGAATGCACTATTTTTATTAGGTGTGGCCCTATTAAAAAGTGTATTAAACTATTAATAAACATCACTTATCCACCTAGGAGGTCTTCCCACTGTTCACGTGCTAACCAAGTACAATTATATCTCAGATTCAGACACGACAGTAGTTCACATCTCGTGTTTTTATTACCAGCCTGGCAGGTAATTTTCTCTGTCTCCTTTCTAATTATGTGTTGGGTCTACATTCAGAATCTAATGCCTTATCTTCTATCAGAATAATAACAAAATTATTAGATGAAGTTCTTTACAAGCACAGTATCACCCCCCACTGCCTTAACAGAACGTTAACTTAATTTCTAAAGAGGTTGTTTCAAAGCAATGATTGTTGAAAATTAAGATTCACACATAAGAACCCCCACACTTCCAGAAGTCAGGTTACCGAGATGCAGAAATACATGTTTATGTAGAGGCGTGTATGCACGTCAAAGCAAATGGCAAAGGCAAATAATCTCTCCACTCTACACATGTCACAATGAAGATAAATTCACTGTAGCATAAAAATGAAAATGCAAGATTAGCCAGAACATTTTAGCTACAACAGCTCCCAAATTGCATTAGGTCCCCTACCATTAGAACATATCGTTCTCGTTTAACAGTCTTTCCTTTATGATGCATATAGTAATTTTACATGCTAATGTTCAATTCTCTAATGAGCTATAATACCACAAAACAGTTAATATAGAGCGCATTTTGAATAAGGCACTTTAGAGATTTGAGTTAAGACGACTCAGTCTGAGGACTTCAAACCTGTGCATTTATACAAGTAAGCCTTAACTAAATCTAGAATTTAGAATAATTTTAACGAACACGAGCTTAAAATGAAATCTCCTCTAGTTGTAGAATACCAACTTAGAGCAATAGCAAAGTGATGAAAATTCCTAGCAAGGATCAAGATTCTGTTACTGATTTTGTTCTTAAAATGTTCAGATGAAAGCAGTTAAAGATAAGTTGCTGCTTATGAGAAAACAAAGTTTTAAAACAGTAACCCTGTAAGTGTAAACAATTACAAATGTGATGTTCCTAGCAAGCGTTTGCATTGATCATCTTAGGAGAGACAGCTTCCAAGACATGCTCCATCTCACAAGTAGAAAAAAATTGATTAAAAATTTCAACATATATGATTATTTCTCTTTTGCCTTTACAAGTACTAATTTCACAATAAGGCTATGCACAAAAAAATGACAACTGTTCACTGTCAATGTATCTTCAAGTGTGCAACAAAATAAAAGCCATGCACCAATCTCTCAGAAGTGTGAATTTGTAAAATGCCTGAGAACAGAGAGCAGCTCTGTATGTGCTCTGCTGAGATCTTGCTCACTGTCTCAAAAAGGAGAGTTTAGTGATGGAAAGAGCTACAGAATGCCTTAAACATTTTGAAGTTCAGATGTTTTTATTTCTCTTGCCTATGATAGCCCTTCATAAAAGGGTTCATCCTGGTCATGTAAATTTGAGTCACTAAAAGCCTGAAAAGTTTGAGTCAGTTTCTGCTCAAGAAACTGGTAGGTAGAGCTTTTAAGGAATCATACAATAATTGCTGAATTTTAGATTTCTTTAGCATTATGTTCTTGAGATGTAACTTAGAGTATTCCAGAGCAAAATTTCTGTGGAGCCACAGAAGGCGTAAGCTGCATTAATCAAAAGGAAAAAGGAATGAAACACTTCTTGGAAACTCTTCCTGGTTAGAAATATCTTTATTATCACATGAAATCACCTAATCTGATCTTCAGTGTAAGCAGACGAGGATATTTTACTGAGCAACTCAGGTACCATTCCCAACTTCTGACTGATCAACAGCATCTCAGATAGGAATTAAATCCCTAAACCCTTAACAGAAAGAAGATGAAGTTTTAGTCTTATGCAAAGTTTTAAAAGGGGTAACTAACTTCTTAGTACTTTGTACCTAACAACTAGTCTGGAATCAGTTAAGTTCAGCAGCCAGCCATTAGATCTTTAAGACTAAATAAAGCCCTCTATCACAGATCTCTTTCCCTTCAGTGTACTTGGACTGGGAAGTAATTTGATTCCATCTTCTCTTGAACATGGTCTGCTGACGAAGCCTCTGTCTGCACTTTAGCAACAGTCTTATTCCATGGTTTATCTTCCTTACACCATTCATCTGAACTGTTTCTAGGTTACCAAAGTAACTTCTGAAGCATCAAAAACCCCTTACATGTGAAGTTGCAGTAATTATTTCAGTGATACCATATGCTGCTCAGTATCTCTAGCTGATCTCCCCCTTCTATGTAGCACACCTTATTTTGCACTCATGTTACTCAATTACCACACTCCCTCCAGTCCTCTAACATCATTGCCAAAATGCATGCCATTACCTGGATGATCAGTCTTTCTGAATAGTTACTTGCCTTTAACAACAGAAAGGTTTGCCAGAATTCATCTCATCAACCATCACACTACTGCTTACTTTCCTCCTCCTGTTATCTTTAAACACTACCACACTATTTCACATTTTCTTCTAGATCACAGCAATTGTATCCACTTGATTCTGTTGACTGCACAAGGGAGCACCAACTCTGTTCCCAGTCCATTCACCATAGCCTTTTGTCTCCAAACTGCATGGTATCTGGCTCAGCTCTTCTCTAGGCCCTGTGTGGTACCTCAGTGGCCCTTACACAGTGTATGCGTTGTCTCTTTTTTCATTCAAAGTACCCAAAGTGATGAGAAGGTGGTGCCAGAGCCTGCCAGACATTTCTTGTTTACAGTAACAAACCTGATGTACAGTAGGATGAAAGACCATAGAAATGGCTTGTGAAAAACCTCCTCTTGTGACTCAGCTGCATTAAGAAACATTTGATAGCAAGCTAAAAGATGATAAACCATTGCTAGAAGCTGAGCATACATCACTACCCAGTACAACTACGTACGTTGTTCAGAAAAATACAAAGATTTTTCATTTGCTGTACACCAAGACTCTATAGTAATACCGCTTTTCTACACTTAAGCGGTGAAGACTTCAGGACAGAGAGAGCAATAAAGACAGAAAAACCCGCAAATCATCTCAGTAATTAAATTATTCCCAGTAAGGGAATGTGCAGCTTGGGAAAGCCATTCGTCTACTTGGTAAACAAGTTTCCATGGCTTTTAGAACAACAGTATTTTCAAAATATTTGGGTTTTATGACTTGTTTTATCTTCAGCGATAACATTCATCATAAGCTCTCTCAATTTCTAGTATATCTATATATTACTGAGGCTATTCAGTTTGACTAGAACATACAAAAGAACACATTTAATCACAAATACTAAAAAAAGCCCTTGCAAAGTGTTAATTTTAAATGCAAGTCTTGCATTATACTCAAACCACAAGCAACTGAACTCTAGTTTTGCAAGTTAATAATGAAGCTTGGCAACAAATGTACCAAGACACCTTTTCATAACCATCATTATTACAAATAAGTAAATAGGCAAGAATACACAAATCCAGGAATGCAACAAAATACCACGTCCCCTGAAAACATGGCCACACAAAGTTGACCTTTTCTAGTATTTTTAAAAAGTGAATTCTGTTCCACACTATGGACCCACCAGCATTTTACAGTGAGCATTTATTCCACACTGATCCTTGCATTTTACATCAACTGGAAAAATCTATTCACTAGCACAAAATAGTTTCATTACTATTAACATTTATGCTTAGTACAGTACAAACATTATATTTATATTTTCAAATCAAGATATTTGAAGAAAAACAAATGTGATAAATATTAACGAAAGGTTTAAATGTAAACTGATTAGATGCATACCTGCACACTGGCTGCTACAACTGGAGACCCTGAGGCAGAAGATGGTCTGTGTGGGGTTGACAATTGTTTAGTAGCACCCTGTGTTCCACTTCCTGCTCCCCCAGACAGACTAGTCCTACTAGCTCCACTTGAGTTAAGGTTACTGCCTCTGCTGGCAGGTACATTCATTCCAACTCCACCCACATTGTTTTTACCAACAGTTCCAGAAGGGGAAGAGTTGGGCAATTTTGAAGAAGCCTGAGGGTTCTTTGCAGGCTGAAGGCCTGAGGTGCGATTAGAGGGCAGCAAGTTCATTGTGGGAGACTGCCTGCTGATATTTACACCACTGGTCTGTTTATGAAGGGGATTGTTGCTGGAGTGACTACTATGGGAAACTAGTGCACTTGAACTGGAAGAACTGGGTGTTGTCGTGGGCCTGGGGGATGAGGTGGACTTGGATGAAAATTTAGGCGATGCGTTGGGCTTGGGTGTTACAGAGGGCTTAGATGCAGTAGGCTTGGGAGAGGCAGCAGGTTTGGGAGAGGCAGCCATGGAGAAGGGAGGCTTGAAACCCTGGGAAGAAACTTGTGACACCATAGCCTTGGCTAAATAGTTACTAGAGGTAGAGGTGCTAGATGTTGTCCGAGAAACCAGTGGATGAGACACTTGAGAGCCGCTTCCAGAGGAGGGATTAGACAAAGGCAGACGATATACTACAGACTTATCTTGAGCCTTGATGACTGGTGATGAGCAAGACAGTTTGGGATTACTACTCAATTTCACCACTGGATTGGTCTGTGATTTACTAATAGTTGCTTGTAAAGGAGATACGTATTTCTGTTGTACAGTTGAATGCTGGTGCACCTTTGTCGCTTGTGATGTTGATGAAGAACCACCTTGAGCCTCAGAAGATGATACCAAGATATTAGCATCCTTGGTTCTTTGAGAAGAGGTGGAAATAGCTGCTTGGGTCTTAGAGGAAGAAACGTGAGTCTGCGAAGAGGAGGAAGCAGCTTGGATCTGGCTTGACCTCTGTAGTCCTTGCTGAAGTAGTTTGGCTGGCAAAGGCTCTAAGGAAACCTTAGGATTTTGAATTGAAGATCCAGCGATAAGGCCTGAAGAGATACCAGTGTGAACTAGGTCCTGGGGTTTCTTTGGTACTGGCCCTGTGTGACCAGCAATAAGACTTGATGAATGGGATGTCGGAGTGGGCTCTACTTTCTTTGAGGTTGCCAGAGGCAACTTACTCATAATGCTTGCTAGTTTCTCTTCCCTCAGCCCAGGGCGAGGTCTGGATGTTGGTGCATCAATAGCAGACCCAAGAGGTGATCCCTTGGCACCATTATTGATAACTGCCAGAGCATCAGAAATAGAGTCCAGTGAGGGTGGGTGGAAAGAGAGGTCTTCATCCAGTGAGTCATCCAAGCAGATGGTCTCTGGAGCTGGTGTGCAGCTAGAGCTGGCTGGGGTGCAGACAGGTGTGCTGGAACTCAGTACAGTAGCGCAACTTGAATTGACTGAAGACACACAGGTTTTCTGTTCTTTCTTTGGACTCGAGTCCTGAGAATTAAGATAAGAAAAGACAGGTTTAATAGCCTTTCTGGAGTAGAACTGAAGTCTTTAGTGTAATGTTATTATTCTGTAAATTCACATGAACCAAAGGTCTACTACTGAAGTTTTCATATTAAGATACCTATGATCTCTTGGTGTCACAGTCCTGTTTGATAATTTAATATTTGTATTTAAAGACCTAGTGTCGTTGCTTTACGTAACTAAAGGTTCCCCACAGAGTCAGGAATAATCAATCAATGCTGTGAAGAATAGGATTGCTAATCTGATCACTAGGTAAAATTGTTACTGAACTACGACAACACCTAGTCGTGCCTAATGAGAACCTTTAACAACTTCCTATGCTTCCCTCCCAACCACACATTTTTCAGTTTTGCCAAATTCAATACCAGCCGAAAATAAACACAAAGCACACATTAAAAAATGTGAAACTCTACTGGAACTAGTACCTCTTTGTAGTCAATTTTCAAAAATCTAATACAACTTAAAGTTACAAAGCTATACAGAAGACTTTTGTACTACTTTCTTTAAAGTAATGTATCACCAAGCCATTAAGCTCTTGTAGCCTTTCCTGATGGAATCCTTCTGCCAGTTTCTTTCTGGATCAGGGGCAGGAAACAGGTTGTATCAAACGGTCATATAAAATTCAGATATCTAAACAGGCATTTACCTTAGCTTTGGGTTTAGGGGCCAGAATCACCTTCTTCTTTGCCCTAAAACAGAGGAGATACACCCGCATCAGAAGACAAAGAAAAGCAAGACAATTCAGTTTTAACTGTTACCTTGATTATATCCCAATAAACTAGAAGGATGACTACTGAAGTCCAGCTTTAACAATAAAACATCTTTGAAAATGGGTCAAAATATGGGGGTGGGGAAGAGAAGCACATCTTAAATCCAAGTTTTGTCACGTATCTCTAAGTACAAAACTCACTGAGTTGATATAACCTGATATATATGAGAGCTATTTTTTACTTTTCAGATTTAGAGAAGCTTCAAATACTAAGTCATTTCAGCCTCTTATACTCTTAAAGAGTTTGTCTGCTTAGCAGAGCTTTGTCTAAAATGACGTGACCTATAACAGTTATATAACTGCACTTTACATTGATGTTTTTGTCACTGAGGAGTATACTTTGCATTCTCATTTATGTTTCAAACCACACAAGAAGTTGCTTCCCCCACAACTGTTTTGTTGCTTATCAACAGTGACCTTCTGTTTATTGCAAGAAGCCATTTAGCAAAACTACAGTTACGTGAGCAAGGACAGATCTGAGTATTAGTCATCGGTGTCAACTTAGAAGTTAAACATTTCACACCTTCTTTTCTCTTTTCTATTTCTTCAAGAGGATCAATATGTCATTTATTCTCCTTTCCTAAGCCACTACGAATATGACCGGTTAAAAAAAGATCTTAGTGTAGGTGGACCATGACTCAGTTTTACTATTAGGTAGAAAAATATACCGTCAATCATATTTATCAAAAAGGCTGCAATTTGGGTGTTATTCAAAGTCATAATTGCTTATTTGAATTCTGGCAGCTCCCAAGCAGGACATAGCATTGTCTGAAAGTCAAGAAGGTAAAATTCCACTAAGAATCACAGCCTTCTGTGGTTACAGAAGTATTTCTGAGGAAAAGAAAAGAGCAGGGAGTACTGCAGTCTGAGTTCAATTTAATATTCTGCACAGCAATATTAAGGTAGTGTATAGTGCTTTGAAATACTTTGGATAAAAAGGTGTTACTACAAGAGTGAAAAACCCATTTGAGTTACCACTTCATAACTGAGTTAAAATATAATGCCACAAGAATATTACAGTTAAAGCATTAAAATACCACTGTAAGTCTCTTCAAACAAATCCCAAAATGCTTCCCTTTCCCCGCTTCTGTCCCAAAAGTAGGAAGCACAAAGATGAGAAAAGATGCTACGAACAACCTGAAGATACCAGTTAAGTGTTTAATATTATACTCACGGAGCAGAAGTGAGGTGATTGTGAACACTTCGGCTTTCTTTAAAAAGCATCCTAAGAGAGTGGGTGAGAAAAGAAACATAAGGTGACTCTACAGGAACAATCAGCATAGAACCTCCAAATACACAAGTATCCTTGAATCCTTTGATTTTTCTGTCCCCAAAGTGGCTACAGTAGGTAATTTGTTTGTATTGTTACCTCAATGCAGTTTCAGGCTGCCATAAACAGCAAAATGCTAAAAAAAAGAAAAGATTTCAGGTTTGCGTTCAAAATAGCTCAATAAATGGCCAAGCAGAAGTCAACATAGCAGAATATTACCTACTTTAGCTGAACAGAAGAAATACATTTTGAATTCTCTCTCCTCAAAGGCTAATGAAATATTTTAAATATCAAATGAAGGATTATTCTAAACACTTCACACTTCTATGTGCGCCCACACATAGATCATAGGTTTGTTTTTTGTGGTTGGTCTGTTATGGTTTTGTTGTGTGGGGTTTTTTTTTCCTCAAAAGCACAGAGGAAAGTAGTCAGAATTCAGTAGCCAACCTTGTTTCTCATTTTCTTCAGTATTTTGCGTAAGCCATCATGTACCATTTCTGTGACTTCAACTACACTGGACTTACACATCCATTTTTTACTACAGAGCCAATGAATGGCAAAAGTTGGTATGGCAAATCTCAACGCTTCACATGCCTTTATTTCCATATTATCAACTCCTGAGCTGACAAGTAAGAAGTGAAAACAATTCCTGACCTGTACCTATCCTACAGCTTGCTACCCAAAAGCAGCTATAGACAATCAATGAAAACTTTGTGTTCCCCTGTTTTCAGGTAAGCAAACTCCAACAGATGGGATTTTCCTACACCACTGCCATCACACTAACACTGACCACATCATGAACAGCTATCTAAACAAGAGCTTTTCACCACTAATAACACATCCTGTAGAGCTGCAACAGTTATGAAAAATACAAATATCCACAAATCTCATGTAATCTGGAAAAATAAACATTTGACATCCTTTCACTACAGTTCCACCGCCTTACTTCTGAGATTCAACTTTCAGCTTTCTTTTCACATTTTCTTCAAACAAACCTACAAGTCTGTATTATGTTGCTTCCCATCAGAGAATACCTAACACCTAGGAAGAACAGCATGGAGCAAAAGGACCATTCCTCACTACTAGTTCAATGTGTCCCTTTCTGACCTACCCAGCTTCTCCAAAATATTTCCCTTCCCACCTCGTTCCTGGTGCTTTGTCTATTCCTTAATCTTTCCCATTTTGGAATGAAAATCCAAAATTAATCCAAGGCTCCAGTAATTTGTACTATCATCCTTAATTGTTCAAGACAAATTCTAACCACCACAGGAGCAGAAGTCAAAGATATGGTACAAATAAGGGACAGTGCGGTATATGTTCCAAAGCAAGAACGTGTTTGGAAGATAATCCCTCCATTGTATGCAAACATTTAGACATAAAAGTCGATGAGAAAGATGAGTATGAGATTGTTTCTCCCTGATCATGACTTCAAGTCAAGTGTGATGTTTGACCTGTGCAAAGTATACGTGCTGCAGCAAGCCTAGTTGCATGGCCACCTCCAAAGATGATGAAACTGTTGGAATTAAAGAAAACAGACTTCCTGTCCTTACACATTTTTTTTGAACATAAACATATTCAGGTTGCAGGCTTTTTTCAGACACACATGGAATTAATACACACCCCAGTTACAAAAATGTGGGTTAGATTATTTGAAAAGGCTTTGGGATCCTTTAGGACAAAAATTATTTCTTTAAATCCATGAATGTTAATAAAACAACCTCCTGGGGCAGAGTATGGAAGTTACACACATAGAAAATTCATGTGACAAAAGTAGCTGCGATACAGACAGACAAATGAACAAGGAGCAATTTAAAGTTATGACTAATACCTTACCTCATGTCTCTATACTGAGCTATGAGGAAGATAAAATACAGTTAACGTTGAAAGAGCAAGAAATTCTTCCTCTGGGATGAACCTGGTACCATAGCCATACTCTCATTAGTAAGAACTCCTTAGGAAATATATGGCCAGCTGGTAATTTTCAACATTAAAGGGCTAATTTTTTTTCCAGTTTATACAGCTCCTTCTCACTTCAGGCCACACAAAGGTAAAAATAAGCTTTCAGCATGATAATCCCTACCCTAACACCCCAGCAAGATGAGCATCCAGCACACGAGAAATATGTGCTGTATTAGGAGTTACCCCTGTCAGACTCCAAATACTTGCGTTTCCTCGAGGTTTCCATGTTATTCGTGGGCCAATGGTTGTGCAATACATCACTTCCTAAACAGAAAGCAGGGAAGTGCCTCCCCATAAATACAGGACACTCTGTAAATCTTTATGGCACCAGAACTGCCCAGTTGGTAAATGAAGTCTTGGTCAACAAGAAAAGTCATCACCAGGCAGCTCTTGCTGTTTGCTTGGTTTGTTGGTGGGTTTTGGCTGGTTGTTATTTAGGGTTTTTTTTTGCAGAGGAAGGCTTGTTTGGTTTGGGTTTGTGTTTTTTTTTTTTTAATCAAAACCAGTTTATAGATAGTTTAAAAGCTTATGGAAATTTTCAGCACACGTAATGGAGAGAACCATTTATATTACATGGCTTTCAAATACGAAGTTTCAACATGTTTCACTTCTACATATTCTTGGATGACCTCACGCTGTCACTTGACTCTTTTGCCACTATTATCAGTGATCTCCGTATCTGTTCTTAAGCTAAAACTGGGATTCCTTGTCTCATCTACTTCTGTAAGATCTTCATAAGAGAAAACATCTCTCTCGCCAGCATACTTAATATACAAAACTAGATCCTTGAACAGAAACAAGTCAACTGCATGCCAAGAATTGTAAAAGTTCATCTCATTTGTTTCACAAGCATTTGATACACTGACTATTCTAGGAAATATCTCAGTACAGTTATTTTTACAGCTTGATATGGATTTGACTGATCTATAATCAAGATATTCTTGAGCAAATTGATTAGTATTGTCGTATCATTTAGCTTTTACAGTTAGGTCCAGATTTGAAGGGAAATTGTCTTTTGCAATGGGTGATACAGAAAAGAACTCACATCTATATTTGCTTCTCTTCTTCCACTTCAAAGCATTTGAAAACTGTAAAATTTGTATTTCACAATGATTACCATTGCTTTCTTCCCCCCCCAACCTTTGTGTACATTTTCCTGTTAAGTCAGTCAAAAGAAAGTATAAGTTCTTAATGAGAACTGGTGTATTTTTAACTGCAGCATCACAGAGCATCCCAACTGCATACATGAAATAAGAGCAAAAATCTTAGTGTTTTGTGATCTCCAGTGTTGAGTTTTAAAGCCTATGTCACACTGCATTATCAAGACTGTTTACAACACATAGGCAAAACTGCTTTCCATGTTACTATCATTTTCTGTATCACAGAAAACGTCCCAAGCAGTTACCTCCCACCTCACACTTTCCCCTCAAAGGAAGCATCACACAGTGTTATGAACTTTAGTAAATTCAGTCTCTAGCAGATGGCAAAAGCAAGTAGTTCTCCAAGGAAAACAGTAGAGTTTAGCTCAGACTTGCAAATGAGACAGAATAAACTTCTGAAAAACATTCATCCTTCTAAAATATTGCAGGTCACTGACATATTTTGAAGTTTTAACCAATATTAATAGCACCTGGTTGAATCAAATGCATAAGAGCCAAGCCATAGTTAACACCAAAATGAAACAATAAATAAAGCAGGTATCTTACCTTGCCTGCATCCAGCCTTTAGGCCAAAGTGGTTTCACTTCTGTTTCCATAAAAGTTTTGAGGTAATCTTCAGCAGACTGACTTCTATTTGGCTCTAGCTCATAGCATCCCAGTTTGATCTTCACAAGATTACATAACAGAGACCTGCAGAGCCACATACAATAAACGTATTGAAAGAAACAATCCTTTCAAAAGCTCAGCAGAAAAAGGCTGAGAAATGGAAGCACTGATGCTATACATCTGTTGACCACTGCCAGATGTGGAAGAGCTCAGTTCCAATTGTGTTTTTTGCAAGTTTGCCACTGCACAAGTTTGCTACTACAACTGGTATGGTCTGCCCTTGACGCTTCTCCATTTCCAACAGATTGTATGGCTCTTCTTTCCCATCCTCACTGTAATTTGTAATTGGTTTTACATTTACTTTCTGGTTTCCTCATAGCTGAAACACCTACTCACTCTGCTCAGTGACCTCTATCTCATTGAAGACTGAGAATGCTTGAAAGCAAGTCAAATTCATTCTACACTGAATTTCAACTGAAGATACTTTCTGACAAGGATGATGTATTTTACTATGATTAAAAATATAAAAGTGCGCACAGTTAAGTAACACTGGCCTTTCAGAGCCTCTTGAGTGAAAATACCAACAGATTTAAATATCTCTTCAAGGATGGATCCCTCCAGGACAGCCAAAGCTATACTAGCTGTATATATTCCATGAAGCTTGCTTCCCTTGTTGTCTGAACATACTAAAAAGACTCACAATAAGTCCAACAGGCGCTGTTAATATGTAAAAACATGTACTAAAATTAGCTTAGATCTTGCATGGGAAATTACCAATTTAGAAGGATCTTGCTTAAAAGTCTACCTAGATTGTTTAAATAATAGTAATCTCAGTTTTTGATAAAATCTATTTCAGGAAAGAGAATAGAAACTCATCATTTCAGACAAGAATCTGTGTTGCTTTTAAGAGATAACAGAGAATTTGTATTCAGGGGGGATGGGAGAGGCTAAGATCCACGCATTCTGAATGATGGCTTGCCTAAGGACTGGGAGGTTTGCCAAACCACCATTGGCAATTTCAGTGGTCTGCCTACTGTAGCAGAAATCTTTACCACTCATTGGGCAACAGTGTTTTGTGATGGGATGATTTTGCCTTTCAAGTTAAAAAGCATGTTTTGCCATTTAGCCCCACTCCAAAACTTCTGAGGCCTAATTCTGAGAACAATTTTTTATTAAACAGTATCACTTAACTTCCCCTTGGAGATGCCTTCATAAAGTCAGTGAACTTTCTTGGTGGATAAGGTAATTTTGTCTTACCTCACTGTATCATCCCAATGGAACTTCTTTCTGGGTCCCACAACCCTCTTCCCAGGTTTCTCATCATCATCTTCCTCTGATCCATTTTTCTCTCGTTCATCTTCCGCTTGCAACCTACAATTACAACAATTGTTTTCTTCGTAGGAAAACATCACAGACAAAATACGACAAAATATTTCCTTAAGAAATAAACATTGTTTTAGATGTTGAGAGGAAAAAGAAAAGAATTTTTCTTCAGATTCTCATTATACCCTCCATGAAAGGGTAAACAGTTAGTCTTCCTGTCCCCACTGTTTCATGGACCTCAGAGACAAGTGAAAAGGACACATTACATGGATGCTATCAAGGATGTTGGCTATAAGCTTCATTTAGTGTTTCTGCTGGGAAATGGCAGGATGCTTATAAAACTATTAATGTTTCTCCAAGTCTAAAATTAGTTAACTGAAGGAAACAATTACAATGAACAAGGACAAAATATATTAAGAGATTGAACACATCACCCTCCTCCATTAATCCAGCATTTTGAGAATCTTGAGTATCCTTCTCAGTTTATAATTTCTTTCTCTCAAGACCGACTGCATTCAGTTAATGTAACTTATTTCTAGAGTCAGATAATGTCACTTAGCAAGTACTTCATACAATTCAAAACTTTGACACCTGTAAACTGGAGCTGAGTACTTCGCTGAGCTCAGGGAATGAACAGCATGGAGACAGACTTCCAGCTAAACTCGACAATGGGCATGCATAGATTCCAGAAATACCTACTTGGCATTCTTGGCTTGATTGCGGGCCTGACAGTCCTCTTGATACTTGCATAACTGTTCAGGCATTACGTTACTGACAGCCAGTTTCAGCTTTTGCAGTGGTTCTCTCAAGCGGTCATCCTGTGACAAGAGAAACACCAAAGCAGTCCTATTAGATGCAATCTACGTAGTGTTTCATATAGTCACACAAAAGTTATTTCTTGCTCTGAGGCAACATTCCCAGTACTAACTACTGACTGCAACAGCAATTTCCTATATGGCATTGAATCCCATTGGTGCAAGAGCATTACACAAGCGCATGTACTTGAAATTTCTCATATAACTCCTGGAAATCTTTTGACAAGGAATAATGGAAGACAGGAAACATATCATGAATATCGCAAAACATTACGGCATGATCTTATTTAAAAAATTTTTTTTAATCAAAATAGGGAAGAAAACCTGAAGGAAAAAAGCAAGACTTGATCAATGAGTATCTTGACACTTGCAAGTAAGTATGCAATTAATCAAGTCTCCCAAAACTGTGGTATAAAAATATCCTAGGTGATGAACAATATATGAATTAGTTTCAGATTATTATTATTATTATGCATACTTTATGTACCTCAAAGGTAAGGACTACGTATTTAGAATTGTCTCCAAATATTAAGAATTCCAAACATAAAGTAATATACTGCATAGTTCCCTACATGTTTTAAACGATCTTCCTACATCTTCTGACATTACATTCTTAATAATAACTGCTTATTGAGAACTAGAATACTATGTCTTGCTGCTTAGAAATAGCATGCAAATCTGTTTGTCATCTTAGCAAATTCTGAGACCTCTGCATTCACAATGCTCAGATACTGTGCAAGATAGTCTTGGATTTCACCTAAACCATCGGGTCAGGATACTTCAGATAACAAATAACATTCTTTAAGAGAACAGCAACTGAAAATGACAAAGTATTTGTAAGACCTAGTGACAAAGGCAAAATTGCACAAGCAGTACAAGCTGGGTCATTTATTATCCATCTAGCCTTTCTTTTTTCTTGACACAAAAATGAATGCAACAGTAATTTTTTTCAGCATGTCATAACCATCATTACTGTGGCTTTCTAGTACTGCTACTTTGATGTGTACCCTTTATCCAGCTTTCATAATGAATGAACTTCATTCTCAAAAGGTCTGAAATACTTAAAAATATTTATTCCTAAAGTAGTGACAACAGTAGGTACATAAAAAAAAGCTTTTAAGCTGATTTAGCAACTGACCAAAAATCTTCTGCTTTATTAGAGATAGTGCAGGAGAGTAGAACAGCAGCAACACACTTTCCTCACCATTATTACATAGTTGGCTCCTGCTGGAACTGATCTGCCTGTCATTACCTGGACATTGAGATGTAGCTTCTTCAGACGCTTTATCAGTGTGTCCTTATTGCATGGCACAAAAGCCTCAAGGTGAGAGTACACTCCATTGCGCATGGCAGGATTTATCTCCTGTAACTGTAGCTCAATGCTGACAAACAAACAAGAGACAGTCAGCCTGTGAGGCACTCAAAGATGATGATGACAACTGAACAAAAACATAAGGAAACTTTGTATGCTTTACATACTCTAGCTGTGCACCCCAAATATAGCAGCTCAGGAAGTTTTCAGATAAAATTTCTTAGAAAAGAAGTCTTAATAGCAAGAAACCATTCATATACATACTTTTCAAACAGTGTTTAACACTGTCATTGAAACTCATTTACTCCCATCGCTGCACATCAATCTTGATATGATTTTGATTGCTACCACCTTCTACAGATTACTTTTTTCTTAGAATATGAACACAGAACCTTTTATATTAAAAGTTTATTTGAAGGATTACAGAGTAAAAATAGCTGGCGTTTTCCTTCATTAGAGTTGAAGGCATTATGAAAAGAGGGGACAGAAGAAATAATGGCAGTTTTGTTGAATCTTACACATGAAGTCAAGGACACAGGGCACTACAAAACACTTCACACTGGATAAAGACAGACATAGTTATGACAGGAATTGTATTTGTATATAAATCTGTTTAGCTAATAACTACCTTAGACTGATCTACCTTCATTGACTTTTAAGGGCTTTGTTGGAACAACCTCAATAATATTTCCTCTTCTGTACTTTTCCTTTCCAAAAAGGGAAGGTTGTACAGATAAGCACTTACTCCAGCAGAATATTATTCATGTCTTGCGTGAAAAACTTCTTCCTGCCTTCTTCATCAAACATCTTGGCGGCCTGAAAGCACAGCAATAAAGAGTATTCAAAAGTTTATAGGACATTTTATCCAAAAAGCCTTTGTATCTTTACATTTACAGCTCTATTACATTCTTATTTTCCGGAGAATAACATTACTTAGAGAAAAAAAAAAGCAAGACTGAACTACACTCAGCTGTTTAGAAAAAAAGGGGAAGATTGTTCTTATTATACTCAAATAAAAATGCCTTGCTCTAGGGCAAACAATAATTCTATTTAGAATAGAAGTGCCTAGATCACTCATGTTCAATAACCATGAAGAAAAAATAGGAGAGATGTTTTATCATCACCACCAGCAACATTCGACTACCACTGCTTGCTTTGAAAACAGCACTGCTTGACAAGCCAAGCAGGCAAGAGCATCAATACATTCCTACTCTAAACCTATAAAAGGCACTTTTTCTAATTCTGTTATGTGCCTCACCCAGTCACAACTTCCCAGCCTTCTTAGATCCATCTCAATCCTTCACTGCAATTTCTACTAAGGGGTTATGTATGCTAGAGGAATACCATCTTCTCTCTTTCTTGGTGCTGTCCAGCAGTCTCACCATCTTTACACTATATCTCTTTAATATCTTTGCTTGTTCTCTTCCTTAGTTTGTTTGGGGTTGGTGGAAAAAAAAAAAGATAGCCTTATTCCTATACATACTTAGTCTTATTAGAAGTTTCTACTGATCTGGTAGGAATTCCTATGCAGAATCTCTTTATCCTTATTCTTATCACCTGAATTCTTATTTTCACAATGACAGGTTGCAGGAGAAAGCCAATTCCCTGCACTGTTCTACAAAAATCATTAAGATCTTCTCTCTAGTGTTCATTCACTCTGCAGATTTACAGATGTCAAGAAAAAAAAATCCTTGACTTTCAGAGACTTACTGTCATCTTATATTCTGGCACTGTAACCAGACCGTGAATATCTAAAGGAGCTGGGAAAGGATACACATGCAGAAAAATAAGCAGGCAGTATCGTTATAGCGACAAACATTAGAGGCAGCTAACATGTGTCTTAAAAAAAATTAGTGAGTTGTGACAACATAGCTAAAACCTACAAATAAACGTACATGTTACTTTGATAGAATTCCTTTATTATTACGAGATATTTTCTGTTCTTACTTTTTGTAACTGACCCATTAACATCTGAAAGAAAAATATTTTCTGGAATAGTGAACTCTACACTGAACAGGAAAATAGGAGTCTGGTACTCTACCAGAAACAATAAGGTAACCCATTGTATAAATGCTTTACCACTTCAGTCATGAACATTGATATGAGTGTTTTAAGTTCCCGTAGGGTCTGCATTCTGCTCACTATTTCTACCATAAACTCAGCTGCTGAGTGGATGGTACTATCTCTTTAACAACACTGAAGCACTTGTCCTGCTAAAAAATTAGAAAGGTTATTGATGTTTACAAGTGATTGCACGCCAAAAAGACAAATTTGCAAGTCTTAAATCCAGTATCTTTAAGCATAATTAACACAAGGATTATTAACACTTTCTGGTTTATAGGAAGTGGAAAGAAAGATACACTTCGACATTTTGGTCCCAGGTAGACCTTAAAGTTGCTTTCAGTATTATACTATCATATTGAACAGAGCTGTTGGCTCTTGAAGAGAGCAACACCGGCAGATTCAAAACCTGCACTGCTATCATTGAACTGCGGGTGGTCTGTTTTTTTTTTTTTCCCCCCACAGACAGTTTATCTTGATTGTTACCTTCAGACGAGAAAAAAAGCCATCTTATTACTTTCCTGCTTGCGTACAATATTGTCTTCCGTCATGGTAGTTCAGAATTGCCTACTTAGTGAACTAAAAGACATTAAACTACAAAAGGAAGTAGTCACTGGTTTTCTAAATATTTTCTTCAACCTAGATATATCATACTCCATTCATGGAACATAGGCTTCTTCCTACAGCTTTATAGATTTCTTGACTTTCTCTGCATTGAAGAGCACTAAAGCTGTGATCCCATTAAGTACTTCGCAACACCCATTTCTTTTTTCCCCTCGCTTTTCAGATGATGCTTTCCCTCACTACTAATTTGTCAGTTGATTGCAATTTGCAGACAGTAAGGAAATTACAATCGTTAGGTCAACACACAATCTAGGCTTTCCCCAAGTGCATGGGCAGACCTGCTCTGCCAGCTTCCAGAAGACGTTATCTAAAGCAGAAGACGGAATTAGGTTTTCAAAGAGACACTGAATTAGAGCTTTCTCCCAACTGAGTGGGATTTGGTACACAGAGAAGCAGCCTAAATTTGGGACAGGCCATTAATACTTCCTGAGTTCTGGCCTAATCCAGTTCTGCAGTTTCCCAGATGCTTATTGTTGAATGTTCAGGTTAATTTTGCTATAAATGAAAAGGCAGACAAAAATCAACTCTACCACTTTAGTAAATACTACCTCCTTGGCTGTATTTAGCTTGGTACACTTAAAAATATCTAAGAATACTAGAAGACATTTACATACAGGTAAAGTAAACATCTTGTTTTATCATTACTCTAATCTGTAGTATAAAGCAAGCTCTGCTATGTCAAAATTATTTTTTCCAAAAAGGTAGTAACTTGAACTGCTTTTTCAAAACTTACTCTGATAAGGAAAAGCTGCACTTTATTCTGAGTAAGGAAAAGGTTTAGTATCAGAACCTAGACAATCAAACAACAAAATTTATTCTCAACTTCATATAACATCCACAACAGAAATAAGGAGCATATAATATTTTAACAGCTCCAATCCCTTTCAATCAGCTATTGGGATGTTTGTAACTTGTGGATTTAATATTTTCCATTAATATTTTTGATGAGTTTGGACTCCATTCTAGTGTTCCAAAACAAAGCGTTCAGTTTTGTGCATTTTTTTTTGTAGTTGACTCATGGTGTTGGATGGGGTGTTTGGTTGTTGCTGAGTTTTTTGGGGGTGAGGGTGGGTTTTTTGTTTGTATGTTGGTTTTTTTTCTTCTCTAAACTGGCAAGTTAGCTTTTATGCTACAAAGCAAAAAAATGAAGCCATTGTTTTGTAAGCTGCAGACATATTCAGGTTTCCTCCTCCAAAGTAAAAAAAAACATCTATCCATTTCACCAACTAATAATTCAAGTTAAAGTAACACTGTAATTTCGTTTATAGAAAAAACACAAACAAACAAGTTATTGTACACTGGAGATGTAAAAAACCTTGTCTCCACTGTGAAACAAACACTGCTTTAACAATTGATCTGCAGCATAATCTTTGCGCCCATTTTCATTTGAGTATTAATTCTCATTAATATTAAGATCAATTCTACATTTAGAGTTCCAGCCAGCAACTCAAGGATGACAACTTAGGCCCAAATTGTTCTTCCTTGTTCACTCAGTTTCTTGACTGCAATCCCTTACCAGTGAATTCATACTTACTGTTCGAAGGTCCCCAATGCGCTTTTCAAGTAGCACAGGCAGACCCTCTGGGAGGGCAGGCACCTGTTTGGGTGTCATGACCTGAGAGGTGTAGGCTGCCTGAGTGACATTCCCGTTTTCTCCTGACAGTTCAGATACTGGGCTGCCATCAGAAGTGCCATCAAGCAACTTGTCAAAGTCAATGTCTCCCAGCATCTCCAGGGCACTTTCAGCTTCTTGCAGGAGCTCAGGTTCATTTGTGCTACCAAAAATGGAGAGGACAGGATCATTGATCCGAAGATTCAAGTCAGAGATATCATTTCCTGCACTGAGAGAGGAGGAGGGAATTTTACTAGGGGTAGAGGTTGCAACAGTCACTGGAGGTTTTGGACTAGATTCCTTCTTCCTCATGGCTTCCTTCTCCTTTTGAAATTTACGGATCATGGCAGCCAGAGAAAGCGAGTCTTTATACAATTTCTTTTTCTTCTTTTCAGACTTGTGTGAATTTAAGGCCATTACTCTGTGGAGGAAAGAAAACTCATTAGAACGCATGCAACTTTTGAGGCCTTAGTAGCCTTTAACAAAAATATCTGTGAGTTTAGTACAATTACAATTAAAAATTATCAGGGGAAGAAGAAATTACTTTGCATCTATCTTCAGACTCTTCTATCAGTTACTATACAGCTTTGCTGGTCATGTGATTTTGTTCTCTCCAACTTATTTTGTTTTGCTAAGTTTGGGCCATCTTAAGGCAAAGGTTATTTACTTTTGCCTTCTCACTGTTAAACTTGATTGATCCATGCTACTGAAATACTTGTCTCTCAGACTCCTGAATGGTGACAGGTTGCTTTAAGTTTAGGCAAATTGTGTATGTTAAAATGGAAGTTCTCTTCATTGCTAAGAGTCTTCACATGCAGGGTCAACATCTGTATGCTTCTTAAACTAAGCATTTTCTGCTAAGCCCTCACTTTGATGAAAAATACCACAAAAAAATTTCAATACCAACATGAATATTCATAATAAGACAACCTTCACTCAACCGTTTTCTTGACGCCAATTAAAAAATCCACCACCTTTACCCTTCCATGACAGCCTCAGAACTCAGGAAGGAACACACAAATTTAGTGAGAAACACATAGAATAATAATGCTATGTTTATAGTTTTCCAGATTCAAGATCAAGGGATAGGAATAAAATTATTTTTCATTATAAGATTTAACTCTTAGTGCTAAAGACTTTGGGTAGAACAATGATGGGTAATGCTATTCTTTTCTGTAATTTGTCTTTCCTTGTTTCATTACTCCTTGTTCGAAATTTTGGGGGACAAAAACCCCCTAGCTTAAGACTTTTCTTAAGCAAAACCCCTACAAAAATGTCAAACCCAAAATCTATTAGCTATTAATGACAGTTTTGAAATACAATATTCTAAACAGCTGTGATAATGTTGCTCTGACACACAATCTTAAAACCAAATCTCAAGTACAATTCAAGGTTTCTTCTAAAGGAAGAAACCTACCCCAACTGCTTAGGAACTTTCATTTTCCGAGGCTTCTTCTCCTTTTCTGTCCCTTCATCTTTTCGCTTGCGCTTCTTCATTCCACGATCTTCAGTTTCTTTTAACTTCGCTATCTAGAAAAGAAATCAAATAAACAACAATGATTTTTCCCTCCCAAAAGACTTTTAGAGCAAGAAACGCTTAGTTTTCCTTAGACTTCCCAATCCAGAGGCAGGAAAAATACCTCAATGTGCATCAAGGCAAACAGTACCACTGGATTCCTAGCAGCAATTGCAGCTACTGACAAGTCTCAATCGTTAATATTTTTGTAACAGCTGCTTAATTCAGAGCTTAAGGCACACACAGAGTGGTGCCCAGACAGTTATGAGCAGTGGCCACCAACCTCCTGCAACAACAGTTTCATTGCCGAGTATGAAGTTTCACAATATGGAATATCTTAATGGCCAGTTCAGATCAGCTGTTTCCCCTCCCAAGTTCTTGCTGATCTCTAGCTTACCTGCTGATATAGGGCAGGGAAAAAGAAAGCCTTCACAGAGTGCAAACACTATTCAGCAGACAAAACTTTGGTGACCCATCAACAATATTTCAGACACAAATCCAAACTGCAGAGCCATAAGAGTCCTGTGAAGAAATTTTGCTTTCTCCTAGTCAGATCCACTACGAGAATCTTAATCTCATATTAAATTTAAAGAATTATAGAGCAAGAAAGCACATCAGAAAGCAGAAAGTTCTTGAAATGGCATGGAATATGTGAATTTCATATGCAAGTAATTAGGTTTGCACTAACCATAACTTGTCAAATTATGCAGAACAGCACGCTGTTTGGGAAAGACTGTATGTACTTTTTAATACAGCTGTTCTTTTGCGCTCTTGCTTTATTTTAACAGATATTTTGTTTTCAGTGTTACTCTGAATATGAGGAACAATTTCTAATCACTTAAATTCCCCAACACTGCTTTAATGATTCTGCACAAAGCTTAAGTTCTCATCTCATATAATAAAATTCCTGTGAAATTACAGAATCATGTGTAATGTCAGGATGGATGGATACAACTTAGTAGCTTGCCTAAACAGACTGTCAGTCTTACAAGACTTGACATCCTGAGTTATTCTGCAAATGCTGGTGCATGAGTCACAAAAGAAGATGCAACAGAAACAGCACTGTGCATAGTTCTGCTTTCAGCCGTTTAGTTCATAGAATCATAGAATCATAGAATCATCTGGGTTGGAAGAGATCTCCAAGATCATCAAGTCCAACCCTATCATGATTACTAGATCATGGCACTAAGTGCCACATCCAGTCTTATTTTAAAAACCTCCAGGGATGGTGAATCCACCACCTCCCTGGGCAGGCCATTCCAGTGCCTGATTACTCGCTCTGTGAAGAACTTTTTTCTGATATCCAGCCTAAACCTTCCCTGGCAGAGATTAAGCTTGTGCCCTCTTGTTCTGTTGCTGGTTGCCTGGGAGAATAGACCAACCCCCACTTGTCTACAACCTCCTTTCAGATAGTTGTAGAGAGAGTTTGAGCCATTCAAAGCATATCAAATGTTTCCCAATGTCCACCTAGCTATGTTATGCATTAAAAGCATAATTAAGGTCACTCACTTTAGGTGGCCTGTGCGTTTTGTCTTCCGCAAAGTCTTCATCCTCCGAGTCAGATGCCTGGCGGAACTGCAGCGTACCAGTATTGATATAAAACCCTCCATATTTAGTTGTCAGGGATGCAGGAACCAATTCATCATACTGGGCAGGAAAAAGAAGACGAGTTTATCAGCATTTCTTAATAAAAATGAATATGCAGTTCATTTACCAGTCCCTATAAGTAAAAAATGATATGCAGGTACACAGCACAGCTTGCTGGAATGGAAACAGGAAAGCAAAGCTACTGAAAACTAGCCAAGGCACAGAACATGAATATCACAGAAAAACCTTACTACTTTCAAAACAGTACCCTTTTTTTTTGAGGAAAAGGCAGGATTATAGCATTAAAAGCACTGCTTACTGAAGGGAATGAGGGTGGGCACAGATGCATTTCCCCCTGCCCCATAGGAAAAAAAAATGCCCCAGAATTTTTAAACATTTTTCTTTTAATATTCTGTCTCAGAGAATGCTGTATGTTCCATCCCAAGATTCACAAACCATATAGACAATGATACACCACCTGGCTGCGAACAACTTCACTTGATTGTTCACTGGTTGGTTTTGTCCAGCAAATAAGCACGCACAATGTGAATTATTTATTTTCATCTACCACAGCCTGGCAGGCAAACTAGTAACATCACTGGCTGAAAACAAAATTTGTTAAAAAATCCAAACCCACCTGCCTCTATTGATTTTGAATTTTAAGTTTCATATTTCTATTGAATACCCTTCCATTTTATGAAACAATGTGTGGTTCAAATTATCTTCTGTTAGTCACACACTTTTATCACAGGCCTTTAAGTTACCTGTAAGTGATAACTATGGTTATTTCCAGAAAGTATTTCTTCCATATTTTCAAAATAGATTACAATCACTATAACCCAATCTATATTAACATTTTACAGAATTTAATGTTATATCCAGGAAAAGGGACTGAAGATAGAGATGTTTTTGTAAAATAAGCATAAAAACCTTCTCAGATTACATATTTTGTTTCATTAAGACAGCCACAGTTTTCATTAATGCTGATCTCTGCAGTGCACTTGACATGTTCAGATGTTCCAACACAAGCTACAGTTAGCTGGTAATAAATACAGTGCCCTGCTCAAAATCCCACTTCTCTTAAAGTTCCCTGAAATTTTCTTTTGCTAAAAATGCTATCCCAGACACGGCAAACTCACTCACAGTATCTTTTAGCTTATTTCCAATTTTAGGTGTTGAATCTGACATCACCTCTTATACAAACAAAACAGTGCCAGGACGTTTTTTGTTGAAAGTCATATATATTCTTACTCTGTTTAGACAGTTTTAAAAACACAAAAGGTTTCAAACTCTTATACACTAGTTGGAAAAACATATAATATTTATGAAGAAATTTCCAAGTTAGAACTACGAAGACGCATGTAAAAAATACTGAAATCCAAAAGCATAGGAAAAGTGGTCAATATCAAGTATAGTAGCATTAATTTTCTATATTTATTCCACTATTTCATGAGCAGCAGCCTTCTCAGTATTATATTGTCCCCCAAGTATTACCAGAAAACCGTTAATCTCCAGGGAAGAGCTCGTTAACAGTAAACTCTAAAAGGCTGGGAGGATGAATAGGTCCATTCTAGTTCTACACATAACTATCAGCAAAGCAAGCCATGGAAGTGTTTGCAAGAGAACTGAGGGAGAGTTGCCTTGACAATGCCTTTATCACTAAGTAGAAGGACAATGTTGTCCTGAACTACTCCAAATCTGAACTACCAATCTTATTTTGAAATACTGAAAATTGTAAGATGATTAACTTAAGCGACAAATATAATTCTGGAAACTATAGTCTGTCTAGAAGCCTAAAAACAGAACGCCTGGACACAGGCCTGCCGACAAGAATAACGAGGAAGCATTTAAAGGACTTAAAGTATTACAGATGCACCAGAAAGACAAAATAACAGCACAATGACCAAAGATCAATTTCTGTCCTTCTGAAAGAAAGGGTAGGATTTTGACACACCTCAGAGAAATGTATTCTGGCAGGGGAAAAAGTCGATTTGAGTTACAGCTGCAAGCAATAAATGCTTGATAGCACAGCCAAATGATTAAGATACTTGAGAAGGAAACAATGTGTGTGTTATTTTGAAGCTTGCACTGCATGTCAGAATTCAACAGGCTGAATAAATTAGTATGCAGTTTTAACTGCCATAATATTATCCAAAGACTTGATCACCTACATGAAGGGAACACACACAGTGCAAAGCAGAGCTTCAGCTACCAGCCTATTTCATCTCCCCATGCATGCCATTCAAAATATATTGAAGATAAAATAGTTTAAGAACCAAAAAGTCTGGGCTACTAAAAGCAACCCAGGAAAAGAGTTATCCAGAAGAAGAAAACAGTGAATGCATACTTTGAGGAAGCTGGTGAAAGAGCCTGAACTGAGACCTATGTGGATTTGATCTGAATAAACAGCTAGAAATTTCCATGAGTCATCACCTTTTATCTTCCTGGAATGGAAGGCTTAACAAGCAGCACAGAAAGGGAAAGGAAAAGTGGTGACAGGATCTATGAAATACTCTAAGATCATATGAAAGACCAGCACATGAAAGCAGAAGAATCTATTAATTGGACAAAATGAAAGCAAAGTGCCTTAGTTGTGGACTTGTCATTCATTTTAAGAGACCAAGACAATCATGCAAAGTAGGAGGTGTGAAGTAAACTTGAGAGTGAAGGCTGGGTAAGCATTTTAGACAAATCTGATGTTTTTCCACAGCTCTCAAAACCAGATTCATTACGTACAAGGAAGATGAAAAGGAAAGAAAAGAAATTATTATCCACAGTGCTTAATAGTCAGAGTAGGCATTTCACTTTTGAGCTGTCAGGGTGTGAACTGAATTGGTGAGGCTATAGCAGTACGGGATCAAACCAGAAGAATACAGCAGTTGCCAAGTGTGAAGGAGAAAGCACACAGTCAAAGCTGGGACTATTATCATAAGAAGGGCAAAACAAGTAAAGGCAGCCCTGAAGGACAGACTACAAAAAGTAACGATCAAAGACAGTCTACAAATGAGGAAGCCATGAATCACAGTATGTTCACCATTCTAATCACCTGCTATGTGGCACAGATCCATAGGAACAAGGCAACCAAAAAGGCAGAATTCATTCTATATGTACACATGCAAAAGCTATCCTATGACCATTGGCAGGCAAACAAGGTCAGTGAGATGCGGATGTGTAAACCAGTTGCAATTTCAACAGCTTCTGCTGACAACTATGAATTTAGTCAGACTTTTCAAGACCTCTTTGACATTCAGTTCTCCTTAACCCTTGAGAGTTTTACTTTTCCCTACCCAAATTTGGTTTGTCCTCAGCCTACCAAACAAGGCGTAACTTATAACTCAGTGTTTTATACTATTTTCATCTTACCTAAAACTGGGGCCTGCAGACCACAATGTATGCAATACCCCCTCCTTCACTAAAATCTTACTATATTCTAGCACCCTAACTGAAAAGAAAATTTGAATGATTGTATAAGATATTGGCAACAGCTAGATTAAACTTGATTTTAATGTTTCTTCAATAGTCTCAGTTAAAGGGAATATGGCTCTTAACTTCTAAACCTCCTGATCAATTGTTTTCAAGACTTGTGCTTTGCACTAGCTTCTTCTGCGTGTGAAATTGCAGAAACTATCCTATTAAGAAAAATAGTTTAAGCCCTCTGCAGTGTTCTGCTCTTCCTTATACATTCCAAGACAGAATTAGAACTCTCAGACCTACAAACAGGCAGGACTTCATCTATGATGGACTCCTGTGAACACAAATTTTTCCCACAGAAGATTACAGAATCATTCTGCAGATAACAGAATAAGATTGATATATTGTCTGATCATCTAAAGGCAGCTCAGTATGTAAGTTACTATCCTTGAGCTAGAGTACTATGTTTCTAGTGTCATAAATCTAATTTAATGTTTAGGTGTGAAAGATAATTCAGTTTTTTTAAAAAATAAGTTAATCAGTTTCAACTTCATTATTATACCAATAAGAACAATGAAATTTTATAGATTATACCAATCTAGTTTTGAAATCCAGATCCATAGTACACAGCAGTATCTTATACTAACAGTCTGCTCTTGTATCCAGGTATTTTGACCATGATCCTCAAATATTTTGACCATGATCCTCCTCATTCAGCTCCCTTTCAGAGAACAGCTTTACTGTAGAAGTACACATATGAAAAGGCTTTAACACTTCCATACAAGGTCCTGGAAACGAGCTTTATTGACAACGTGTTCAAGTGTTTTAAGAAATATAGTCTGCACATTATTTGCTGCAGAACTGGTATTATTTAGATAAAAGATAAGCAAAGATAATTTTTGTTCCTTGTTCAGTTTATTTTTGAGATGGCTCTAAGCTCAGGGGTGGGGAGCAGTTTATTTTTTATCATCATTAGCCAACTGAAGTTACGCTGAATATGGCTGCTTCAATCAAATGGACTGAATATCCACACAGTTCACTACACACTTCAAGACACTTCAGACACAGCTGATCAATCTCTATGCCTCTTAAACAGACAAAAAAACCCTGGAATGCAGTCTTTGGATTTGCTATGCTTTAAGGATAAGTTTTCAAACAAAACAAAACAGAACTATCTTTCCAAAAAATAACATAATAGAATATACAATGAAATCCTGAACAAGGTTAAGGGGGAATAATACATTCCTTTTCTAATCTAAGATGACATAAAAAAGCAAGTAGAAAGAGCTTTCCCATGGTAAACAAGGTTGTTCTTCCAAAATGAAAAGGCAAGTTGTTTTTATTTGGTTGGTTGGGTTTTTTGTAGCCCTGGGGCAAAGGACAGCTGGCAAAGCACAGCAGAAAGAAGCATAACACACTGGCTCAGGGTGGTCTAGACTAGGATAGGATAATATCCTAGAATCCTTATGACATATAAAATGTAGGACCACTCTTGTGACTACCTTTATCTGTGCAACTCAATTCTTTCAGAGATTGAGCTCTAACCTACACGGAAAATGCAGTTCAGTGTTTTTATTACAAATAAAGAGGCAATGTATTACTTAAACTTTCCTGGTTTCATGTTACAGGATTAATAGATTCTGTAGAAAAAATTATGCTTTCCCTTTTCCACTCATTTAACATGAAAAGCAGACTTACCACACACGACACTTAAGGCAAATGCTCTTATCAAATATCTGTTATATTAATTATTATATTAGTTATATTAATAATTATAATGTTTGTAGAGTTTCTGAAAGCATTTAAGCTGCTTGTGCTGCTTGCTTAAATTCATCCACTCAATAAGAACAGTTGATCCTAGGCCATGATCTACCCCCCCTCAACACTGAGACTAAAAAGTGATTTTGGGCTCTTAAGAAAATTAAATTCAGCAAGAAGCTGATACACCCATTTCATTATTATTTCTTACTCCTAAACTTTTAATGCACACAAATTTAAACAATGGTACTACAAAGACCAGATGTAAGTCTGTTTTTCACAAGTACCTATGCAGATGCTGACTCTTCAGTTTCCCAGTTGTCCTACTGAGGTAATTAAATACACAAGCAATCCTAAACTATCTAGTTGAAACCTAGACCCTAACTTGGTATTAAAAACATTATTTAAGAAATCATTTATTCCTTTCTAAAAAAGGATACGGTATTTTGCAGAAGCAGTAAGAGAACATTATCGTTGCTTTAACAAACATCAGACTTGTTCTGCAAATTCAATTCCCTTTGTCCCCCTATCCATAATGGTTCCTGCGCTAGAGGACTGCTGGGTATACAATTCAAACATGTCTGTTCTGCATTAAACAGAACAGTATCCGCTTTATTTGTTTGATACTGCACGCTACATCTTTATTTATCTTGGGGCAAGGAGGGATAAAAAGCTATGAAAGAATCTCCTAATTGAAATTTGCCCCTGTATTCACTCGAACACATGTAACACATCAGGTGTCAACTGCCACATCTACCCTGAAGACACCTGGGAAGCATGCAAGACATTTTTTATTAAAGGTGACATGGTGCCCTCAGCTAAGTAAGCACTATTCCCTAACCACTGAACTTCCAAGGCTGAGCAAAGTAACAATGAACAAGAAAGACAGACCAGTAACTTAAACACAAAAATCCACCCACACCCAATGAAATGGCTGGTAAGTGAATCTCTAAAAAAAAAAAAGCTTTAAAGCACCCTCACATATAGAGTGTGGATGATGTTTGTGATAGAGGTCTACAAAGGCAGCTTTTTCCACATGAAAAATGCAGCAACTTTAAATCTATCTCTCAATCCAATGTGAAAGTATGTTTAATAATGGATCCTATGTAGCATTTTTCCACATAGGTGTCTAACATCACTGGGTTGATAGTTTTTTTCATTTTGTTTTTAAGACACATTTATCTTTCTCAAGCAATGACACTGCTCTCCATAGCTATGCATAAAGCAAAGTCCTTTGAGTAGGAAGGATGAGAGAACATCAAGTTGGCCTAAAACACTTGGCCCAGAACCCCCACAAAAAAAGTAAAAATTACCATCAGCACACTGAGCTCTGCTGTTCCCCAAGCAGATGCTTTTTTCCCCACTGAGAAGGGGAACTTAGATATTGAAGAATCTTGAGCAAGATGCTCTTACCAGCAATCCATCAGCTTCAAGTTTTAGATTGTAACAGAAGGAACTCTTCAAAAGAAGTCAGGGTGGGACAGAAGATATTAAATCTAACACAGCTTTAATAAGCCTGGAGATTACAAGATGAAGTAAACCAAGTTTATACTGAAGACATGAAAACTGTATATCATGACACACAACTTTTGCAAATACTAAGCCCTTAAATTATGGAAAGTATTCTAGGGACCTCAGAAATAAGAGTAACTCTTACCAATGTGATTGCAATTACTAAAATGAACATACGGTCCTTGAAAGGCTGTCTTTTAAGAGGGTCTAAGCTCTTGAGGCAAGATGTTGCTAAAGAAAGCTAAGTTTTTCCTTTAAATTGAAGTATGTGCTTTGCAAAAAATTTCCACATTTGAGAAACTATTGGTAGGCTAGTTTTCTCTATCCAGCAGCACAGAACTCTTGCATCATTGTTTAGAAGGCTGTAGTGAAACCATGCGTTTAGGAGACTGCGTTAAATACTGACATATAGCCTGGGTATCCAAAGTACTGAACGGTACGCTTACCGTTGCTCTTGGCATTCATGTTTTGCTTCAGTTCCTGTCAGTGTGAACTCAAAATACAGCTTGCTCTGCTTACAGATTTTTAAATGGACGGTTACTCCTCTGTGTTCATCTACCCAACATGGGGAAGGTGCTAGCTGCTCTTTGTCTTGGATGTGCAAGTCTTATTCCCTCTGAGTAAGAGAAAATTGCATACTTTTTCACTAAGCAGCATATATTACTTCAAATCCCTGTTCTATATTACTCGGCAGAAAGCTGAGAGCATTCTGTTTTCTAGGAATCTCTGTATAAAACTTACGCTGACAGGAAGGCATTCAACCAACCAAATATTCAGAGGTCAGCACAAGCGCAAGCAGTCCAGCCAAACCAGGCTGATAGGCACATGTAAGCACATGTGTGCATGTGGGAAAAACAGAGGGGAAGCAGAAATCTACAGGATCATCATTCCACAGAGAATGTATTTCTGGACAGCTCACGCTATAACCTATTTTCAGCCTCAAAGTAGCAGAAACAATGAGGAGGAAGAGCTTTCTTTGCAGGTTTTTGTGTATTACTACCACAGAGGGCCGACAAAATAAGCAAAGATTAGGATTTGTCATCGGACTAACAACTACATAGCTGTTAGAAACAATAGTAAGATGGTCTTGATTCACATTTTTTTCTGAAACGAAGAGTTCACAAACTGACTACAGTCAAAACGTTCAACCCAAAAATATCCACTGTATAGACTGAAGCGTGGATTTCCCACTTGCCGGCAACTGCATTCAGAGAGGACAAGAGAGCACAAGCAAAAAATTTTCTTCCAGAGAGCACAAGCAAAAAATTTTCAAAGGACAGCAAGGTAAAAAAACTGAACAGCAGGTACACCAGATACACCCAAAGCAAACAGCAACATGTAACTATGTACTTATCCCTGTAAGAGAAGACAAGTCTGAAGAAATATGGAAGGTAGGGACTGACAGTATCATTTAGGGTAACATGTACACAAGAACCTTTCTCCAACATTTTTCTTCAGTTGGCTTCACATTAGAGCCCATTGAAGTGCTCTTCAGGAGCCCTTACTTTTCTATGTTTAACAGCCACAAGGACTTTGATGTCTTAATGCAGCCATGCTACTCAAGTCTTCAGCACCCTATAGGAAAGCACTGATTCTTTCCAGAGGAAACAATGAAAGCAAATCTGTAAGAATCTCCTGCCTGTTTTTCATTTTCACAGAAAGTAAACATTGGCAATCTAGCTTACTAAACTGCTCAAAATTTACCTACTTTACTTCATTATGGTAGATATCAGTTCCCTTTGAGAAGTCTGACAGGAAAAAACCTCTTTGCTTAGGAGAAGCTCCCTTCTGTCAGCACTTTCCAAGAACTTTTCTCCAGAAAAACTTGCCCTATACCTGTCTGTACTCCAGCCCCTTAAAACCCATCACTTGAGAATAATGCAATTACCAGATTGCTTGTGCTTGATTCCACTCCCTGCCCTCAAGAAAACAAGCAGAAAACTGTCTTTCAGAATCCTTGGAGGACCCAAATGCTCTGTTACATATGCTATCATCTACGTTACATGTACAAAATTGCTTAATTGGAAATGGATCCAAAGGAACCAGAATTGCCTAACTCTATTGCAATGCCTGCTAAAAACAGGCTTAGCATTTTATTGGTTTGATTTCTTGAATAATTTTTGATGACATTACCTCAAAGTCTGTTTTTTGAAGGAAAACATCTCTAAACCTATGGAATGAACCTGAGTGACAAAGAGCTCGGTATTTCTTTCACACCTGTGACAAGAAAAAAAAGTCAAATTCTAAGAAAGCTTTCAACTATGTTTTTTCTGGGATACAGAGGGAGACAACAGGATGTCAATCCTGGAGCAATTCAAGTGGCACCCATACTAATTTTGCGAGTGTTTGTGCCCAGGACGTTACAACTTTTTATATGCGAGAAAGCATCTTCCAAAAGGAAGTAAGTCCAGGCTAGGTCTGGCTCTGACATTTCTCACGATACATGGGGATTTAATAGCTGGCCATACACAAGATGAGCAAGCCAGACACGTAGATTTTCTTTCTCAACACTTCACATTTGCATTTGAGATGGAATGAGAGGTTTTGTTGAACTTAACTCCTACATTACGGGACCCTTATGCTCTGCAACAGCAACTTAAGGCTGCAGCTGGCACACAACACATTTATCTTCTTTTCTATACAGAAATGGAGATAAAAGCAAAACAGAAATGGGCTCTCAGTCTGTATCTGTAATGCAAGCACAAGGCATAATGATTTGTTCAGGAGAGCAAACTTTAGAGAACATACCATTCTCCCTGGTAGCTTCCACGGCTACCACATGATGCAACCATCTGGTCCTCTAACAACTGCCTTTTGTATGCTCTTGCAAAGAGTCTGGCAAGAAATATCAGAGTAAATGCTCCTGCAAATCTAATGGATCTGCTGCTGGTAACAAGAGCAACACTGGAAGGAGGCACTGTATAAAAAGTACCAATACATCAGCAAGTGTTCAACTCTGCTAGACTTGCATACATCTTTGATAAAGATCTGTAATACAAGTACTGAAAGGTATCCGAATCACATATCAGATCTGTGACAGGTCACAAGTAGTCCAGAAAAACAAGATACAACTTTTGTTGTGTTATAAAATTTCAAAACTGATGGTTAATTTAAGCAACAGTGAGACACCAGACAAGTCTATAGGCTCAAGTGGTTTCTCAGGACTGAAGCACATCTGTTCTTACTGAGCTGAAGATCAGAATCTGACCTTAGGAAAGGACAATCAAAAGTTGAAGGATAGCAGTAAGACAGATAAAAATTTTAGTTGAACTTGCCAATATTTAAGTTTTAGACCAAAGAAAGGACAGATTAATACAAACTACAATGAGCATTACAGAGAACTCACTTTTCATGTTTTCATTTGCTTTCAGACCTACTTCAAAAAGTAGCAGTACACACAGATAAGCTCAGCCTGCTCACCACTGTGTTTAACAGTTGAAATTCTTCAGCTCAGGAAGGTCTCAGTTCAGCAGCACACCTCTGTGCACCTCAGTTCTTCAGAGCAATATTCCTGGCCACATCTATATGCTAGAAACCTCACAGCTCAGTGTTGATGGCAGCTCTTTGCAAAGTTTTATCATTTCCCAGGCCTGCTACCACATTCAAATGGAGGTTCAATGTAACATATGTTAAGCAATGCACGTCACTTCTGCACATTTCTTACTCTTTTCTCATAGCTCCTTTTTGTCTTTCCTCTCCTACTCAAGACTTTTAGCTCCCTCCTCTTCAGAGCAGATCACTGCTTTGTTCAGTGGAGGAAACTGAAGGCTGGCTAAAGCACCAGGTGTTTTTTGTTGGGATTCTTGTTTTATTTTTCCTGACTAAACATGAACACTACTTCTTCCTGACATCTAATGAGGGAGAATTATAGGAGGTCTCCATGCTTCTACATCACCCACTCTGTTGCGTCTTCCTCATTTTTTTCCTAATTTCAAATATCACCTGTACGATATCTTCAAATGCCCTCTTGTAAACCTCCTGATACTGCCTGCGCCTCAATACCTTTCTTTGACCTCAAGATGTGTTTTCATTTCTGAAAAATGCTCAGACAAAATAAGCTCTAATAAGCTGTTGTTTAACCAAGCTGTTTTATCTCAATTTTTTCAGACGTATTTGGTGAATGCTTACAATAAAAACCAATAAGAACAGGACAGTTAAAAGCAGAATAGTTTCCTGCTCTAATGAAGGAAATCTAACATGAGTAATCTACTAATAATCTAGACAGCTACCACAAGAAACTAAACAGAAACAGTATAATTTCAGTCCACAGTAAATTAAGAGCACAAATAAAAATAATTTCTAAAGCTGGAAAATTATGTAATAGCAATCACTTTCTTAATTCCTGCAGTGCATAATGGTATCTGAATGAGACTACAAACAATCGTTCGCTGGGTTGCTGAAGTAGTATGCCCTTTGGATCTATACCAGTTACTCATGGGCACAAACTGTTTTCCCTTACCTTTGTTCTTTATTTAAAAAAAAAAAGCATTATCTCATTTCTTCTTGCTGCTTTGATAAGACTTACTTACCGCTTCAGAATTATCAATGAAAGGGTCCGTTTCATCATAACCATAACCTATATCAATTAGATCCTGCAGGCGATCCTTCCGATGTTTGTGGGGCTTTCCACCCTGAAAATAAAGCAAACATTTTATCATTTGGGAAACAAGGAAACAATGTACTAAAGTCTACAAAACATAAGGTACTGGAGGGACGATCATGTAGGGAATTAGGAGTTTTGCCTTCTTGAATAATTCTTTGAAGATGGTCCAGATGGCTAATAAAAACTTTCACACAGGAATGAGCTCTGGCAAACATGCTGTACTACAGCCCCACAAGAATCATCCCTGAAAGGTATTCACCAACCACCTGGTTTCTGCATCACTAAGATCTTAGTAACAGAGATGCTTCACTGCCCTGTGTGATACAAATGTCAGTGATGGGAGGACTGGTATAATTTAGAAAGTTTTTCAGTATGTTAGAGTTGTTACAAAAGAAAATAGCTGATAGCTTAGCATTCAGTAGAGTGTTTCCTCACACGAGATGGACTGCTTCTCTCCAGAAAAGGGAAGTCTAAGTCAAAGAAGAGAAATATTGATCTGGTACTTGCACATACGGTGTCTACGAGTTGTCAAGAAGTTACAGTATTCATATGACACAACTGAAGAAAACCATATGGAGATAAAACTCACTTGTTGCTATGAGTATGCAGACACTGTTCATCCTTGCTCTTTCATGACAAGTGTGAACATCTGAACATCTCCATTTCAACAATATTTTGCAATTCAATTTATAACTAAGTAAAGCATGCACTCTTGCAAGACAACAGGAATGTCTCAGATTTAGACAAACATATGCAATCATCAATAGGAGGAAAAAACCCACAAAAGTAAGCTTTGTTTTTAATTCAGCTTTTCAAGCTATATTCCAAGCTTCAGATTTCCAAGCTAAGTACACCTAACTTTTCCTATCATGTCTATTGTCCCTTACAGTCACTCATCTGCTAAAATATCAGAAAGACTGCAGGTTCCCAAATCATCCAGTACTTCTCCTTTAAAAAAAAAGTCTGGATGAGAGAAGAAAAAAACCCCTTAGAAAAATAAAGGTAGGATTTAAAAATTCTGTTTAAATGCCAGTGCAAAAGCTTATGTAATTCTCATGATTCTGAAGCTGTCTGAAGAACGCTACATAAACTATCCTTTACCTCTACTAATCACACTAATGGATAATACAATCCACCTCTGTTCCAAACTGAGTTGAGTCCAGCTAAGATGAAGTTAACCTTCCACATAGCAGCCCTGGAGTGCTGTGCTTTGTATTGGTAGCTAGAAAGGTGCTGATAACACACCAGAGTTTTGGCCTGAGCAGTGCTCCCACGACATCAAGGCTGGCTCTCCAACATTCCCCCCTCACCTGTGGGCTGGGGTGTTGGTAAGTTCTTAGGAGGAGACACAGCCAGGACAGTTGATTCAAACTGACCAAAGGGATATTCCATACCATATGACATCTGCACAGCTATAAAATTCAGCAGAAAGGGGGACAGGCAGGCATTTGTTATTATCGTGTTTGTATTCTGGAAGAACAGCAACCCTACTTTTTGGGAAGTGACTGGATATTGCCTGCTGATAGGAAGCAGAGAACAAATCTTTTGTTCTCTTTGCTCCTGCATGCAGCCTTTGCTTTTGCTTTATCAAACTGCCTTTATCTCGACCCATGAGGTTTTTACATCTTATTTCCTGCTCGCCCTGTCCTGTTGATGAAGGGAGTGATAGAGCAGTGTGGTGAGCACCTGGAGTTCCGGTAAGGTCAAGCTACCACCCACATCTCTTGCTGAGTCCAAGTAACCATTAACACTCTTGTTTGCGAGTCCAAAATCCCTCTGCAGCCACGTCTATTCTATAATTTCAGTGTATAGGCATCAAAAAACATTTTAGAAGTTCTCAATACATTCTGACTGCCTATTATCCACAATAACTGTGCAGACACAGAACAAAGTTAATAACAAAAAAGAAGTCTCATATTAGCCAAATGAATAAAAGCAGGATTAAAATAGTAACCTGTATTTAGACATATTAAATGTCTGAAACATTGTAAGTATAGTTTGAGAGTTTCCTTCAGGCCTGGTTCTACCCAGTTACATTTAAGGGAGTGTGTTGAAACTCCATACAATCAAGACGTTAATGATGCAAGACCATACCAGAAGAAATGAAAGGATTACCTTCAGTGTTTTCTGTGCAGCAGTTCAGGGACTGAAGCTTTTTACCTTTCCCAAAAGCCTTCCTCCAAACTTTCTGTCCCAGAACATAAGCAGTCATTACACTAGAGCAAATTAAGATGTCAAGTTCCTAAGGCTGCAAACAGTACTCATGGAAGTGTTTGGAAACCTCAAATATTTGTTCAACAAATTAACTGTGCCATGTAGCCCAGGATTTAAACAATCTTCGTGCAACAGGACTAGAAGGTGACAAATACCATGCTAACTTCTGAAAAATCTTCCAAGGATCACAGCAGGGTCTAAAAACCAGTAAACCCAAAACTCTGTATTGGGCAAGTTAATAGAAGATATAAAGAACAAGACCAGCAGGCATAAGAATATGCATTCCAGAGCAGAAAAGAACTTTGATAGAAGGAAGCAGTACTTGAAATGCTCTAAAAAAGGTCCTAAGATCTTTCAAGACAAGAAACTATCATGGGATAAGAGGGAATGTCTACTCAAATTAATGTCTGGTAGGAGTAAATAATTAATTTTGGCAAAGAAAGTAATCAATGAAATCACCAAGGAATATGTATTAACTCATCTTTAGAGAGCTGGACTAACAGTTGCAGGGGGGTGAATGACAGAAATTACTAAGGACAGTAAATTTAAAAAAAGATAACTGAAGAAACACCAAAAGACCTCAGTTGCTCTAAACTTGGTGTGATAAACCATCAATTGAATTCAGTATCAATGAAAGCAAGGTAATCCACACAAAGGAAGCACAATCCAAACAAGGAAAAATACAGTGTGCTCCCAATTTGTTATGCTGCTCAGGAAGCACTGGAGTTGTTAACACACAGTTCTATGACATTTGCCCAACAATCAAGAGCAGTCAAAAAGAAAAGAATTGGGACTTAAGAAAAAAACAGAACACAGAACAAAACCAGAAGTCATCATTATATCACAGATAAATCAGGGCATCCTACCATTAATATCCTTTCATTTAAAAAAAGAAATTGGAACAAAAAAAGGGAACACTAAGCCAACAAGGATGTTTAAAGGTAAAAAATACTGCTTCCGTATAATAAAAGAATGTTGAGACACTTAACCAGGAGAACGAAAGGACTGAATTTAGATGATAGCATCAGAATCACACGCAGCATGCAGATGAACAGGAAATATTTCACTGTTTCTTACAATACAGAAATGTTGGAGCACAAAGTGAACTCACTGGGCTTAGATAAAAAATCGTGTTTTCATATGACAATTATCATGGAGCTTATTACCATGGAAGACAAAGTGAAATTCAGTGAGCTCAAAAGAATCTGGCAAATTTATGGCAAAGGTACACGAAGGGCAGTTACACATGCCGCCTCTGGCTCTGGGAGAAATTAAGCCACGGATTGCTAGATAGGCACAGTGAAGTAGTATCAATGGAAACTTACTCTGTTATACTTTCAAGTATGAGATTCCACAAGTGTCAGAGGACTATGCTACCATCCATTACATGGACCTTCTTTTGATTCAATAAAAATTCTTACATTACATACAATATTGTCTAAAATTCAATACCATGCTCTTATGACAGTGTTTGATTGTCTAGAGAGTAACAGTAATCAAAAGAATGAAAACGGGAACCATTCAGAACAGATTTTTACACCGGTGTTTAAAATGTGCAGCAGTTGCAAAAAAAGTTCTGAATAATCAAATAAACAAATGGTACATTAATTTCATGCATCCTGTTTTACAAAAATATATTTATTCATAGGCTTTTGCTTAGTCTCTGCAAGATAATCCAATACTGTACTGATTTAAGTAGAGAAATTTATCTGAAGAGAAAGTCTTCACAGAAGGCTGTTCTTCACACACCAAATTTTCCACAAGTATTGCCACACGTGCTATGATTAAAAAGACTGTTTGACTCCATGTAGATAAATAATGCCTAATTACTGTAAGGAGGATATAGTACTTCCTGCAAATCTGAAGAAAACCTCTCTCATACAACCAGTCATTACTTTTACACTAAAGCACTGCTGAAGAAAAGAGAATCGGTATCTACTTCATGGGATGCCTGCTCTAGTTTAAGCTAAGGAGAATGAGTATCTCGCCACAAGAATCGGAAGATGGCTGGATGTTGTCAGAGTAATTGCACTGGATCAGTGTTCACTGTACAGAGATGCAACTCCTCTGAGCACAGATGGCGAGTGGAGACTGACAGTTCTTGCACTGGAAGAAAGATAGGGAGTAACCAACATAAGAACTATTAATCCCTCACCATCCTTCATGCTAACCTCATGCAGCCCTAACCTTGTAAACTGTTCTTTATATAGAGGACATTCCCATTCCACGAATTTCATGGGACTGAGTAGCATAAGGTACAGCAGAGAATGAGGAAAAAGGTAAGAAATCAGAAGTGCACACAGTAATCAGAATACAAGTGCACTGTGAATTTAAACTGTTGTAAAATGACAGCGTTTGTTACCTACAGCTTTCTAATAGTTGGAAGTATCTATTTGCTCCTTTTTATGACTACCTAACATTGAATTCAAGTTTTCGTAAGTCTAGTAACACCATGTTCTGTCCATAAATGTACATGTTTAGCTTTGATGTACGCATAAATGTATATGTAAAATTAGTTTGCTTCCACTACACCACTCCCTCTTACATATATTGCTTTTACACACTCTACACTGACTTTCATTTGCTGCAGTTAAGCAACTTGTTTCAGGACATTACGAAATCCTTAACTTGTATTATGGAAGTGAGTTTTCTATAAAAGTACAGTTGAAACATTTTTCTCTCATGTTCAAAAAAATTCATCATTCAGACGAAAAGCAAACAGTATTCTGGAACTGCCTTCTCAGTTCACTAGGTATATTGGGTTCCTCCAATCCCTCCAGAAGGTGAAAGTTATTCTTCTCCGTTTGTTTCTTTTGTTATGTGTCACAACTAACACGCCTTGAAATAGTAATTACTTTTACAGAATATATAGGCTGAGCACTCAGAAAGACCTGCTTTTGCCTGGAAGAAAAAAAAAATCAGGCAAGAAAGATTTATATTTTAATAGCAAAATATATTTTAATAGTTGTATATTTTAATAGCAAAAGTTACAAACGGCTGCTCTTTTTCCCTTTCTTTATTACTGAGATGCTCTATTAGTAATCCAGAATACCAACATGCCTAAGCATGATGATGATTTTTGATTGCCAGCTTAGAATTAATCACCCAACCCTACCCATATGAATTCTTAAGGACCTGTTTAGGTGTGGTTTTAGTCAACATTTTTGATTTCTTCCTTCATTTATTAGTGAAAGCTACCCAGTGTTGTTCAAGTCATTCATGCTACACTTTCAGGAGTCAGCAGAGTATCTTTAGGCAACTGGCAGCTACAAGACAAACTCATCAAGCAATGACATATTATTCAACAACAACTTCCTATGGAAGCATTCCAAACTACTCAGAAATTCATCAAGATTTATCAGTATTTAGCCCAAACAGAAGAGCTGTTCGATAGTGCACAAAAGCATCACATAAAAATTCTTTCCTCTGGCACAGTATTTATCATGAATATTGACCTGCATCTATAACTCAGTTGTATTTGTATAGGAAGCTTTTCCAAGAATAGCTTCATAAGCTATAACATCTTACAGACAAATCTATTTAGCAGACTTGTCTAATAAGCTTGTAACAGCTTCAAGCTGCTTAAATGAAATATGATGAGACAGTCAGCACCAAAATGTACAGAACTCACTTGACACTACATTAGCAACCCTATTCAGGAAAAAACAGATGATGACATCTCTACTGCTATTCAGTATTTGTAAATTTTAATACAGGTACAGTAACTCACATATTTTGCCTCGAACTTCTTGGCTAGCATTTCTACTTCATGTCGCTCACGTTGTTCATCATTAAATGGATCTTCTGAGTGAACCGATTTCTTCTGAAAAATGTACAAGTTAAATATTAATTCCGTAAGAACACAGAGGGCATGTAATAAAAACCTACTAAACATCAATAAACAATGCTCTGATGACTAGCGAGTCAGAATTTATATTAAGACAGTCTAAATACTTTATTTTCTAAAATTCAGTTTGACCCATTCAATTATCATTGTTACTTTTCTTCTAATGAGAACACAAACTGAAAAGTTCAGAGAAAGATTCAGATTTGTTTACCCAAGCATTCCCCTACAACCTCAAGTGAAAGGGTAAGCATAAGAGAAAACTATGGCCATCTGAAGTTCAAAGAGAAAGAACTCTCTCTAAATACAACTCCTTTTCACTTCTGCTTCCACTGGTGACTCTTACCGGTGCTATGATCCTTGTAAATACAATACACAAGATGTACCCAGTACACTAATCAGCAGGGAAGCAGGCAGCCAGCAGACTAAAAAGCTCAGTAAATTACAACCCTAACTAAAGTAACTCCTTCAACTCTTGTACTGCTGGGTTTTTTCCTTCAGATAATTTCAGTAATCATAGCATGAATTCTACAAGATTGCCACTATGGCAGTCACAAGGACAATAGAAATTTAATATTCCAGCTGCACGAATAAGCAGGAAATACCTCCCTTTTTTTTTTTTGAGAAAGACATTTTCACCAGCAGAAAGTCAATGAACAGTAATCAAGCGTGTACATAGTGCTTTTTTTCTGGAAACAAGGTATAGCTGAAAAACAGGGCTGCCTTCTTCAAATTAGAGTTCAGATACAATCCATTGGAAGCAGGGGAAGACACTAGGATGCTAAAACATGGTGGAAAGGAGTTCCATTTTTATGGAACTTCATGGATGGCAACTAACTTTACTGCACATGGACTACTCACCAGTGAATGAACAAAGACTTACGGTAGACTAAGACAGAACAAAAGCAATACTTCATTCTGAAAGGCAAGATCCTTCCTCCACAGTCCGAGAAGCCAATGTATTAACTAAATGGTGACCAAATAATAATAAACTAGTCCAATAGTATCAAAACCAATGTAATGAGGAATACAAGCAAAACTACATACACCACATAACTACCTTACACTTTCTAAATCGAGTATTTAAAAAAAAATGAGTAGTAGTTATCCTGTAACATAAGTTTAAGTTACTCCATCCCTGGAGGTGTTCCAAGGCCAGGTTGGATGAGGCTTTGAGCAACTTGATCAAATGGAAGGTGCCCTGCCCATGGCAGGGTGGGTTGGAACTGGTCCCTTCCTACTTAAACCATGCTGTGATTCTATGATTCTAAGTTACAGAGATATTTTCTTCAGGCATAATTGAATATAAAATACCGTTTAATTCCTGCAACAACTTCTTCTCTGCTTACAGCTGGGAAAACCTATTCCACACCTTCCGCTAGGCAAATTGTTTTTTAATTGTGAAATGAAACAACTTTGAAGCCAGAAGTCAAGCAAAATTTAGTACTTAAGTGTTAACTTGCCTCTCTCCACCAAATTATCAAAGTTGTAGCTTTCACTTTGATTAGTTAAGCACTATTGGAACATCAAATTCAAGTAAGCTTTAGTGTTGATAGTTTCCTGGGGCTCTGAAGCACGGCTCTCAGACTTTGCAGTAACTTTAAGGCAATACTACTTCAGTACCTTTACAGCCTGCTTGACAGAAGCCAATCTGAGCTTCTGGCTCACCGGCTTTAAGTTGTTTTACACACCAAGCTTCAATTGCATCAACAGAAAAGTGCACTTACACTTCTAACTCTTCAACCACACTAACTTATTATTCACATCCAGAAACTTTACTACAAAAAGATGAACTCTACCAACAACCCCATAAAAGGATGGTCTCTTTATCAAAAAACAGGACAAGGACAACATGAGTTTCTAACATAAACATTTCCACTAGCTTTCGATTTAGGCTAGGAACTCAAAATTAGAATAAAAAAATCCGAAGGTGTTGCACTCATCCTCTCAAATAAGTTTTGCAATTCTCTACTGTTTCATTAAGAGACCTATTAAAGCAATGTCTGAAGTTATTCCTGTTCACCTGTCCTTGCCTTCCCAGAACACTTTGCCTCTGGAGAACCCTTCTTGGTTGCTCCGATTCCAAGCAATACTACAAGATAGGAACACAAGCTCCTAATTTTGTAATGTTGAACTTTAATAGGAAGAGTTATAAGAAAGTCCAGCAACTTAATAAGGGACAAGGAGTCAACAGCTGCTTTCAGAAAACCCAATCAACCTTCACCTACAAAACCAGGTTCCGTAGCTAAGTTTATACGAACTGTTCATTTTAAACTGAATCATTAATAAAACAACAACCAATTTGGATTTCTATAACTCCACTTAAAACTGCAGCACTAACTGCCAGGTAGCTACTACTCATGTGGAAAGAGTAAATTTCAGATTCTGCAGAGAAGCAGAAGAGGGCTGGTGTTTCTTGGTCAAACTTAATTTTAAGGCAGTTTTCTCCGCTGCATTAGCTGGTATAAATTACCATAGCTGTTCTACTCCACAAGCAGGATCAGTTTTCACAAGTTTTTTCTATTTTAGGGCTTTTAAAAATATTTTAACATAATTTGTTGGTCTGAGAATCAACCAAGGTAGACAGCAGGCTTCTGTATCCTGTGCAAGGCAAATTCTCCCCTTGTATTTGCTTTAACTATGAAAAAATCAGCATGCACTAATTCTATTGCTGGATACAATATCTTCCCCTCTCTTTTCAGGCTGATTAATACAAGATTTTAAGTCCTCCTTACCATATCAGAGCACCTTTTCCAGCTCCTATCACAAAACAAGCAAGCTGGCAGGCTAAATACACATAAGTTTTTAAACAAGAATAGAAGTCCAGAATCACTGTAAAAGGATCACAACTTATGACTATTTTTTTTTACGGAATCAGTTGATTGTTCCACACAGTCCAGCAATAGACAGACCATTAGGATCCATTAATTTCAATTTGGACACTACAGGGAGTTGAAAAACATACACAATTTCTCATAAGGTATTTCTATCACTATTTCTACCTTAAAAAGCAATCTCTGATCACAATTGTACCAAAAATTCCCTAAATCAATGCTTTCCCCACCCACAGACATGGAATTTGCATCAGAACTACATTTAAAAAGCCATTTTTACCCCGATTATGTGATTCATATACTACCAACCTAGACAAAGGTAGTTATGGAACTGGGCACTGTCAAAGGGAAAAGTCAGCCTCCACAGACTGAACCACTTCTAAACACTAACACAATTTTCACCTTCCTACAGGAACTGCTCAGAAAGATGTCACTTCACAGAGCAGCAGGCTTCTGCTATAACAATTCAGAGGAGTTGTAACTGGCACTGTTTGCCCGCAACAGCTGTAGGACAAGGATGAACAGAAGGAACCTTTTAACTTGCATACAAAGATCTCAGAAGGATTAAAAGCAGAGTAATTTAATTTTTCCATCTTACACACGTGAACACAATCCATTGCATGCATCCCTCCTACCACAGAACAAAAAGTGAGCAGGCTGCTAAGTGTAGTTATGGCATCATCATCACCTAGATGCACTTTGGTTTGTAAAACAGAAGTTTTATCCATTCTCGAGTTTGTGCAGGATGTAAAAATCCGATGGTGATATCAGTACTGGTACTTGAGGTTTGCTTTTATCACCAGAGCTATCAACTTTCTCAGTAGCAGTTATTTCCTTACCCCCTGCCCTTTCCAAGAACATGTAAACCTTCCCTAAAATGTCTGTACACCAGAATTGCAAGGAGCCACAACTATTTAAATCAAGTGCTATTTCACTGGTATCCTCAACTCACTGAGTGGCTTAAGTGTCACCAGCTTAAGGACACACATCTCTCCTTCCTATCTGGAATGCTGGGTCCTGTTGATTGGCTAATGCTGCTTGCCTCTTCAAGTTGTCTGCACAAGCCTTCCTCCTTAAAAACCAAAGTAGTTTGAGTACCAAATATTTTCTGACCGGGAGGAATAAGAAAAGGGAAAGCACTATTATCCTTGGATGAAGTTACAGTTACAGTCAAGGTTACAGTTCCAACAGCATGAACTCTTACTCCTGTACCCTCCAGGACTGCAGAAACTCATCTCCAAGTCTGTTAATTGTTCAACTTCGCTGCTTCTCTGAGCTTGTAAGCAGAGCCGGGCTAATAACTCCATTTACCTGCACGCAGCCTACAGACAGCCCGGAAAACAGACCGGCCGAGTAACAGTTTGGCTCAGCTGCTGGAAAGAGCTCCCAGGAAGGGAGGATGGAACAACCACTGCTCCCTGAGTAGGCAGGGGGTGGGAAGGAGAGCTGGAATAAATCATGAACAAGACGCTTGCTGTCCTTCTCCCTTGCTCTCACAACATCTGGAGCTATGGGAAAAGCTACCTCGGCAAGCTCGGGGGAGACAAATGCGAGGCCTCCCCTTCCCCCCACGAGCAGAGGCGCAGCCTCAGCGCCAGGAGGAGCCCGGAGCAGCGGCCAGGCCGCAGGGCTTCCCTGCAGGGCGCCGCCCCAGGGCCAACCCCAGCAGCACCAGGCGACCGATAGCATTATCAGCGGGGATAGGGATGCGGGAGGAGGAAGAAGCATGGAGAGAGGGACAGGGATGGGGGGGCAGGAGGGAGACGGAGAAGAGGGGAGATGGGAAGGGGAGAAGGAAGAAAAGGGATGAGGAGAAAGGAAGGGAATGGATGGGTAGAGAGTGATGGAAGGGGAGGTGCGTACCCTGGGGTCCCCGCAGAGCAGCAGCTCCGGGTAGCTGAACTCCACGCATCCCTCCTCGGTGGGGTCCTTCAGCACCACCTCCAGGCGGACGGTGTGGCGGGCTGGGAGCGCCTCCTGCGGCGCCGGCGGCTCCTGCCGGCCGCTCTGCGGCTGCGGCGGCTGCGGGTGCCGCGGGGGCAGCGGCGGCGGCGGCTCGGGCCGGGGGGGCTCTCGCTGCGGCTGCTGCTCGGCACGGCCGCTCTCCCGGGTCGGCTCCGGCCGGGGCTGCTCGTGCGGCGGCGGGGGCGGCTCCGGCGCCTCGCGGCCCGGCGGCGGCGGCTCCGGGTCTCGCGCGGGGCTGTCGCTGTCGCCGTCGCGGCGCCGCACGGGTGACAGGCTAATGAACGGCACCCGCCGCGGCTCCGCCATCATCCTCCTCCTCCTCCTCCTCCTCCTCCTCCTCCTCCTCTCCCCCCCCGCGCCCCGGTGACACCGCTCGCTCGCTCGCTCGCTCGCCCTCCCACCGGCTTCGGCGGCGGCTCCTCCTCCTCCTTCCCCTTCGCAGCCGCCTGGTCGGCGCTGCCCCACTACGTCCTCCTCCTCGCCGCCCCCGCCATCTTGGCGCCCCCCCACGTAAATAGAACCGCGCGGCGCGCGCAGCCGCAGCGCGAGCCCCGCCTGCCACC
>JAUMJL010001480.1:0-29754 GCA_033558185.1 Dromococcyx pavoninus | reverse complement strand
GGCAGGATCCCCCGGGGAGGGGCGGGGCGCGCGCCAGAGGCGGGCTCGACATCGGGGCAGAGGCGGGGAGCAGCCGCCGCTCTCGCGAGAACCCCGCGTGAGGTCCCGCCACCGCCCCCTCCGACCGCGTCATGTTTTCTCTTTGACAAGGCGACGCCGCCGCCGCCAGGCAAGGACGCGGCTCCCGGTGGGCACTCGCCGCTCGCCTCAGCCCGGGCCGAGGTGTGACGCCTCTCCCCTTCCCCGCCCGTCGTTGCCTGGTGAGCGAGCGGGTCCCGGTGGGGCAGGGGCAGGAGGCCTGAGCCGGGGTGTGTGTGTGTGTGCGTGTGTGTCTCCTCAGCGCCTCCGCAGGGCGTGTGTGTGGGGTCTTTTGGAGCCTCCAGGGGATGCGGAGGGCTCTCTACTCAGCACCTCCAGTTGTGGGTGTGTGGGTGTCTCTCCATAGCACCTCCAGCGTGTGTGTGTGTGTCTCTCCTCAGCGCCTCCACTGGGGTTGGGGGGGGTCTCTCTTCAGCGCTTCCAGTGGGAGGGGAGGGGCGGGCCTCTCCTCAGCGCCCCCAGTGGGGTTGGGGGTTCGCTCCTCAACGCCCCCAGTGGGGATGAGGTGTCCTCTCCTCAGCGCCCCCAGTGGGGTTGGGGGATCCTCTCCTCAGCGCCCCCAATGGGGATGGAGGGGTCTCTCCTCAGCGCCCCCAATAGGGATGGGGTTGAGGGGGTGTCTCTCCTCAGCACCTCCGATGGGGATGCGAGGGGGGTCCTCTCCTCAGCGCCCCTGATGGGGATGGGGGCGGTCTCTCCTCAGCGCCCCCGATGGGGATGGGGGCGGTCTCTCCTCAGCGTCTCCACTGCGGTTGGGGGGGGTCCTCTCCTCAGCGCCCCCAGTGGGGTTGGAGGGTCCTCTCCTCAGCGCCTCTACAGGCCGGGGGGGGGGTGTCGGGCAGCCCCGCTGCACTCGGCGCGGTCCCTGTGCGGGGGGGGGGGGGGGGGGCGGTTAGGCCGCAGTGCCTGGGGATGGGGAAAAGGGGTGGCAGTGGAGCCGGGCGGGTGTCCGCGGCCCCTGTGGGGAGGGGGAGGGGCGCGAGGGACTCCTGGTGCCTCTTCGGAGCAGCACAGGCTGCGCGAAATCTGCGTGGTGAGAGCTTCTCTCCACGAGCTGTGCGGGTGCAGCGCGGCCGCGCATCCTTCCCAGAGCGTGGAATCCCTCCCTGGCTGCGTGGGTCTGGCTGGTGCCACAGGGTTCTCTGTGAAATTGGTCACGTTGGCCTCGACCAGCTGTGTGTGTGGCTGTGGGTGCTCCGTGTGTCTCCGGACCTGTGATCGTTCCCCTGTCACTGACTTGCTGTCTCCTGTTCGCAGTACTGAAAAATCATACGTGTGCTTTTACTTGAAGGTGATTTATTTTGTGGTGAAAAGTGATGTCCTAGCAGGTGGTTGGGATGTTTTTTAACTGCATGCGATTAATTTCTTTTAGAAATTACAGTATGCGAGCTGTTTTTTATGCTTTCAGGGGCAGAACACTATTGTTATGCTATCACCCTTTCCTAGTGTGCATAGGGGAGGTTTCTGTGCACCTGGTGAAACATCTTCATCTTTTGTTGTTTTAGACCTGTTCTTCATGGCACATATCTAAGCTGATTATTGCTTTGTGCAGTGTTTAATTTGCTGTGGATGGGACCACATGCTATACATCACAGGTTGTTTAAGAATATTAGATGATGTGCATACATATTAAATACATATATGTACATGTGTATGTATATGCATGCATATTGTGTCATGAGCTTGATCAAATTTGTGGCTTGGCAGAGTGTTCTATCCTGTTACTTCATAACAAAGCCTCAAAGCTAGAAATTTATGCATACTGAACTTAATGCTCCTTGTTAGAGGCTATGTATAAGCCACATCTTCTTGGTTGCACAGGGATGTGTGATTCTGGAGGATTTGGATCTTGGAATTGAGTTTAATGTAATTATGGGAAATGTATAATAAGTATTAAATCTGGAAAGTCAGATTGAATATCTGGTCAGCCTGCTCGTGCTTCCCAGTATTCTAAGAGGAATTTGTTACTTTTGTATAAAGGATTAAAAGCTGTCCAGTGTCAATGTGCTGCAAGACAGAAGAAGGGCATTGGCAGTCTTCTGTGTCCTTGCACTTATAAGGAATTTATTAGGTGGCTTCATGCACAGTAGTTGTCTCAGAACGAAGCGTTAGGGCTCCTTGTCTCCAGGTATAAACGAACCTGTTTGTGTTTGAGGCTTTCCTCTCCGCTCTTATGTTCTCATTAGAATGTATTGTGCGTGTTTTGTTCATTGTCTTTAATGTTAAGGAAAAACATGTTTTTGTGGCTGGAAGTTTATAAGTTGAAGGGAGGATCGGGGTGTTGGATTTTTTTCTGCAAGCTAGGGAAAGGAGGTATTGATATCTAATTGTTAGTTAAGAGTAATAGGTATATAAGTTCTTTGAATTCTTTTTGCTGAAAAACTGCTTGGCATAGTAAGAATATAGCATCTTTAAATGAATTTAGTCCTTGAACTGAAAGATAGTTTACTAGTGGATGCTTTTTTTTCTATTATTTTAGACTGAATTAAATGGATGTTAGATGATTCAGAAAGGATTTAAGTGGCCTGATTAAAGATCTCAGTTATTTTTTCTGTTTAGTTTATGAGTTTCAGGTAGGTGTAATCTTCCTCTTTTTGAAGAACACAGTACAGGGGGGCTCAGCATGTTTGAAGGTATTGGTGGTGGCTGGAGTTGGGACTGTTTTACAGATGGGAAAAACTACTTGTGAAGTTAGTTTTTTTAATTTTGGTAGTAAAATTAAAAGTATATTCATTTAAATATTTCTGTGTGAGACTTACTTTTAGTATTCTAATCTTTCTTTCCATTTTTTAATGTAATTATTCCTGTGATTATCATTGTATAGAGAAGCATTTTTATCCCCATTTTAGAAATAAGTAATGGAGACAAGAGTTATGTATTTCAGGAAGGCTTGGTGGAGCAGGCATTTGAATTGTGGTGGTAGGTTGTTAGGAAGTCATTAGCTTTTCGATACCACAGTCTTCATTTATGTACAGTACAGATAGTCTTTCTCTGTTTATGTAACACGAAAGATTTTTATCTTACATGGGTATGTTTTAGTTAAATGTAGGGTGTATTTGCCTGTGGCTGGTTTGACTTTCTGCTGCCAAAGTCATTTTAGTGAATGGTCAGTACAGTGTTGGTTATATTTCTTTCTCATTATTGGTTCTCAGAAGTACTCAAACTCGCAAATTTTTGTCAGTTTTTCTTTTTTTGTCTCCCTGTAGTGGTTGACAGTTGTATGAGACGTTCAGATCTAATGGGTGTTTTCTTTTTGAAAACATCTAGGGTAGCCCTCAGAAAATGAACCTTTCCTAGGGCTGCTGAAGTAACTGGCGGTGGGCTGCAGCTGCTTACTGGGCATCAGTAACTTTGTAGTAACCCTTGTAGTTTCTGAAGATTAAAAAAAAAATAGCCTGCAACCCAGTGGCTGTGGTATCTGCGAGCCAACAGCGTCATTGTGGCCTGGGAACTGGCCAGGTATATTCTCTGGCCTTGACTGCCTGTTCTGATTGACTTGATGTCATCAGGGTGGTTTGGAGTATATTCAGGTGGCTCAAGCAATCATGTTCTCTGCTGGAAGCTGGGATTAATTTACGGCTTAAAGAAGAGCCTACAGTTTGAGTCCTCATTACTAGTAATAATTTTCTTTTTCTGTCAGCACTGCATAACGCACACATTTCATCCTCAAACATTTTCTTACAAATGCACGTATTTATACAAAAGAACTTTCTTTTTCAGTTAGCTGTACTGGGAGTACTTGGAGCCGAGAAATGGAAATGTTAACACAAAGTGTATACTTTCCCCGTTTGCCATTGAAGTTGCAGTCATGCACTTGAGTACTTTTTTTTTTTTTCACTCTCTCATATAAGACATTGCAACGTGGGTTATAGTTATCTACCCATTATTGAGTGTTTTCCAGAACTTACTGAGAGAACCATCAAATAATGAGGTTGTAAGTCACCCCAGATCATGCAGTCATAGATCATAGAATGGTTTGTGTTTACTCAAAGCCCTGTTCAACTTAACCTTGAATGCTTCCAATAATGGGGCATCCACAGCTTCTCTAGCACTTGTTCCAGTGTCTTACCACCCTCATTGTAGAAAATTTATTCTTAATATCCAATGTAAACCTTCCCTTTTCCAGTTTAAAATCATTGTCCCTTGTCCTGTCACTGCAGGCTCTGATAAAAAGTCTCTCTCCATCTTTCTAATGTGCCCGCTTTACATATATAGAAAGACTGCAGTTTACCTCTCTGCTTACATCAGAGCTGACTTGAGAGTTAAATGGGATTGCTGATCTCGTTTAATTTTTAATATCTATATGTATATAGATTCTGTAGTCTTCTGTCTGTTGCTGACTTTCTCAATTTAAAACAACGATTTCTGTTTTTTACAAGAAAATGTTCCTGAGACCTGCTGGTGGCTGGCTATATGACGACTGCATGGTTAGTAGTGGTACAAGTTAGTAGGAATATAAGTGATTGTACCTTTAGGGAAGAGTGGAAGTGGTAAACCCAAAGTTTTCAGCCATTTCCTAGTGCAAGATTAGACACCTTTCTTTCCTCAAATTGTTGGATTGCATGGGGATGTATGCTTCTCAGCTCCTCTTTTACTGACCACTTCAGATGACTACGTACGTGGACTGTCTTCTATGTTCTTAGCTTTTGTTTTAATACACTGTTATGCAGAAGTGGTGGGTTAATTGATATTTGTAAGTTTTTCTGCTGAATAGTAATAATGAAACTTTTAGGTCTCTTCTGCTTAGGTAGGTTTTGTGCAGCACCCAAAGGTATAAGGGTTTACACGCACAAACCATGATTAGGGTTTTTTATCATTTTCTTTAGAAACCTAAGGGCAAAACAACAAACAGATTTAATTTCTTATCAACTTAAAAGTAACTTTGTCCCTTTTTGTCTGTCTTCCAAAAGGTTTTGGGAGTGACCAGTTATGACCAGCTGAAAGCATATAGTTGTATTTGTTTCAGTAGTAGATCCGAAAAGGAATAAATCCTAAAGGAACCTAAAATTGTGTAGGAAGGCTGTATTTGGAAGAAAATCAGTAGAATCTCTGTGTGGCCTATCTGACAAATACTGTGAAGGTAGTTGGAATTTAATGTTTGGAAAGAAAAGTTGGTAATTGACTGCAGAATTAATCTGAATTAGGCTATCAGTAATTGGGTTTCCATATGATGAGCAGAAGGCTAATGCACGGATAGTGGACGTTGTGACCAATGGAGACAGATGTTCACTTAAATGAATTAGTGTTGGTGTGTATTGTTTTTCTTATGAGTGAAGAACAATCTGTGGTAGCTGCTACTCTTGCTTGCTCTTTCTTGTTTAGGTCCTTTTCTCCTCATCTTGCTGAGTTGTAAGAGACTGGCTTATTGTTTCTGTATCGTTTTACACTCCAATTCCTGTTATATAGCACCTCTCTCTTTTTCCTTTTTTCCTGCTTCTAATGTCTCTTTTTGTCTCTTTAGTTTTTATTCTCTGTTAATTTCTAGTAATTTCTCCGCAGTGTCAGCATTTTCTAATTTATTGTTTTCTCTTTTTCTTTCCCGTGACTGTTGTGTATAGATTTCCATTCACCTCACATCTCTCATGACTCTGTGCATAGGCTAAATGTATGGGCGAAAAGAACATTTGAGGAACATTACCTTGTGCAGTGATCTACAGTGCTTTTCGGCATGAGTGAAATATTGAATAAATAACTCCTTTAGGCAACATTATGTCCTGTTGTCGTTGTTTTTAACTGTCATAGTTTGTCCTGGCTATGATTAATATGGAACATCTTGCAGGTTTTGCATTGCTTGTAGCTTTTACATCGTTGGCATATGACCAGGTAGGGTTTTAATTAATTTTATATATTCCTGGTTTGTAAATTAACCTTTCAAGAAAAAGGCTGTAAATGTTGTTTGGAGCCCTGATATCTGCTGCGAACTCATATATAGACAAGCTTTTTTTTTGTGAAAAAAGGAAATAAAACAGTTTGCTTTTAGTTGTACTTTCGGATTGTAAAACTTCAATAAGGATTTTTAAAATTGCTGCAGTAGCACGTGGAGCACGATTCTTACTGGGACTTTGTGCCTCTTTTGTAAGAAGTATGAAAGACTGGAATGGTGAAAAGTGCAGGTAATATGTCATTTTATGGAATGTTAGAAATTGTTAGGACGAACTCAGCAAAAGCAGAAAACAGTCCTGTTGCACAAATTCAAGGTACGTCTGTATCTTGAATTGCACATTCAGTTCTGGAGTTGTACAACTGAATATACAGATATATACACTACTGCTGCAAGGTGTGTTATTATATAAGCATAAATGATCATATAGCAGTGAAGGAAGTAAGAAAAAGCAAAGGAATATGGTATGGATGATGAGAGGTATGGAGTGCTTCTGTGGAAAGAGAGTTTCAGTTCAGACTGCAGAGGAGAGAGAAAGCAAACACATTTTATATGTCAGTTGTATTAGGAATTGAACAGAATATTATAACAATTTATAGACTTAGATACAGGACAAAGTTTTGGTTTACTAGTAAGAATGTTACATTTATTTGAGTTAATTAAATAATTGATAAGGGTTCTATGCTACAAAACCAACATTTTGCAACTTTGAAGAGATTCCACTTGTTTGATGGAATTGTAGTATTGTCATCAGAGTGAGGCAGTAAATAGAAACATATTACATCAGATTTTCAGCCATATTTCAAAAAAATTAACTGTTGCAGACTTGTGATCAGCTACAGAACTTCTGTTTTCTTAAGAACCTGTCTAAAATAACACCCCAGAAGAAAGAAGTTTTTGATTTATTAGTGTTGCTTGCAGTAAATTAACTGAATTATATTCTTAATGAGCTAGTAGAATTACCTGATTATTCTGATTGTGAAATCTTTCCTGAGTTTTGTGTAAGCCACAGAAAGCTTGATTTTTCTGGCCCATCTGTAGAAATTATTTCTCACTGCTTCAAACAAAGATTTAACTGCTCCTGGCAATATTGAGAGCTGTATTGTGCCCTGGCTACCATCTGTTTAAATATTACATTTTCTAATTCTTTTCAGAAGCCACCAGGGTGACATCATGCTTAAAATACCTCTAGCACAGTTTGCTCTTAAGAGGACTCCTGTTGAAAATAGTAAATGAAACTGCTGTGAACTTACAGAAGATCTTTGTCAGCTAACACATGCTGGAGAACTCTGTACTTTAGAAATATACAAATCTGCTTATTTGTTTTGTTCGTTTGTTAACATATTTCTTTTCTTGCACTCTGTTTAGAAAGTATCTTTACTTATCCATTGGGGAAAAGTGGTATAACATTACTGCAAGGCAGTGAATAGAATTCAGGCGTGCAAGTTTCACAACCAGTCCTCTGCATGTTCTTTAGTTTTGGTGTTTCCTGCCTTTGATTTGCTGCACGTGCTTCCAGCTTCTTGTGGTACAAGGTTTTGTAGATAAGTTCCCATAACATAAAATTAAATGTAGTGAGTGTCTTACAAGGTTGCTGAAATTGCTCGTTCCAGTGTTGAGAGTGAGTCAATTCTTGTGAGGCTTATGTTTCCTCTAAGAAAACTTCTGAATTTTAGGACCTGTAATGTTTGCAGCTTTATAGGTGCAGTTTCTCAAGAGCTTTGCAGGAAACAACGCTTTCAGCAGCTTTTGTTGCAGTTCTAAGAGTCCGAGCACTTTGCTTCTGTCAGAAACTGTAGTGAGATATGTAGTTTTGCTGAATTCTAACCTTGTTAGTATCTTCAGTATGTGTGCTAGAGTGACTGAAAAGGTATTTTCTTCATATAGATTGAAGATAACTGCATCTTGTTTTATGCATACTGATTCTCAGGTTGTGATTAATCAAGCGGGGCTGTCTTCGTGTTTCCAGAATTCAGAAGGTTCTGAATCATACTTAAATGTTTTCATCATTACCTTTCTAAAATGTGTTTTCAATTTCCAGAAGTGATTTTGCTGCACGTTATTATAACTTCACAGTTTATAAGTACCAAAGTGATTTTCTAACTCTTCCAGCATATCTTCTGGCTTTTGGGGTACACTGTCCAATCTGTTCTTAATTGCTTTATTCCTAATAAATTATTTATACCGAGAGTGAATAATCCTGCATTTTGCTCAGTTGACACTGAGAAATAAAATTAGCTAAAGTGGAATTTGTGTAGAATATTAAATTTCATTCTTCTCCTATTCTGTGTTGCTCAAATCTTTTTTATAATTCCAAGGGATAATATCTATGTTTTTTTCTCTCCAGAAACATTATTGAAGCATAATATTGCTTCCTACAACACATGATTTTCCCCTCTTATTTTTCTGGCTGACATGCCATGCTTTTTCTGAGCAGAAGAATATGACAGCATTTTCCAAATCTACAAGTAAGAAACTATTGTGTTTTGTATACATTTATAACTGTAGGAGTTTGTGGTCATGGCCTGGTAGTTGAACCTTTCTCAGTGGTATAACTTGGAGTGAAGATACTTGTGTTAAAGAGATGGGCCTTATACAAGACACGTATTTCCAGTATTTTTGATTGTCATAAAAAAATGTTTACAAAATTTCTTAAAAGATATGGGTTTTATTTTGAAACAAAGAAAAAGTAAATGGAAGTTTGTGCTCTGTGTTCTGTTTGAGTAGCAGACTGCAAAATCGCTATTGCTGTGCTTAGCAGGAAGCACTGTTACTATGTAAGAGATAAGTAGCAGAGAAATAGAGTTTCATGAGCCATAGAAAACTTTGTAACTTCTAATTGTGTTAGTTGAAAAATGATTGTTGTAAGTTTGAAAATCCCTGTGGCCTGTGAGGAGTGATACCTAAAGAATAGATTAAAATAAATTCCCCTCGTTTGTTGTCAATTTGACAACACTTTCTGCAAGATCAGTTTTGCTTTTTATCCCTATATTACATTGTTCACTTGTTTGGACCTTGCACACAGGGAGGAAAGCAGAAAGTTTACAACAACAATTAAGCAGGAAGAATCAGGTATATACAGGTCATGGGAAATCATCACCATACTTGAAGATTTTGTTACGTTTCTGAGTTGATTGTTCAGTTTCTGCTTTTTGCAGTCTGGGCAGCAGTTGTAACTTCTTCCTTCTCACCTGTGGGCTCTTACTGATGTTCTTGATGGAATACCAGTGGTTAGTTGCATTTGGCAGTGAGGTAGGACCACTGTGTTGGAGATCATGATGCTTAGAAAAAGAAAAAACCCTAAAATCAATTGCTCCTTTACATATGTTTAGGTGGTTTCTTGCTGTTGATAAGCTGAATGTGTGTGCTAAAGCCTGGAAAAACAGAACACCTTTTGTGGGAAAACTGTGCTGTTATTTTTAAAATAGGAAGATAGTATTCCTGTCTTCCACTTTTTTAATGATCTTTTTACAACCTTCTTGTGAATAAAACAAAAAACCCTCTACTGTTTCTTACCATGACTCTCAAATCTCTTCTTGCAGGAATTTAGTTATCTCTTGGCAGTTGTGTAGAGCTGTTCCCTATCTTCCTGTTCCTCCCTCCAAAAGAAGCTACAGTGTGCGGTGCAATCACTTTATACAATGTCTCTCCCATCTCCACCTTTCTTTATCACAGCATCTTTCTGTTAGATCTACACACAGCACCTTTTCAGTAATTTTTATTTTATTTATTTTTTTTAACCTAAACCCTGGAAGGAAGCTTCCTGTTTACTTGTATTAGGATACATTTGTCAGCTGCGTGGAGTCAGTTCTTGGGTGACAAATTCAAATATCTCCCATAATTTCCAAGCTTACATGGAAAGGGAAGACTGAAGAAGTTCCTTTTGGGAAGTTGTGTGTACATTCAGTCCAGGGGCCAGTCTTTCCTACTAAGCTCAGAAAAGGGACCTTTATAACCTTAAAAGCTTTGACCTTCAACCCCATGCTGAAATCCTTTTAAAATTATTGTTTTTATTCCTTCCCTTGCAATATAGGACTATTTGCTGCACTTTCCATATTCCAAAGTCTGCTTGTGTTGAAGTTGAGAACTTCTCTTATTGCTTCATAATGTTTTATTTCCTCTCTAGTGAGTTGTTTTTCTACTTGAATTTGAAGCTGATCAAAGCTGTCCCACTTAGCTCAAAGTGAGAAGACCTAAAAATTTCCTGGTTTCCAGAAGTTGTAGTAAAAATCTGAAAAAAAATTGTTCTTGAAGGTTTGACAGTCTTCATATCTGAGCCAAGCAAGTGGATTTATGAGAATTCTTTAGTGTTTGCTTTGTTTCCCTTCTAGAAAAATCTACATTTTTGATAGATAATTTAGGAGGTGGTGGTAAATAGCTGGAAAATGCACTATTGCTTTTCAGTCCCATTTTACCTTTTGTATAGCATGTTATATAAACACACAAAAAAAATTTTATGTCTTATTTGGCGTAATTACACTTTGATATTAGCTGTGGCGTTTTGAAAGAATTACTCCACTTTTGAAAATAAGTAAATGTTATACAGAAGTACTTGTGCTTTCATATGCATATATATGAAATACTGAAATATTTATAGTATATATAAATATGTATATTTATGTATATGTAGAAAATAATGAAACATTTATAGTAGAATACCTATTTTGTTATATCTCCTGGTCAATTTTACATCAGGGTGTTGCTCATGCTTCTGTGCAGTCAGTGGCTTGACACTTTATAAAATAAACAGCTGGGATTAACAGCACGATCAAGTTCCTCTTTCTGTTTCTGAGTGTTTCAGTTGCTGTGATGGCAAAGAGAAGAAAGGAACACTATTTATACTTTATCGCTTCATAATTTCTTTCCGTTTCATGGAAATAACTTGTAAACGACATTAAATGTATCTTCAGTCTCTTATTTGATGCTTATTTAATATAGGGATAGTTCTTATTTCCTTAGAAAGTATGCAGCTTTCTTCACTAACAGCATTTACTATATACCGTATTAAATTAGTCATATAAACTTAATTGAAAACTCATTAATTCAGTATTCTGTTACACTTCATGATTACTTGCAACAGGCCTTTGCCATTTGAAGACGTGATTTATTAGTAATTTTAGGTAACCTTACTTCTCAAAAATGAACGTTTTAAGTGGTCTGTAAGAAGTTGCTGATGATTTCTGGCTGAATTAATTCCTATGTAAGAAAACCAAACTCTCTTATAATTTTAAATTCTTTAAAAATATCTGCTAGGCCACTAAAGACTGTATTCTCTTTCTGAAATACGACACATTTCTGCTTTTTCTCTGTATTTTGACTCAAAAGGGAAGATCTTAAATGCATTAATTATCATTAGCATTTACCCTGTCTTGCTGGCAAACACTTGCACGTGCTTTGTTTTGTCTTTGTTTTCTTCCTAGGTGCAGCAAACACTGTCTAAACCAAAGGCTCTTTAAAATCATCGCATAAGTAAATAGGTGAATAAAAATATATGGAAAAAGGGGAAATGAAATTTATTGTAAACTTGCATTCTCTCCATCTTGGCCATGTGAAAATGTGTGCCAACCATTTAATTATTATAATTTTGTTATGCCTAAAATTGCTTGTAAGTTTATTTATTTGAATTTGAAATGCTGCCTTTTATCTTCTTTTTTATGCTTACTAATTAGTGCAAGATGTGAAGGCTTCATCCTGAGCTTTGACTAGGAGTGATAATAGCATGAAGTCATTTGTATATTTGGTGTTAGTCGGTTTGTTTACATAATGGAGAAGGCCATGAACAGACCAGAAGTGGTGGTGGTTTTGTGCTTGTTGTGCTCAAAACCACAGAATGCGAAACATTGGTGATCATTATCATGCAGTGAGATGTAGCTTTGGAAGATGTAGGTTTGTCCTTGGGTGCATTTTAAATAAAAAGAACTTTTGTCTGTGCTGCAGGCAAGTTCCATGTTTCTTATAACATTAAAAGAGAGCTCTTTTAAGCATTTTTATTTTGTTATTTAAATATTCTAATCTCTTCTCAGCTCAGGAAAATAAAAAAAAACCTTTTGTTTTCACAGGTTTCGTTTTTAAGTTCTTCTCTTGCTCATGATATAGGAGAAGGAATCAGCAGTCAGTGTCCCCATTAAAGTGAAGGGTAGCGAACAGCTTTGTTCTGCAACTTGCAAATATTCCAGTAGAGTATTTGATGAATCTGAGCCTTTCCTTCAGTTCAGTTGTGGAGTGTGCAGCACTGTCTGTGACTTGCACAGCTATAAAGCGGCATTCTTCCACAGCTTTAACAGTACTTTCTAAGAGGGTGGTGTACAAATGGCTTTTCCTTCATCTTCTGTTTGGCAGCAGTTCTTTCTTTTTGGAACTACCCATAGTGTTGTTAGCTTTCTGAATCTTCTTCCTAGCACTTGTCAGTGAAAACTACTTTCTTGGCAGGCATGAAGTTGGATAAGAAATATCTGAATTATTTTGTTCAAATAATGTTTATAAGAATGCCGTTGACCTTTGACCTTGCCCTGGGTTTTGCTGAAGGTAGTCTAGTGCTTCTGTCTTTGCCTTTGAATTCAGAACTTTGAATTTGAAGTGGTTCAAGTGCTCCAATGTTGAAATACTTTTATAAAGCTTTTGCTATACGTTTATACCATTTTAGTTTTGTGCTGCTGGTGATGAAAGGAAAACACTTCCTGCCTCCACTTCTTGTCATGTGTTTCTGCCTTCTCCCTTTGTGCTTAGTCTGGTGCTTGGCCCTATAATCAGCTGGTTTAGAAGGCTGATGGGGCTGCACACTGGCCTTCCACATTGTCAGCTGACCTGGTAGTGGTTAGGTGTAGTAAAACATCAGCAAGTACGTTCACATGGTCTTTCAAAGTCAAATGTCATTTCTTTTTGCCTGCACTTAGAAAGAGTTGAGATGTCCTTGCTCATGCTCTGAAGCAATTAGAAACCTTATGGTCTTCAGGCAATGAACTGGAGGAAATAAACCCTGTTGAACAACCGTGCTAGCCATTGTTACCTTTTTCTGGTTATCTACAATGGTATTTAGCTGCTACACTTGTACTCCACACAAAGACAGTGATAACTTATATCTGTATTCAGAGAGCATTTTCAGAGTTATAAGGAACCAGCTTGTTGCTGTTACTTTTCACATCAAACTGAGTGTTACTTTCAGTATGCACCGAAACATTTCTTTTGGAAGTTGCAGTAGGTCACTATGAAACGCTCAGGTTCAAGCTTCCATGTCTATTTTTTAGAGATGCATACGAGGGGAAGAGAAAAAAAATCCATCAGTTTTCAGGAAAAAGAGTGATATTTACACCTTTGAGGTACATGAGTAAGTTTTGAAATTTCTGAAAGAGGAAGAGCTGTTGTAAGTATAATGTAAAGCAAATAAATGCATCTTTACTCGGTGAGATTCTTAACATAGCTAGATCCCCATGTTTTGCCTCTTGGGAAGGCGCTAACATTTTCACTGAAGACCAGAGTTTGGAAGTTTGCATTAATTGGCCTTGCTGTTGCAACTGAAATGAAATGGTAGTTAGCAACAAATGAGAAAATGTTGCCTCTTCTTCGGGAACAAGGCCCAGTATGTAATTATATTTATCTGTGTCTCTTGGAGGCTGCACTGTTGATGTGTTTTGTAGTGTGAGTAACACAGAAAGTATGCCTGGTGTGAAATGCAAAGACTGCTCGCTGCCTCTGAATGATTGTTAAGGTGCTAATCTGTTCTAGGGAAAATTTGACTGGAATAAAACCAGGTGTTTAATAGCACAGAATGTGTATGTACTTTATATTGGCAGGAGAGCTGTAGTATGGGTCTGTTTGTTTTTTTGTTTTGTTTTTTTTTAAAGTATGAAGTGCCAAGTCTGAGAGCAAGGTTGCATTTGGTGTTATCCCTTGCACTGAACGCATTACAGCTGCAGTAAGTACATCCTCTCGCTAGATGGCAGAGGGATTCCCTCCCAGGGGTTTAGTTTTAAACTAGATCAAATAGGGTTCAGACTACCAAAAAATACTTCTCCTTTAGGATATGAAATTACATTTTGGTGAAATTGTAATACTGTACAACTTGAAGGGTCAAAGAATGGAAACTGATCATTCAGAACCTACGTAAACCCACGGTTAATGATTATAAAACAGGACTCAGGCAAATCTGTTTTGTACAGTAAGAGGTAAAAAAATGATGGGTTACTTAAAAAAATACTTCTTTTAAAAAGAGCAGTTTGAAAACACTTGCTTTGAGAAGGCCTCCTTGCCTATTAGCTGTAAGCTAGCTTGATAAAATTTACAGTTAACATCAAGAATCCTTTTGAAGAAACTGAAGTTCTAAATGCTACCAGCATTAAAATTAATAACTCGGGTGTCTGGGAGCAGAGAGTCCTTTTCATTTATTAATTTTTAAAAATTTTCTCAGACTTAGAATTAGAAGATCCCTGGACTCAACTATCTGTGATCAGTCTGCATTCTTGTATGTGAGAAGTTTTTAAAGCTCAGTGGTATTTTTTGGCATTAGTTTTTTTTTTTTGATCACATCGTCAATGTTTTCACTTTTGCAGTACTTGAATATTGTATAAATAATAACTAAGAAATGTTGATTTTAATGACTTCATTGTTGTTTTGTGTGCGTATTGTGTTTGTGGTTTATGTTTTTGCTGTTAAGTTCAAAATCTGCCTACAGAATATACTGTATTTGAGGGTTAAAATATTAAGCAAGCAAAACAAGAATAAAAAAAATATTTTATTGGAATACAGAAATTGAAGTCACTAAAGTATCCTCAATCCAGTAGCAAAGCACTGAAATACTAAACTGCTGCTAGAGTGCAAATCAGCAATAAAAATAGTAAGACATTAAAGCAAACAGTCTTTAAAGTCTGTGAGACGTATAAATATGAAATGCTCAATGCACATTGTACTTACTCTCTCCTACAGATTTCTCCTAGTCATGCCAGGGTTCTGATCCAGAACTATCAACAGGCTCTGACAAGGAAGCCGTCACTTCATTTTTAGTAGCTGGATGTCCCAAAAGATTTTTATTCCAAAGCCATATTGCATTTCTTTCTTTAAGTCTTAAATGTTGACAGAACAGTCTGAGATTGTAAAATGAAAGGAGAAAATGAGAAGTGGACTGAGAAGTTTTATGACACAAGCACAGGACGGGAACTGGCTTGGATGCCATAAACAGTGTGACTGTATCAATGTGGTGCTGTGCTTGAGCTCATAAGCCCTGCCAAGAAGCCATCCTAATAGAAGCTTTGCTTGTGTCTCCAGTTAGTCTTGTCTAGGCCAACACTTGTAGACTGTCCAAGCACTGTTTTCTGCAGCAGCTTGCCTTTGGGTACCATTGACATACATTAGTTGTTTGGTTAGAATTGTTTTTTGAAGAATATGAACATCTTCCATTTCTGAGCTCCAAGCAATATGCGTAGCGTGGGAGTTCTAGTCATTGCTTTGTTTTTGGGAGAGTACTCTCACTTATATTTCCTTGGGTTTTGGTCTATGGTACTTCTTGTTGTTAGACGAGAGATGTGGACTGTTCAGCAGATTACATTTTTGTTAGAAAAACTACCCTGTTAGGTTAACCCCTTTTGTCCTTATAAAATACCAGAATGTGAGAGCAGGGTCAGCGGTTGTATAATTCAGTGCAGGCATAAATCACCATAATGCTGAGGTATGCTTATCGATTCTGCAACTTTTTAGTTCTTCAGATCTAAATTGTGAACTGCTTTGTCTATTAAGGAAATGCTGTTTGTGTGTACATTTAAAATAACCGCCAGGTAAACTGAAACTGTGATTACTGACATCCAAATACAATTCTGTAGGACTTGAAAGAAGTGAATTGTGAGATGTGTTATCATGACAAATAAATACTGTGCATAACCTCATTTATATGGAACAGCCTTCCCCCATACATCCTCATCTGTCTGCGAGAGAGCAGTCACTAAGACATTAGGTACTTTCTAAATAAATTTAAAAAGCGATTAGTTTACTTTGTGACTCTGAATATTCAGCAATTGGAAAAAATCTCACTTTTTGTTCTTGCTGTAGATTACTGGGATGGAGATCTCTTCAGGAAAGATCTTCCTGTTAGCCTGAAATAAATGTTTTCCTGGCAATATGAGACTGGAAAAAATCTGTGTTTTGTGTCAGAATTTAATATACTCCATTTCGAAAGGGTTTCCTTAGAACTCATTGCAGAATTTAACTGCAAACAAATCTCTGAGTCGTTTAGTTTAAATTAATTTGTGGTTGTTTCATAGCCATTTGATCATATGCTCATATTCTCCTTTTTTTTTAATCAGCCACTCCTTGTCCTTATTTCATTTTTACTACGTATTTATTGATTTTGATTTGCTGTGCTGAAAAGCCACATTCCTAGTCTTGCCTTCAGGCTAGATTCTCTGTTAGGGTGGATCAGAGGAATAATGTGTTTCTCTGCATGATCCAGTGTCAATCTTTAATGAGTTCAGGATATAAGTGACAGAAATCCAGCTGGCTAATCCAATTGGTTAGCATTTTGTAAAATTGGGTAAAAATGCTTCCCTGACTGTTCTGGAAATGCTTATTAATGCTACTCAGGATTGTATTTTCTTCATGATGACTCGTGATCCTGTGATTCACTGGATTCTTCAACTTTTGAATCTCCAAATAACATTTATGGGAGAATTTTTTATTCTGTAATTGTATAAGCTTCATATTTTGCTATTAAATTTCAAGCTATTAATCTTACTGCTTCTCGCCTACATATCATTCTTCATGTGCCATACTCGTCGACATTGATAGAGGTGCCTCTGCACTTTGTCGTTTTACCAGCTCATTAATAGAAACATTACATTTTTGTTTTCAAGATAGAGAAGATCTCTCAAAACATAGCAGAATTAGATTTGCTTTGTGTGAATTTCTGTGCATGTGGATTTAGAAAATGTACACATACTGAAATTCTGACATCGTGTTAAGGAAATTACACGTGTGCATGTATTTTATTTAAAGGAGCATAGAAATTAATCTGCAAAATGTCTTTTTTAAACTATTCTGTTAATATTTAATCTGAATTCCAGGTTGCAGCAGTTATATGGGTAAAATGATGGAACTGGTTATTCTTATATCTTTTACTGTTGGCTTCTTTAAAGGTTTATTAGGATTTGTCCTACTGTGAGTAATGAGTTCTGTAGACAATATTGCACACCTACTTAGAGTGTTTTTGTCATCTTCAGGACTAATGGCAAAGGAGTAAACCAACATGGCAGCTATGGTCCCACCTGTGAAGCTGAAATGGCTTGAACATCTGAACAGCTCCTGGATCACAGAAGACAGTGAATCTATTGCAACAAGGGAAGGAGTTTCTGTCTTGTACGCTAAGTTAGTCAGCAATAAAGAAGTAGTGCCATTGCCCCAGCAGGTGCTGTGCCTCAAAGGACCTCAGTTACCAGATTTTGAGCGGGAATCTCTATCTAGTGATGAACAGGACCACTACTTGGATGCCCTTCTTAGCAGCCAGCTGGCACTGGCGAAGATGGTATGCTCAGACTCTCCATTTGCTGGAGCACTTCGAAAACGTCTCCTTGTGTTGCAACGTGTGTTCTATGCACTTTCTAATAAATATCATGATAAGGGTAAAGTGAAACAACAGCAGCATTCACCAGAAAGCAGTTCTGGATCAACAGATGTACACTCTGTCAGTGAACGTCCTAGGTCAAGTACAGATGCACTCATAGAAATGGGGGTTCGGACTGGATTAAGCTTGTTATTTGCACTGCTAAGACAAAGTTGGATGATGCCTGCATCTGGACCTGGCCTCAGTCTTTGCAATGATGTTATCCATACTGCAATAGAAGTTGTGAGCTCTTTGCCACCTTTATCTTTAGCAAATGAAAGCAAGATTCCACCAATGGGGTTGGACTGTTTATCACAAGTAACAACATTTCTTAAAGGAGTAACAATTCCAAACTCCGGGGCAGACACTTTGGGTCGTAGATTAGCTTCTGAATTGCTTCTTGGTTTGGCTGCCCAGCGAGGTTCCTTGCGGTATCTTCTTGAATGGATAGAAATGGCTTTAGGTGCTTCAGCTGTAGTGAACACCATGGAGAAAACCAAGTTGCTGCAAAGTCCAGAAGGGTTGATCAGCTTTGATTGCTTTATGAGTGTATTAACACAGATGCGACGATCTTTGGTAAGTGTACCAGCTTTGATTTTTCTGCATTGCAAACATAGTTGCATTCTTAACTTTAAACCGTTTGTCAACACAGAATGCTTGTTTATTGAATAGTTTGCTTAATATGCTAAAAAGGGTTTTTTTGTGAAAATACTTTTTCAATATTTCCTTTTTTACCCACCATCTCTTTCTCTTCCTGCCCACCCATTTCCTCTCAGGTAAAGGAGATGAAACAGCAAAGCACTCCCTGTATTCTCACTTCTGGCATTATTCAGGAAAAAAATCAAGGACATACTTGATCGACTTGCAATTTACTCTTAAGTTCATAACAAAAAAAATTAGAAAGTATGGAACTTTCTTAGGCTTGAATTGTTGAGTTTGAACAGATGACAAGGCAGATTTCAGAACTTTGAATTCTAAGCAAAGTTATTTATACTGGACGTTCCTGCTCTCCAGTTAACCTAGACCAGTGCTTATACATCTTTGCAGAACTAGTAAGACTTGAGGTGTTTAGTGTTTTTACTACTGCTCAGAAATCAATGTGATAAGAAAATGAGCTAAATTGTTTGGAAGTGTGGCACACTGCTTTGTATATCGAGTGCTTACTTCTGGCCCTAGGGGAATATTTTTTTTAAAGCTATGAAATTATTATATAATATACAGTCAGAAGCTATGGCAAGCTTCTGCCTCATACACTGAGACTGAAACAGGGGAGGACTTTTTCCCTGAAGTGGTCATTGTTTTTTCTCCTCTCAGGCTTGTAATGCTTGCTAATAAACATAAATTTAAAAACTGAAAAGTTAAGGAATGGGGACCATGAGAAGAGTGTGGCAGGATCTGAATGAGATTGGATGTCCTGATGAACAGCTTTTGTTGTTATTTTTCAAATAGATATAAAATTAGAGACCAAAATGTGAAAGATATGTAAACACAAAATAATGATGGTTGGTAATTTTTAAATTAAAAAGTAATCACTTTAAAATAAACACAAGTGACAGGCATTTCAGAGCAAAACAGTATGAGGAGAAATTAACTCTAAAATCAGATGTTTTCGCCAAAAAATGAATAAATAACCTTAACTACCACTTGCCATGGTTTTGTTATCCTGAAGTGCATGCAGATTTCACAGCTTGGGAGAAAGGTAGTTTACTTATGCTTATAGAAATAGCTTATAATTTTGCTTAACTGTAAGAGCAAATCCTTGATGTATTTTTTACAGGTGCATTTTTGCTGTGTGGAAGTATTTTTCTCATAATAATGTTTAAAAATTGTAGGGATCATCTGCTGATCGAAGTCAATGGAGAGAACCAACTAGAACATCTGATGGCTTATGTTCACTTTATGAGGCAGCTCTGTGTTTGTTTGAAGAGGTATGTCTTGAAATGAACCTTGACTTTAAGGTACTTGTAGTTTACTTCCCCCTCACACGTCTGATCAGCATGTGGGTATGGTTCAGTTTCTGCTGAGTTATTCTGGAGGAGAAAGGAAGGCGAAAGGAAGGTGAAAAACTAAAATGTAGAGAAACAAAGTAAATTCGGCAAGCTAATTATATGGTGATAGATTATTTGTGGTTTAGATAGATAACTATATTGATGGGAAATTAAAGTTCCATTAAACTTTGTGACTATATGGAAATAAATGAAAATGCTACTGTGTAATAAGTCTGTCTTGCTGATAGGTTTGTCGAATGGCATCAGACTATTCGAGAACATGTGCCAGCCCTGACAGCATTCAAACGGGTGATGCTCCCATTGTTTCTGAGACCTGTGAAGTGTATGTTTGGGGTAGCAACAGCAGTCATCAACTGGTAGAGGGAACTCAAGAAAAAATACTTCAACCCAAACTTGCTCCAAGTTTTTCCGATGCACAGACCGTGAGTGACATTTATAGTGGTACATGATGTAACATTGAACAGCTTGATAGTTATAGTAGTAAGAAATCGGAAAATAGTACTTTATTTCTGAGTGTCAAGAAGAGTGTAGTGAAAATATGGTGCTCAGAACTAATCACACAAGTTATTTTACTGACAGTATCTCGCTATTTTTATTGATGCTTGGAAAAAGCATTCTGTGCCTTTTTTCATGATGCACACAGATCAATATTCCTGTAACAAGAATGACTGAAGTATCGCACTTGCTGTGAAATGCATTTGCAAAGATGAATTTGCTTACTTGTAGTTGTTTGGGGTTTTTTTAACTGTTGGTTTCTAACTGTTGGTTTCTAACTGTTGGTTTCTAACTGTTGGTTTCTAACTGTTGGTTTCTAACTGTTGGTTTCTAACTGTTGGTTTCTAACTGTTGGTTTCTAACTGTTGGTTTCTAACTGTTGGTTTCTAACTGTTGGTTTCTAACTGTTGGTTTCTAACTGTTGGTTTCTAACTGTTGGTTTCTAACTGTTGGTTTCTAACTGTTGGTTTCTAACTGTTGGTTTCTAACTGTTGGTTTCTAACTGTTGGTTTCTAACTGTTGGTTTCTAACTGTTGGTTTCTAACTGTTGGTTTCTAACTGTTGGTTTCTAACTGTTGGTTTCTAACTGTTGGTTTCTAACTGTTGGTTTCTAACTGTTGGTTTCTAACTGTTGGTTTCTAACTGTTGGTTTCTAACTGTTGGTTTCTAACTGTTGGTTTCTAACTGTTGGTTTCTAACTGTTGGTTTCTAACTGTTGGTTTCTAACTGTTGGTTTCTAACTGTTGGTTTCTAACTGTTGGTTTCTAACTGTTGGTTTCTAACTGTTGGTTTCTAACTGTTGGTTTCTAACTGTTGGTTTCTAACTGTTGGTGTTAATCTTAGCTACTCAATCTTCTTTTCCATTGGCGGTTTTCACACCAAGATTGCCTAGTATATAAGTCCAAACTGAGCTAACTGCTGCCACAGCAACCTTGATTATATTTGTAAAAATCAAATACAGTACATGCTTTCTGCCTCACTCTCAGATCCTGTGGTTGCAACTGAGCTCTTCTGTTGATGCGTGACACAGTGGAATAGTTGGCTTTTCTGTTACTATATTGGCTTTGCAGTGTTGACTTACGTAAAAGTATTATTTTGGTCACTAGACAATTAGATACTTCTTCTGAAATTTTCTGTTGAGGTCACTGATAAACTTTATATGCCAGGGGACTGTAGGAGAAGGCATCGTGAAGTGAGTTTATGCGTTCAAAACACTTTGTTCAAACAAAACACTCATACACAAGAGTGGAATGAGTGATCCAAAATGAAGGAGTTACTCTTTAAATAGTACTGTATACACTAATACTACGTGTTGGTATGGGATAAAGAATTATTTCTGTAACCTTTATTTACGATCTTTCTAGGATTGTGTTATATGAAGAATTTAATTTGCAGTAAATAGGGTTGTAACCATGCTGTCCGCTGCCTGCTTTGTGCCTTTTTTTTATGAAGTGGACGTGTAGTGCTTTTACGCTTCAGATTAAACCTGCTTTGCACTAATGGTGTGTTAAGATCCCTGTAGGAAATTATTGTGGGGCGAGTTGGTTTGCTTTTAGGTCATTCTTAAGCTGTGTGCTGAATTTCCAATAGGGGGAAGTTCTTTTGGTCTTCGGTGTTCATGTAATCAAAATGCAAAGTCTCAGTCAGTAGTGGACTTTTAGCGCTTGGCATTCATTTTTGTCCATGAATCTGGGAGATCTGAATGCAGCCTGAGTTCTGTAGTCTATAGAAGAGATGCTAATAAGTAAGAGAAAGATCGCTATTTACATTCTTTATCTCAAGAACATAGATTTACTCATAAAATATTTTTCAAGAACTTCACTACTTGCTTTTATCCAAATTGTGCTTCATTTTTGCATCATATTATATGAAAGGGTTATGTAAAGAAACCTGATATTCTGTTTAAAAATACAGACTTCTAGACTATATGGGAAATTTACATTTATCTAATATTTATTTTTTACTCTTTTAATCTCTTTGTTTATAGATTGAAGCTGGACAATATTGTACTTTTGTTATTTCTACGGATGGTTCTGTTAGAGCCTGTGGTAAAGGCAGCTATGGGAGACTAGGACTAGGTGACTCCAATAATCAGTCCACACTGAAAAAATTGACTTTTGAGCCTCATAGGTCTATTAAAAAAGTATCATCTTCAAAAGGATCTGATGGTCACACCTTAGCATTTACAACAGAAGGGGAAGTCTTCAGCTGGGGTGATGGTGACTATGGAAAACTGGGACATGGAAATAGTTCAACACAGAAGTACCCCAAACTCATTCAGGGTCCTCTGCAAGGAAAGGTATGTTTTGTACAATAGAACACCTGGTTTTGTTCTGTTCGGTTGTGAAGTGCAAAATTTGAAATATATAAAATCTTAGGAAAAGTTCTGTTTTGTCTAAGTTTCTGTTTGAATCTGGGTCTGTTTTCAGCAAAACAATAAAACTTATTGGTGTGGACAATGGCATTATCAATAAACCCTCTCATAGTCTTAACAGTGAAACTTGTGCGTGTGCTTTTGCTGAGCTGCAGTGATGTTCCAGGAAGTGGTGGCATTTGTTGGCTGTAACATTAGGACTTCTTATGTTCAACTTTTCAGTGGCCTCATTTGAAAAGTGGCTTTGTATTGTCCTACAAGGCCTTCTCTTCTCTGTCTGTGTTTTGGCCAGTGTTTTAAACATCTACTGATGCTTCTTTTTGCTGTTGTAAGACTAGGATATCATTATGTTTCATTTGCTTGATAAATTATGACTAGTTTTATATATATAATTGTCTCTTTGCGTACCCTTTTCTACTTACCAGATACTAGATAGAAAAGACTACAAAGATTAATTTGTCTGTACTTGCTCCACACAAGTTAACAAATCAATTTATGTAGACTGCTTCTGAAAATTGACTTTCATAAACTTTTAGACTTCCTCTTCAATTTATATAAAACCTTTCTTTTCATTTTTGCATGTGCTGTAGGTTGTTGTGTGTGTATCAGCTGGATACAGGCACAGTGCTGCTGTTACAGAAGATGGAGAGCTGTACACATGGGGAGAAGGAGACTTTGGAAGATTAGGTAACGTCAGAATTTCATGAGATACTTCTGGAAGAATTCCTGTGTCTGGTGATGATACTGTACTTGTAGTTGCCTTATGGTCTTATTATCCCCTCTAAATACACATGCATGCATGTACACAGCTGTGTGTATATAGGTGACTATTAAAACTAGTGCACAGACTCTTAAAAAATTTTCATGAAGTTAATTTTGCAAAGGTTCTGAGTTTTAAAATTTTTCTTTTCAGGAAAAGCTGGCTTTATTTGTTCATAAGCCTATATATGATTGCCACTGCCACTTAAATGTGAACAATAAATATTTTAAATAAACTGGAATTCTAGATGAACATGATCTAGTGATAGTAGGCTGATTCATTGAACAGTCATGAATAACTGGCTGATAATATTAAGGGTCTGATTCTAACGTGATACTAATAAGGATACTTGACATTGTTTGCCAGAGTAGCTTAATACGTCTAAAAAATTAAATGTAACTGAAACGATAACCACAATATTTCTGTTAGCTGAAAGTTCACTTTCTATTTGATCATCTTTGCTGTACTGCTGGTATGCCCAGTATAAAACCACCCTTCTCAGGCAGGTTGACTTGAACAACAGATTTTGCATAGAAAATTGCTTCAAGCTGGGCTTTAGTTCCTTTCTGCTGTCTCTGCTTTGAATGTTATGGTCACCAAGTAGAGAGGTGATGGGCAGAAGATGAGGACAGTTTTTTACAGTTTACACTAGCGCAGTTTTTCAATGTGATCAGTAGAAGTGCTGAGCCTATCGCTGCTCTTAAGAACACTGGATTAGAGGTTTAACCTGTGGTTTGGGGAAAACTGGAAATGTTCACATTGAGTTTTAGGTTAATGTGGGGGGTTTATGTGCTTGAAGTATGCAATTTAGCTGCTGTGGATACCATCTTTTTTTTCCCTCTGCTCTGTGTGTCCAGAATTTCTGTAGTCTATTAGACATGTAACTCGGGCTTATTAGGAAGTACGTGATATTGTAAAGTATTTGGTTTCTGCAAAAAGGACTAGTTAGAACTGTGACGGTCAAAAACTAACTAGTTTACTGTTTTTATTTTTCTGTGCGGTATATGTGCTTGTATTAACAATAGAAAGAGCAATAGTCTTATTTTAGTTTCCTCGTGCTGTTCTGACTACCTGCTGCCCGTTATTAGGCTACTTAATCAACTAATATTAAAGTATCATATAATAGAACTTAAGTCTTCACAAAAATAAAATGTATTTTTCTTTTTTTCCTTAGGTCATGGTGACAGCAACAGCCGTAACATTCCAACCTTAGTAAAAGATATTAGCAATGTAGGAGAGGTTTCCTGTGGCAGTTCACACACAATAGCACTGTCCAAAGATGGGAGAACTGTGTGGTCATTTGGAGGAGGAGATAATGGTAGGTAAAACTGATGTTTTGGTGATAATTTTTGTCTTATTCCATCTATCTCATAGCCTCAGTAGTCCTTGCAGTTTGTGTGGGGTTTTTTTTTGTGACTTGGCAGCCATTCAAGAGAAGGATTTTAGTAAAATCTAAATACAATATTTGAAGTTTAACTGCAAAGTTCTAGACTTTAAAAGTGGTTCCTTTGGGCAGAAAGCTTTATGAATTCATAAATGATTCTGGAAAAAATACTTTGCTGATAACTTTCAAATGAACTCACTTTTTTGATATAGCAATAACTGTATTCATATACTAGAAACTGTTGCATTTAACCTGCCTCTTGAAGAATCTCAGAAATTAAGGGCTTTTGAGCTTCATTGCTAAGTAGATGCTTTGTCAAATACAGAATCATTCATTTTATGCTATTACTGTATTTGACTAAATTTGGTTATGCTGCTAGATAAAAAATAAAACTCATTAAAATTGCTGTATTATTGCCTCTGAGCTTAGTGTGAAGAGAGAGGAAAACATGCTACAGAAATAGCTGAATAGGAATAGCTGATTTCAAGAGAAACTTAAAGGAGAAATAAAGGAATAACAGTATTAATGTTTACACAAATTCACACAGCTGTTAGGGAAAAATACAGAAAATTAGGGTTTTTACCAAGTCATTTTATAAAGTAGGAGAGAAATTTTTGAATCGTTTTTTGCCTAATGGTTTAGTGCTTTGGAAGGCTTTAGTAATAACGCAGCAGGCAATGGATGGCAATATATGGGATTAATATTTCAATTTTTAAATATACTATAATAAATATATATTTCCAATTGAAAGAGAATAGACTGTATTAAAATTGTAGTGTGTTATAATTTTAAAAATATGCTCTGAGATTTTTGGAAAACTGAAAAGAATTCTTTTGGGGTACTTCTAGTTGTCGTAGTTCATATATTGAAAATACCTTCCACGTGTGTTTTGTCCCCTTATAGGCAAACTTGGTCATGGTGATACAAATAGAGTGTATAAACCTAAAGTTATAGAAGCCCTACAAGGAATGTTTATTCGAAAGGTTTGTGCTGGGAGCCAGTCTTCACTTGCCTTGACATCAACAGGGCAGGTAGGCAAAACCATGTTTTCACTTAAATATCAGCTCTTGGTTAGAGGTTGACTAATGTACTGCGTTCCTAATGCACTAGAGTAATTAAAAATGTGCTGAGGAGTCGTGTAAAAAGTACACTTTCCAAAATTCTTCCCTAGCCACAGAAAATTAATTGTTTTTAAGTTCATAAATGTAACCAGTGCAAAACCAAATTGGATTCAGGAAGCAGAGTGGGTTCTGGAAGTAAAAAGCAGTGAAGAGCTTGTAATTTTTAGTGCATAACTAACTCAAGTCATCAAGTGGGTTTAATAGTTTCTTAAAACGTATGTATATTTTAGAATATAGGTGTTATCTGAAAGTTTTACTTCTAGTCTGTAAAATCTAAATGTTGAGGTGGTAAATGAGGGCCCTTACTGGAGTGATGTATATATGTGTAAAACAAGAAGCCTTTCTATGCTTGTAACTTAACTGACCCCCACCCTCACCTCACTGTGATTCAGGGACAATGGCTTTCTAAAGTAGGGATTAAGAGTGTTGAAGTTTTGAAAGTTGAAGGGTGTTGAAACTGTAGCAGTTTCTTCTCTTGCAACAGCCTCCCCCTTGTTGCACGCCGGTGATCCGGGTGGCTGGAGGAAAGAAATGCAGATTATATGAAATGTGTGTTAGTCATGAAAATACTGTGCATGTTTTGTTGAAAGCAGGATTGCAATTGATGTGCAGGTGGTTGTCTGGTATTTGGTTTGTTCAAGGTCACCAGTAATACCCGTTTGACATGCTGATACTGTGATGTGTTTGCTCTAGGTTTACGCGTGGGGCTGCGGTGCGTGCCTTGGCTGTGGCTCTTCAGAGGCAACTGCTCTCAGGCCCAAGCTCATTGAGGAACTGGCTGCTACACGAATAGTTGATATTTCGATTGGTGACAGTCACTGTTTGGCACTTTCTCATGGTAAAAAGAATAGGGTCTAAAAATACATAATGTTCCTCTTAATCAAAAGCAATTGTATCTCAGGTTTTGTTTTCTGCTTTATTTGCGTCTATAGATAATGAAGTTTATGCTTGGGGTAACAATTCAATGGGACAATGTGGTCAGGGAAACTCTACTGGTCCCATTACTAAACCGAAGAAAGTAAGTGGTTTAGATGGAGTTGCAATTCAGCAGATTTCAGCAGGGACATCCCATAGCCTGGCCTGGACAGCACTTCCAAGGGACAGGTAACAATGACATTGCGGGACGGGTATGCATTTTTGTTATACAAGTCCACTTTGAGATACCTGTAACTCCTTCCTGAAGGTGTTACCCATATCATACCTTTTAAGTAATCTACTTATAATTTTTTAGACTTAAGAGTCTTTTCTTCTCTTTTCCTTTCTCTCCTTCTCTTTCTCTTCCTCTCTTTTTTCGTGTTTTCTTCTTTCTTTTTTTTGAATTGCTACAGACTACAGGTGAAAATATAGCAGCACCAAGGATTTGAATGTTGCTTGTGTTTACTAAAAATCAACAAGTTAGGTAGCAGGAGGAGAGACAACTCAGTATTTTCTTCCTCTGACAGGATTTTTTTTTCATGGCTTGAGCAGTTTCCCTTAGTGTAACAACCAGCAAACTAAGCACAGGGCTCTGGAAAATGGGGAAGTTTAAACAAACTATTCATGTTGATTTAAACATCTTAACAAAATTCTGAATTGCTACATGTTCACCTAAAGTAAAAATGGGTACCTAAATAAATCATTTGTTTAGTAATATACGAAAACTGAAATAATACTTTGTTATACCAAAGACATGAGCAAGTTATTGAAGTGAACCAGTAAACTTCAGGTTCATATATGGGCTAACACAAAGGAACAGAAAAACTTAATATTTGGAAGATAATTCAGGAAGAATTACAACTGTCCTGCTCTAAAGGGAGCAAGCTTAGAAAAATTAATTAAGAAAATGATGAGATTCAAATAATACTGAGTGGTACGGCCCCTTTTGAATTCTCTCTACGTTGTATCAAAGTCTCTTTATAATCCAACATTTGTACTAAAAAAAGCTTTAGGAGTACTGGTCAGCTTTTGCATGAACCAGATTAAATACATGTGGCTTTATACTTATGGCGTTGTTGATGTTTTTGTTCATGAATGCAGTGTATTTGATTTGTAAAGACCTTTACAGAGAAGAGGGCAGAAAATACCTTCAAGGATCAGAAAATTCATCTGCTCCAATCATATTAGTTTGTTCTAAGGAAAAAACGAGTTCAGTCAAGCACATACTCAACCTACTTAAACTGTTAATTTGTTAAAGCAGTTGAAGTATTTTCAGTAGTTAACTTATTTGGTGTTTGATTCCAGGCAAGTTGTGGCATGGCACAGACCCTATTGCGTAGACCTTGAAGAAAGTACCTTTTCACATCTTCGTTCTTTTCTTGAGCACTACTGTGACAAAATCAACAGTGAAATTCCACCTCTTCCTTTTCCTTCATCAAGGTGTGTACAGCATATGCCCGTTATAAATTGTTTTCACTACGGCAGTGTTGTGTGGTTTGGTCCTGTTCAGTCGTTTCTTTAACAAGCATAAGTGTGGTTGATTTACTCTTTCAGGTGCTATTTGTTTGTGTAATACAGGAGCTTTTCGGTGCCTCAAATGTAGAAGGATCATTTTTCTGGAATTTTAATCATGCACTGAATTAAATATTTTCTTTCAGAGTTATCTTTAAAACACGTTTTGCTATTTAATTGGAAAGGATTTACTATTTCTGTACATTCTTTCTGCTTTGCAAGTTCTTCCTATACCTGTCTTGATAGTGCCTTGTTGGCTAAAACGGCCTCTTGATACATCATCAGTAATTGTTATTACAGCTTCCAGATTTGAGTCTTTTTACCAACGATGACGTTCTAAATATATTGCTGTAAAGTACAGAAGCATGAATGTTTCCTCACTGACACTTGCAAAAAAGACTATAAATATCCAAGATCCATATGAATCTTTTGTCCTTGCTACAAAGTTTTTCAAAAGTTTTATTTAAGACTAGAAATTAATATCCTGAATTCTCATTTTTAATCCGATTGTTGTACTCCTAAATCTTCTGAAAGAAGATTACATTCATTACTTCTTAAAAGGTTTATTTTTTTTCATTTATGTGAGGAATATATTTGTCTATTTATGTCTTTTATGATGATTTGCCTCCTAATTCATTGGACTACTTTTCTAAACTGAGTGCATCTTGGAACCATTGTCCACAAAGACAGTTTATTCTTGTTTTGTTTTTTATTCTTTTAAGCAGTTTGGCAGTAGGTTTCCACAGGAGTTTCTTTAAAGTCCTAGTTGTAATTTACTTATCTTTCTGGTATGCAAGATCAAATGAGAGTTGAAAGCTTAGTGCAGAAATAAGTGAAATAGAGTAAGGGTAATAAGTGGAGAGATTAACAGGGGTGTATTTCTTTTGACAGGGAACATCACAATTTTCTTAAATTGTGTTTGAAGCTGCTTTCTAATCACCTTGCTCTTGCGCTGGCTGGAGGGGTGGCTACTAGCATTCTTGGCCGACAAGCTGGTCCTCTTCGAAATTTGTTGTTTAGACTGATGGACTCTTCTGTCCCTGATGAAATTCAGGAAGTAAGTAATGTTTTTTTGTTTACATGTCAAAATTCTACCACTCTCTTTTCTTTCTTTCTTTGACTTGTATAATCAGAGATATCTCTGACTGTGAGAACGTGGCACTCTGATGAACATGATCCTGACTTAACAGTTTTACTCATTAAAGTTAAAAATTTACTCACCATCACCCCTCACTGAAACAGTATTTTCTGCTGCTCTAATTTTAGGTTGTAATTGAGACTCTGTCAGTAGGAGCAACCATGCTACTTCCCCCATTGCGAGAGAGAATGGAATTGCTACATTCTCTTCTACCCCAAGGCCCTGATAGATGGGAAAGTTTATCAAAAGGACAGGTAAGATCAAGTGAAAAAATGCTGTACTTTGAAAGCAGGTGTGTATTTATTTTGGTTTTACTAGAACGTTTTGAACAGTTAGGTGGGCGTCATTAGCTAAATGCAAGCAAGTTACTGGTGAAATGCAGTGCACAGCCCAGCTTAAGAAAATCTGTAGCCTGATTACAGGATCTAGTGAGGTAAGGAGCACCAAGTGTTTTCTCAAATGAAGCTTGACTACAGAAAGTTTAG
>JAUMJL010001479.1:0-140457 GCA_033558185.1 Dromococcyx pavoninus | reverse complement strand
CACCACGCTCTCCCCGCCCCTTTGCCCGCCTTCTCCTGTCGCGCCGCGCACGCGCCCCTCGCACCGCCCCTCTCTGAGCGCTGATGCGCATGCGCGATGTGGCCCCGCCCCCTCCTGCCCTATAAATACCGCGGCGCGGGGTGCTTCGTTCTCTTTCATCGCCGGGAGCAATAGTGGTGGTTGGTGAGTTCACTACCTGCGGTGGGACTCGGCTTTCAATATTTGATTCTTTTCCCTTTTTATTCTCTTCCCTCTACACTAAAGTGGGGTCGAGGCAGCTGGGGGGCTGCGCGGGCCCCGTGCCGCTTGGCTGTGAAGGGGACTCTGTGGCCTCGCTGTCTCAGCTCCCACGTGGAGTTGCGGCCCTGGTTGGGGAGGGCGGAGCAGGGTGGGATCGGGACTGGAGGAAGGTGGTTGGGAGTGTTTTGATATTGCTAACCCAACGTGGGCATCCGGAGAAGTCGCTCTCTCCAGGCTCTGTCCGTGTGGCGCAGGGGAGCGTAGGCCTCCGGGCCCGTGACGTACGGTCCCTTTCCACGACGTTGGAGATCAAGCCGGGCCTCGAGTCTGCAGCCTGCATATTCCTACCGCTTCTCCGAGCCCTCGGGCAGTGAAGGAGGAGATAAACCATGCAGGAAACATCTATGCCGTGCAAAGTGGTTTGAGGAGTGGGAGCATTGCGGGGAGACTGCGGTCTGCGTGGCTGGGGGAAGGGGAGGCCTTTAAGCACCACCTGAAGTGGCTTTTTTTATTTCCAGCGCCAAACTTAAAGAGTTTAAAGCGAGTGGAGAACCATTTTAAAGGTGAGTTAGCATTGCACTAATACTGAGGGTCTAGGAATCGACGGGTTTTAAATTCCCTTCCCACCCAAACCATTGTTAACTATATGTAGTTACAGCGTTTTTTTTAATATTTTATAATTTAAATAAGCTTGAACCGTTTCTAATTGGCTTTTGGAAACTGAATAGGATTGGCTTAAAGTTGCCAGTTGCTAATGCGTTCTTACAAGGCATTGTTAAACAGTGAAAGCTTAGCTTAGGCATTGCCTGGCTGCTTCTTTTGTTGGACTTAAAGAGGTTCATCCCTGAATCTTTTTTAAAGACTTAAATAATGGGTAATGCCCGGAGGTAAGCAGTAAATGTTTAAGAAACTTAAGGTGCAGTGGGGGAATTGGGGAAAGCAGAACTAAACTTAGTTGAAAACCATGAATGCCCTGGATTTAGGACCCCCATAAATATAGAATTAACATTCCTTTGTACTGGTTGGCCCCCATGTGAGTAGTGAAGCACTGGGCTAATACAGGGAGGTGACACGTGGTGAGCATGTGTTACCTTTACTTAGGACTGGGAACATGTGGCTGGGCTTTACCTGATTGCACCGATGGCTTTTGTGTTTCTTGCCAAGTGCTGAATTTGCTGAAGTTCCTTTTTTTCTTTTATTGCAGACAACTGGTGACTGAAATGCAAGGAACTGAAAAGAATCTACATGTCTAGAGAGAGGGTGAGCACCAGCCTGAATTATAAAGATGATGGCTAAGGATCACTTCTCACAGAATTTGTGCTCAAAACGTAGCTATAGAGATCAGAGCAGGTTGGAAGTGGGAAAAACTGTTTGGTAGCCTTTGGATGGCATGTGCTGGGGGGACTGCCAGTTAAATGGTCAGTATGAGGAGGAAAGGTAGGAGCATAAGTGGCTGTGTGGAGGGTTGTGGGGGATGAAAGGTGTGGTGGGATGTGGAGGCCCAGGTTGTCATAAGAAACCACGTGTTCCGTGTGGCCTTAGTTGTGCAGACCAATATCTGTGCCCCATCCACGGGGCCATCCTTGCTGTTGGCTGCTGGGGAAGTTGTGATTTCACCCAGGCAACTTAGATGTGGTTTGTGAGAAACGACCACCAGATACCGCTTGTGCAAGCTAAGATAACTGCCAGATGTTCCAGGAACCGACAGAAACATGACAAAGAGCCACATATAAGGACATGAATGAGGGTCAACTATGGGGCAAGGGAGGAAGACGTCTTACTTCAGCCCCAACAACCATCAGGAGGCAGAAAAAGACCCCTTGATAACAACCGAAGCATGTGCAGGGTGCTTCCACTATACCACGATTGCGCAAAAAAACATATAAAAGGAACTCTATGAAATGTCTATTTATGGCAGTTGGCGGAGCGCAGACTCCCCTGCTGTCCAGCGCTGCTTTTGCTCATATTCTACTTGCTATAATTAATAAATTTTAATTGGATTTTGATCCGTTGTGGTCTCAATTTATAACAATTTTGGTGCTGTGACTCGGATAAGGAAAGGTGGGTTTCGGTCCTCCGGGGAGGCGCCCCGCGGCCCCGCGACCGGCAGCTTACCTCAACCTTACCAACGAACCAAAACCTAGAATATTGACCAAAGGAGGAACTGGTAAAAATCCCATAAACATTCTGTGCATGGGAGTCTGGATGAAGATGCAGGACGCGTAAGTATATTGCGAAGTTGTTCGCGGGTTTGCCGTTTGGGCGGGATTGGAATATAACGAACGAGAGGTTCAACATACTGAACCAAGCGAGTGTGGACCCTTAAGTACTGCGTTTCCCATATCCTGGGCCAGAAACAAGGGGAGAGAGTTGAGTGTGTGTTTGGATATTCCAGAAGATGGGGGCGAAGGCCTTCGACTCCCATGGGAAGGGTACCCTCTATACCTAAGAATACCCCTCTGGCATATATCTTAGATAATTGGAAACATTTTCCTGGGACTGCAGGGAAAAGTAAGCCAAAAATGATAGAATATTGTACTAAGATATGGGGAGGGAAGAAACTTTCAAAGAAAGTTTTCTGGCCGGTTTATGGATCAGAAGAAGATTGGGTAAGGCAACAATTTTATGACCCTGTATGTCATCTTTTAACACCCCCATACTGCCCGTAAAGAAACCAAACGGAAAGTACCGGCTCGTTCATGGTTTACGAGAAATAAATAAAAGAACTCTTACCCAGTTCCCTGTAGTGACGAATCCTTATACATTATTAAGTAGGTTAGGACCTCACAATTCTTGGTATAGTGTAGTGGATTTAAAAGATGCCTTTTGGGCTTGCCCATTGGCAGAAGAGTGCTGTGATTATTTTGCCTTTGAGTGGGAGGATCCTGAAACGGGTCGTAGGCAGCTGGACGGTACTTCCCTAAGGATTTACCGAATCCTCCAATTTATTTGGACAAGCTCTGGAAGAACTGTTAAAAGAATATCAGGTACAAACAGGGAATGTCTTATTACAATACGTAGATGATTTGCTTATAGCAGGGACTGAGAAAGAAGAGGTAAGAAATGAGAGCATTCGACTCCTAAATTTTCTTGCACAAAAAGGATTACGGGTATCACAGGAAAAGCTGCAATTTGTAGAGGAAAAAGTAAAATACTTGGGGCATTTTCTATTTGATGGAAAAAAAATATTGGATCCAGAACGCATTAAGGGAATTTGAGTTACCCATGCCTACTACTAAGAGGCAAATCCGGCAGGCATTGGGGCTATTTGGGTATTGTAGACAATGGATAGAAAATTATAGTTTTAAAGTAAAATTTTTATATGAACAACTGTCAAAGGATAAGATGCCTAAATGGACCTCTCAGGACCAAGAGCAGTTTGCCAGCCTAAAAAGGGAATTAAGTCAAGCACCCGTATTAAGTCTCCCAGATTTACAACGACCATTCCATTTATTTGTTAATATACATGAAGGAACAGCATTTGGAGCATTAACATATCTATCAAAGCTTTTAGACCCCGTAAGCAAGGGTTGGCCAAGTTGTTTACAGATCATTGTTGCTGCTGCTTTATTGAAGAAACAAATCGTATTACCTTTAATGGGGAGGTTGTCTTATACGTGCCTCAGAACATAAGGGGAGTGTTACAACAGAAGGCAGAAAAGTGGCTTACAGATAGCTGACTATTGGAGTATGAGGGAATACTTATAGAGTCTCCAAAGTTATCCCTAAAGACTATTGGGGCGCTTAACCCTGCTGAATTTTTGTACCCAGGAGAAAGTGCTGATTTATTGCATGATTGTTTTCAAACAATTGAACAACAAAAACGTATTAGACCAGACGAAGAAGAAGAATTACAATATGAAGTACTGTTTATAGATGGGTCATCACGAATAGTGGAAGGGAAACGATTGTCTGGGTATGCAATCATTAAATTAGAAAAAGGAGAATTTAAGACATTAGAGTCAGGACCTTTGAGTGCCAGTTGGTCAGCTCAAGCCTGTGAGCTGTATGCATTATGGAAAGCATTAGTGCTATTAGAGGAAAAAGATGGAACTATATATACAGACTCACGGTTTGCATTTGGGGTGGTACACACCTTTGGGAAAATATGGGAAGAAAGAGGATTTGTAAATTCCCAGGGCAAAGAACTGATCCACCCAGAATTAATTCGACGAGTCCTGGAGGCATTAAAAACTCCAAATAAAATAGCAGTGGTACATATCAAAGGACATCAGCGAGGTACGAGTTATCAAGTCAGGGGAAACAATGCAGCTGATACAGAAGCCAAGCGAGTGGTGGGCAACTACAGTACAATCTTGGCTATACAACAGACACAGATTGATAAATCTTTTAGTTTTGAACCTGTAGAGAAAGAGAAATTGAGACAAATGGGAGCTAAAGAGCAGAATAGTAAGTACCTATTACCAGATGGGAGAGAAGTTTTACCTAAAGGTATGGCATTTGAAATATTTTCTAAAATACATAGTAAAACACACTGGGGATCCCAGGCATTTTAGTTGATCACTTTAATCAACTGTTTGCCTGTGTGGGTGTATATAACGTAGCAAAAGCAGTTACAGCAGCTTGTGAGACTTGTCAAAAGGTAAATCGGAGCAATATGAGGCAAAAGCCTTTTGGAGGACGTTCCCCAGCATACAGACCCTTTTCACACATACAAGTGGATTTTACTGAACTACCCAGAGTAGGGCGTTACAAATACTTGTTGGTAATGGTGGATCATTTAACCCATTATGTAGAGGCTTTTCCTACCTCTAGAGCAACTGCTAACCAAGTTACCAAAGTGTTACTCAAACATATTATACCTCGATGCAGAGTAACTGAAGTAATCGACTCAGATAGAGGAACACATTTTGTGTCAAAAATAATTAAAGATTTAACAGAGCTTGGGTGTAAAATGGGAATACCATACACCATGGCATCCACAAAGCTCAGGTAGAGTTGAAAGAATGAACGGAGAAATCAAAACTATTTTAACTAAATTGATGATAGAAACCAAATTATCATGGATTAAGTGCCTACCCATGGTGCTGTTGGTTCTAAGAACCAGACCTCAAGCATTTGAAATGTTGTATGGAATGCCCTACAGAATTGAAAGTCCGCAAACAAATGTTTTAATTCGTGACCGTGTGATTAATGAATACATTTCGCAATTAGCAGAACATCGCAACAAGCTTTGGGAATGTGGACTGGTTGTACAACAGCCCCCGTTGGATTTAAAGATTCACAATATTAAACCTGGAGATTGGATATTAGTCAAAGTGTGGAAAGAGGAAACCCTGAAACCCAATTGGGAGGGACCTTACCTTGTTTTGCTCACCACAGAAACAGTCATCCGAACTGCCCAACGTGGATGGACGCATGCTAGCCGTGTGAAGGGACCCGTAAACCCACCACAGTGGAAAGTCATCAGCTCACCTGGAGACATCAAGCTTGTACTAAAGCGATAAGGGATGATACAAACTGTATTTCAGTATTTTCTAGGATTACCTTTTGGGGGTACAGTGTGTTATAGGACTAATATTTGCATTTATTGTATCATTGATCGTGTATTACTTGTGGAAAATTAAGTGTGAAAAAGGGCTATGTTGAATCAATGTCAGTTTCAATGTGTGAAACTTCTTGGGACTGGCCACAAAGGTTTTGTTATTTAAGGGAAACATCGACCATCAACCCTGCCAACACTCTATTCCTCTGACGTAATAGTTAAGTGTGGAAATCCAGATTGCAATTGTTACCCGTTTGTATGTTTTAAGTGCAAAAAGTGTCAAGAAAAGTGGTGGCAACACTGTAAAGAAGGATATCCTCCTCGAGGGGTGTGTAGCAGTTGCTGCACGAAAGAATGAGAGTTTACTAATTGGGCATTGAAACAATTGAGAGCCAAATTTCCAAATTGGACCGCTGAACATTGGTATTATTACGCCTATGGTATTAATCCTGAGTACTATTGTTACCACACTCAGGAACGGATACCATTGATAATTGATATTGTCGCAGTCCAGTGCAGACTGGAAATCAAGGCTGTAAAGTGTAACGAGTGCATGGTTAAGGCCAGAGCTTGGCCCGCTCACGTTCACCGTCTAACCAAGTGTAAGAGGCATATTCCTGACAGGGACTCTTGCTGCCGAGAAGATGGTAACCCCCGTGTCTGGCTGCAACCCAGTCGACGGGCGAGGCAGAGGAGGAAAACCCACCAAAGGAAAGAGCCTGCAACTTGGGACGTGCAAACAGCCTTGGCTGAACTTCCTCTGGACTGGTAACAATCTAAAATTCAAACAGAGACAGAACCAGAACTCTTTGAGCATACTCTTTTTCCTGCACGCTTTCTGCATATGGGTTTTGCCCGCAATAGCGGAAAATCCCCATGAACCAATGAAGTGGACATTGCAACAACTTGACACAGGTCGTGTTATTAGTACATAAAGGACCTGGTACCCCAGTTTTGAGTGCTACCCCATGTCAGCTAATTGGTCAGTACACACCTGTATGTGAAAAACAGGGATGGCAGGGAAATAAAAGCTCGACTTCTGTCCAGCTTCAAACTCAGGAAAGGGATATTGCAACTATCCCGGCCACTTATTGCGCGAATTGGGGATGTGAAACCATAGCTCTTGAATGGCAAGTTAACCACAATAGGTACCTTAGTGTTAAATGGGGACCTCAAGGATGTAAAAAGCCAACATACACCTATAGCAGAAACATCTTGGGAGGACAATATGCATCGAATTATGAATATCTCAACTTTACTATCTTGAATCCTACAGATACTCACTGGTTAGTAGGGAAAATGTGGGGAGTTAGAATTAGAGAACCAGGCCCAGATTGAGGAGGTTTTATCAGAATACTAAAGGAAAAGCTTCCCCTTGACCCTTTGCCAATAGGACCAAATCCGGTCCTAAATCTGTCCAGTCTCCCTGAAGAAAAAGTGGTTCCTGTCATGGTCCCAACCGCCTATCCAAACTCCACTTCAGAAGTATTAAAGTATACTGGGACTGAAGCGCCCCAATTCAGGGATCTAGATTTGGCTGAGTCTAAAGATCCCTTGTGGAACCTAATGCAAGCCTCCTATCGAGTCCTTAATGAAAGCAAGCCAAATTTGACAATAGACTGTTGGTTATGTTATAATGTTAGGCCACCCTATTTCGAAGCAATTGGTAAACCAGATCAGATCCGATGGTCTAATGGTTCCAATCCACAAGAATGTCCATGGGATGACCAGAGAAACCATACGCAGGGGATTACCATTCAACTAGTAACAGGTCAAGGAAGATGCATTGGTACGGTGCCTAAAAGATATCAATTCTTGTGTAACAAAACAATTCCTAAAACCAGAACAGTAAAACATAAGAATAGAAATAACAAATGGGCTATTCCAACATCGGGGGCTAAATGGGTTTGCTCAGATATCGGAGTAACCCCTTGCTTGTCCTTACATGTGTTTAATCAATCTCATTTTTGTGTACAAGTAATCATAGTTCCTCGCTTGATATATCACACCTCTGAGGAGATATTGCGCCATTTTGAAGGAGACAGTAGACAAAAACGAGAACCAATTACAGTGGTAACCTCAGCTATGCTACTGGCAGCAGGCAGAGTTGGAGCAGGTACAGGCATAGCCTCCCTAGTAAAAGGTCAGGAATTACAAAATTTGCAGATGGCTGTAGATGAGGATTTAGCAAAAATCGAACAATCTATCCAAAGTTTAGCCACTTCAATAAAGTCGTTATCAGAAGTAGTGCTGCAAAATAGAAGGGGATTGGATCTACTGTTTTTAAAGGAAGGAGGGTTATGTGTAGCTCTAAATGAGGAATGTTGTTCTTTTGCTGATCATACGGGAGTAGTCCAGGACACCATGTCTGAACTCAGTTGGATCAACGTAAGAAGGATCGTGAGGCGGGTAGGTCATGGTATGAAAAGATTCATCTGTCACCTTGGGGTTAGTTAGGGTAAAAGGATGGAGGAACAGGAACAAAGGGCTCAAAACTTTTAACACTGAGGAAAACTACTTGCCTTCTTCCTGTGACTCCTCAGAAGACCCTCCAGGTGGTGATACGTGTGGGTGGGAGTTAATGAATGTAAATGAACTGTGGGAACTCATTTGAATATGCATGAGATTCTGTGGAAAAGACATACATATGTACCTTAAATAAATGTACATGAGCCAGACCAAATGGTGTGCATGGCAGAGGAGCAATCCCCCTGTGCATGCAGTGCTGTAAATAAATTACTTTGCTTTTAAAACTTTGTCCTCTTTAAAATTATATCTGTGAGCTGGTGTTTCTCACAACTTGGGGGCTCATCCGGGAGCGGAAGCCCCTTGTCTGGGGAGCAGGGCAGGATGCACAAGTATTACTTGGGTGGCTGGGATTATGGAACTGAGAGTGTGTGTGTGTGTGAGACAGGAGCATCTGCAAAGTGAGTGTGGAGTTCTAACTGGTTCTGCCCCTCTGTGAGGAGGCTGCAGGTGAAGTTGGATTTGGCCGAGGAGCCCGACCTAGCTTCTCTTACCATACTCACATAAATAGACCCCGTTATGAGCAGAAGAATTTGAAAACGTGCCCAGTTGTGACTCAGTCTTTGGGTAGCAGAAAACTTAAAGATTGGCGGAACAAAAGCAGGTGTGAGCTGCCCCAGGGGTGAGAAATATATATGTTTTAGTAAAGCAGGACACTGGGACATATCTGATGGTGGGGGAGTCCAAGATCAGTATAGGGAGTTGTTGGTGAAAAATGTTTTACCAGGCCTGAAGGATGGATCCTCTCCTTTAAGAAAAATAAGATCAGTCAGTTATATGACAAAATTAGGAAAGAATTATAAAAGCAATTAGGATTTCCCACCTTAGGAAAAAATTTATAGATTTGCCAGAAGGAATAGCCAAGGAACATGATGTATCCAGGTTTTGGATATCTGGAGACCCCTTATGAGTGGCCCTTGAAAGGGGCTGGATTAGACCCCTTGCAAATATTAAAATGGAACCATACAATAAGTTCAGAAGAAGGGAAAAGACTCATGGGTTGTTTGAGCTGTGAAACATTAGATTGTATAGGTTGTGAAGGGAACCAGTATAATAAATAGGTAGGGGAAACCCCTGTAAATGAATATATATATATACACACAATGGAACTCATGGAAACTGGTGGCCCAAGATGCCCTCAGGGTAGTGGTCTGGAGATAACATTAACTGTACCAATACCATGGAGGAGGGAATTTTCAATTGCTCAGGGAAAAACCTGTTTCAGGGACTACTGGGGATCTGAAAGTTTGGGGAACACCTGGAAAACACATCTAAAAAATTGATGGAAATCCCCTGATGGGTTATTTTGGATTTGTGGAAAAAGGGCTTATTCAAAGTTACCAGGTGACTGGAAAGGGAGTTGCACATTAAGGGATAATTCAGCCTGTTTTTTTTCCTGTTACCTTTAGACATAGTAAATGACTTGGGAATTTCCTTGCTTTAAAATTTAGAAATTATGTGTAGAGATGGGTGCTGGTCAAACCTGGGGGGAGGATAAATGGCCCCTGGAAAGGTTTATTCAAGTGTATGGATCGATGACTTGGGTACAAGGTGAAGGCTGGAGATGCTGAACACTAGGATATACATTGAATGGGATAATAAGGCCATGGGTTGTTTTAGAACTAATTTCAAACCAAACAGCAACTGATTTAGAATTATTAGCTAAACAACAAAACCAAATACAAGGGGCAATGTACCAAAACCAACTTGCCTTAGGTTATTCATTAGCTAAGAAGGAGGTGTGTGTGTGTGTGAAGTTTAACATCTAGGATTGTTGTTTAAAAATTGATGACAATGGAGAAGCAGTAACAAATATAGTTATCTATATTAGGGAAAGAGCACATGGACCTGGACAGAAGTGGAAGTGTTTGGACACCAAGCTGGTGGCACTGGGGGCTGCCTGTTAAATGGGGAGAAAAGGCAGGAGGAAAACCACTGGAAGGCTGTGGGGGGTTAAAGGTGTGGTGGGATGAAGCAGGTACAACCATGGTGAACTTGGCATGAGTGCACCTGGAAGGGGCTACAAAGTCTAGGACAGGGCTCTGGCCTCACCCAGCTGGAAGGAGCTGCCTTGAGGGCTCCAAGGGTGGGAGCCCAGGGTGTCAGGAATGACAAGCCACACGTTCCCTGTGTGGACTTAGGCTTGCAGACCAGTGTCTGCTCAACCATGGGGCCATCCTCGGTGCTACTGCTGGGGAAGCAGTGATTTCACCCCATGCAGCTCAGGGACATCCAGGGGAAATGTTGATTGGGGCAAAATGATTCCCATTTTGTCATTGTAAACTGGTGATTATTTTGGATTAAACTTCTTACATAAAACTGTTCGTGTTGCATCTCATTTTAAAGCACAAAATCTGTGCTACTTTCTAATGCTAATGGTTTTATTTTTCACTTATGCAAAGAAAAAGTGAATCCAAGCAATTTTGCTGTATGTGTTAAAAGATAAAGCAGCAGAAACTGCTGTAATGTCAGCCGGGGGGGTCTGTGAACCCATAGTGCAACACTGGTTCTGGAAAACTTAGTGTGGTGCTCAGCTCTTGTTGCCCCTCCCTTACTGCATCCACTCGATACCTGCCCTCCCCTCACTGCACCCCCCCACCTGTGCTACTCTTATTGCCCCCCATCACTGCACCCCCCCACCTGTGCTACTCTTATTGCCCCCCATCACTGCACCCCCCCTGCGCTACCCTTATTGCCCCCCATCACTGCACCCCCCCTGCGCTACCCTTATTGCCCCGCATCACTGCACCCCCCCCGCACTACCCTTATTGCCCCCCATCACTGCACCCCCCCCGCACTACCCTTATTGTCCCCCATCACTGCACCCCCCCCGCACTACCCTTATTGCCCCCCATCACTGCACCCCCCCCGCACTACCCTTATTGTCCCCCATCACTGCACCCCCCCCGCACTACCCTTATTGCCCCCCATCACTGCAGCCCCCCCCGGCAGGGGGAACCTTTTCCGTACAGAGGGCGCCCCGGGCCGCCAGGGGGCGCTATGGCCGGCAGAGGGCGCCGTTCCCCAGCAGGGTTGCTGTCCCGGCTGTGTCCGCGCAGCGCGGCCGCCGGCCGGCAGAGGGCGCTGTTTCCGGGCAGGGAGCGCCGTGCGCGCCCCCGCGCGCGTTCCGTTCTCCCCGCGCATGCGCAGCGCGGCCCCGGGCGCGGTGGAGCGGAGGTGGGAGCGGAGCGCGGGGCTGGGGATGGCGGGGGGGGGGGACCGGCAGCGAGGGGGGCGAGAAGGGACGGAGGGAGGGGGTCCTTGCGGGCCCTGGGACGGCCTCGGTGTGAGCGGGCGGCGTGGGGGCAAGGGCCGGGCCGGGGCCTGCGCGGGGCCACGTGGGGCGGAGCGGGGAATTCAAACCGGAGGGGGGGGACAGGGCCTGGAGCGGCTCCTGTACAGGGAGAGGGTAGGGGGAGCTGGGGCTGTACGGGGAAGAGAAGGCACCGGAGGGACCTCAGAGCAGCTTCTCGGTGCTGAAAGGGGCTTCTTGATCAGGGAGTGCAGGGATAGGACGATGGGGAAAGGTTTTCAGCTGAAAGCGGGAAGATTGAGATGAGGTCTTAGGGAGAAATATTTTCCTGTGGTGGTGAGGAGGCCCTGTCCCAGGTTGCCCAGAGCAGTGGTGGCTGCCCCATCCCTGGAGGTGTTCAAGGCCAGGTTGGATGGGGCTTTGAGCCCCCTGATCCAGTGGGAGGTGATTGGAACTGGATGAGCTTTGAGGTCCCTTCCAACCCAAACCATTGCGTGATTCTGTGAAAGTGGGAGCGTAGGTGGCTGCTCAGATGCTCTTTCCACCACCAGTCCCTCAGGTAATCAGAGGTGGAAACCCCAAACCACTGTGGTGCCCCTCTAACTGGGTGTCTATACTGCCCAGAACCGAGGCACTATGCCAGGAAAGCGCACTACGAAGAAGAGCCTGGTGCCGGCAGAAGAATCTCCTGGAAGGAAAAAGTTTAAAGGTAAGAAAGATCCCTGGGAGTTTTCCCTCCCCATTCTCAAGGACCAGCACTGATGGAAGGCTGGCTCGTCCTGTGTGTTGTATCTGTTGTTTTTCTGCCCCGTAGTCTCCCACTCGTCCCACCGGACAGAGCCTGGACTGGTGCTGACGCTGGGGCAGGGGGATGTCGGCCAGCTGGGCCTGGGGGAGGATGTGATGGAGAGGAAGAAGCCAGCCCTGGTACAACTGCCAGAGATGATTGTCCAGGCAGAAGCCGGAGGGATGCATACGGTGTGCCTCAGCCAGACAGGAAAAGTGAGTGCAGCGTGAAGTGGGCAGCACTTGGGGATGTGAGGAGCCTGAGCTGCGCTTCCCTGCAAGCTCTGGGATATGTCCTGGATCAGGGAATTGGAACCAGACTCTGCTCTACCAAGATGTGCAGTTCACTCTATCTCCAGGACTGAGCTCCATGTGGTCTGCATGCCATGGACCACAAGATTTTAGGTTGTCAAAGGGATGATTCAGTCTGGTTGGTCTCTGTTGCGTCTCCAAGTCCCATCCTGACTGTCTCACGGTCCATCTGCAGATCTACACCTTTGGCTGCAACGATGAAGGCGCCCTCGGGCGCGACACCTCAGCAGAAGGGTCAGAGACTACACCAGGGCTGGTGGAGCTACAGGAAAAGGTGGTGCAGGTCTCTGCAGGGGACAGCCACACCGCCGCGCTGACGGATGACGGCAGGGTTTTTATCTGGGGCTCTTTCCGGGTATGTTGGTTTCTCAGACACTGGAAGCTCTGTTGATGGTTGCTGCTTCTGCAATTCGTGTCCCCACATCTGTCTCTCCCCCCCCAGGATAACAACGGGGTGATTGGGTTGCTGGAGCCCATGAAGACGAGCTCTGTTCCGGTGCTGCTCCAGCTCAGTGTGCCCGTCATTAAAATTGTCTCAGGTGAGCAAGGTCCTGGGGCGCACGCGGGTCGGGCTGGTGCTGTTCCAACCCTTGGGAGGAGGTGAAGGTCCAGAAGGTCCATGTCCTTTCCTCCCTCTTGGCTGCTCCGAGCCAGGTACAAGGGTGTGCTTGCTCTTCTCTGGCTCCTGAGAGAAAAGACCTTGTGTTTCTTCTAGCCTCAACAATATTGTTAATATTTGACCCAATCTGATGTAGAATGTTTTATGAGAGTGCCGTTAACTGTGATCCTGCAGTGTCAAAGTGCTCATCCTCTTTGGGCTTGGGGAAGCTGCACAGAGCAGCCAGGGTGCTTTTTCATGGCCTGGGTGGGGTTGTGGGTGACCTGTGTCCCTAAACCTTCCCAGAGAAACTGCTTTGGAGTTTCAGATGGGGAACTGGGATGAGGAAGAGGGAGATCCTGGTGTTTTAAGTTGTGCCAGAAGCTGGTGTCAAGGTATCCGGTGCAGTAAACCCCACTGAATTCTAGAAAGCTGGGATTTACGTGTGGGATCTCAGCTCCTGGCTCTTGCTGGGGGATCTGGAGTGTGACTCCTGCTTCCCTCATCTCCTCCCAGGGAATGACCACTTAGTGATGCTGACGGTGGACGGTGACCTCTTCACATGCGGCTGTGGCGAGCAGGGCCAGCTGGGGAGAGTGCCAGCACTCTTTGCCAACCGAGGAGGAAGGAAAGGGCTGCGTGAGTTGTTTTGGTGCCTGGAGTTGCTTTGGTGCTGTGTCCTTCAGCCCCAGCTCTGCTCTTGCAGAGGAGCAAAGAGACTTGGTCTCTTTCCTTGCCACTCATGGGCTTGTGTGTAGATCGGTTGCTTGGATTCATGAGCTGGATCTAAAGGGGAGGATGAAGAGGGTGGAAATCATTAATCCTTGTATGACGCCTCATCTGCTGCCCCTCAGAGCGCCTGCTGGTCCCCCAGTGCGTCCCTGTCAGAGGCAAAGGCAACAGAAGCAAAGTTCGCTTCCAGGACGCCTTTTGCGGAGCTTATTTCACCTTTGCTGTCACGCGGGAGGGACACATCTATGGATTCGGCCTCTCCAACTACCACCAGCTGGGTGAGCTGTGCTTACATCCCTCCAGATCTGCCTGCTTTGGTCTGGCTCCAGACTCCACAGTCCTGTGCTGCCCTGGCCTGGTGTGGGGATCTTGCTGGGTGCCCCAACTCCAAGCCCCCACCGGATATGCTGGAGATGGAAATTGCAGGGAGGACAGGGGGTCACCCTGTTTAGCCCTGCGTTTGGGTCCCAGCCACTGGGGTTGAGGAGAAATATGATTTTTGGAGCTTGAGGGGCTGTGTGAGGTCTCTTGGGGTGAGATCAAAAGATGGATGGCTCAGTGCTGGTGCCTGGCCTGGGCTGTCCATGACTGTGGACCTGATATGCCTGGGTTTGTGTGTCCCACCCCACAGGGACCCAGGGCACCGAGCCCTGCTTCTCCCCGCAGAACCTGACATCCTTCAAGAACTCCACCAAGTCCTGGGTCGGATTTTCCGGTGGGCAGCACCACACGGTGTGCGTCGACTCAGAGGGTGAGCACTGGGGTGACGGTGGGGTTGGGAGTCATACAGAGAGGGATGGGGCAGACTCCCATGGTCCTTGTCCTGATGGGAAGGTGATGGGGTGAGGGTGACGTGCTGGAGCCCTCCTTTCAGAAAAGCATCTGGGGTGCTGGTTGACAGCGGTTGAACATGGGTCAGCAGTGGCCAAGAAGGCCAACAGCATCCTGGCTTGGATTAGCCATGGGGTGGCCACCAGGAACAGGGAAGGGATCATCTCACTGGACTTGGTGCTGGTGAGGCCACACTTCAAATCCTGGGTTCAATTTTGGGACAAAGGAAGACATTGAGGGGCTGGAGAGCATCTGGAGAAGGGAAATGGAGCTGGGGACAGGTCTGGAGCCCAGGGGTTCTGGGTGCGGCTGAGGGACCTGGGGCTGTTTAGCCTGGAGAAGAGGAGGCTGAGGAGAGACCTCATTGCTCTCTGCAGCTCCTGGAAAGGAGGTTGTGGTGAGGTGGGTGCTGGGCTCTTCTCCCAAGAAAAAAGTGACAAGACAAGAGGAAACGACCTCAAGTTGCACCAGGGGAGTTTTGGATTGGATATTAGGAAAAATGGCTTTACTGAAAGTGGTGAAGCACTGGGAGAGGCTGCCCAAGGCTTTGGTGGAGTCTCCATCCCTGGAGAGGTTCGAAAAGCATGCAGATGTGGCACTTTGGGACATGGTTTAGTTGGCGCTGTGAGGTTGGGCTGGTGGTTGGACTGGATGATCTTAGAGGTCTCTTCCAACCTTAGTGATTCTGTGGTTCTAAGTCCTTGGTGTTTGAGGCAACAAGGATGCTGTGAATTTGCAGCACGGGGCAGGGAGGATGACAGGAACGTGGAATCACTTGTGAGCTTTGCTCTTGCAGGCTCAGCAGTCCATGTACTTACACCCTGACTGATTTTGGGGAGCTCAAGGGTCTCTGTCCCACCCTGCAGCTCCTGGTTGCAATCTAGGGTGTGATAGGGAGTGGTGATGCTTCTCCAGGAGTCAGACCTGGGGGAGAGGGTCCGGCTGTGCCCTGCCATGGGCTTCTGTCCCCTCGAGTCACCTGTCCTGTGTCTGTCGTGCCACAGGTAAAGCGTACAGCCTGGGCAGGGCCGAGTACGGCCGGCTGGGCCTCGGCGTGGGGGCAGAGGAGAAGAGCACCCCCACGGTCATCCCAGACCTCCCCAGCATCTCTTCCATCGCGTGCGGCGCATCGGTCGGCTATGCTGTCAGCAGTGACGGTGAGTGCTGGAAGCTTCCATGGGTTTGGGAACGCTGCCCTCCTACCCCTCATCTGTCCATCCTGGGTCTGGCTGGCCCTGGATAGCTTCACCACATGCTGCTGGCTGGGTCGGGACTGCAGCCAGGTCCTGTTTGAGCAACGGCAGCTGGGCAGCAGCTGCTCAAATATTTTTGTGGGCCCTTGGGAGCAAGGTTTGCACCAGGGTGTTGACCAGGAGCGGGTCGTTGGCCTGCCGGTCCCTCTCCCCACCCTGAATTCCACTACTGCAAGACCTCCGTGCACTGTGCATGCTGTGCCATTTCCAGCCCACAGCTGTGGGAAAGAGGGTTTGTAGTGGGCTGGTGGGTTTGGTTTGCTTCCCGGGGGAGGAACGCTGCCTGGGCTGTGAGGTGTAACCCCTTTTTGAGGTGCTTCTCTTCCTGCATCCCTGGCACCCATCGCTCATCCCGCTGCCCAGGTGCCAAATCCCCTTGGATTGTGTCCAGTTCTGGAATCCCCAACACAAGAAGGATACGGAACTGTTGGAACAGGTCCAGGGGAGGCCACAGAGATCATCCAAGGGCTGGAGCAGCTCTGCTGTGAGGACAGGCTGAGAGAGTTGGGGTTTGTTCAGCCTGGACAGGGAAGGCTCCCGGGAGACCTCATAGTGGCTTCCCAGTACTGAAAGGGGCTCAAGGAAAGCTGGGGAGGGACTTGTAGTGATAGGATGAGGGGGAACAACTTTAAGCTAGAAGGGGGAAGATTTAGATTAGACATTGGAAAGAAATTTTTCACGATGGAGGTGGGGAGGCCCTGGCACAGATTGCTCAAGGAAGTGGAGGCTTCCCCATCCCTGGAGGTGTTCAAGGCCAGGTTGGATGGGGCTTTGAGCCCCCTGATCCAGTGGGAGGTGTCCCTGCCCATGGCAGGGGGGTGGAACTGGATGGGCTTTGAGGCCCCTTCCAACCCAAACCATTCTATGATTCTGTGGATTGGCTGCTGGGTCTCTTTGTCCCTGCTGCCACCTGGAAGCCAAAACTCACATTGTCACCTCTGTTGCAGGACGAGCGTTTGCCTGGGGCATGGGCACCAACTACCAACTGGGCACAGGGGAGGAGGATGACGTCTGGAGCCCCGTGGAGATGACAGGCAAGCAGCTGGAAAACCGCACGGTCCTGGCCGTGTCCAGCGGTGGCCAACACACGGTGCTGCTGGTCAAGGACAAGGAGCAGAGTTGATGAAGCGGCGCCGCGCAGCCGAGCCCAGCGGGATGGCAGGATCCACGCACACGCCTCCCACCTGGGTAGAGCGACTGGTTTCCAGCTCTGATTTCCCACTGGCAGCACTGGGGAGGGTGGGAAGCTCCTGGAGCTGGGCTCTGCCAGGACCTGCATGGCTGGAGCAGGGCTCTTCAGGGATGCTCGTGTTTTCTCCCTGTGAGCGTGTCTGTCTTCCCGTGGTGCCTGGTGCTCTGTCAGCTCCCCCGGCTCGGCTTGGTTCTAACCTGATCTCAGCGTTGTGGTTGAATGGTTTTCCACTTCTCATTTGGTTTTTTTCAATAGTTCATGGCCTGGCAACGCTGAGGGCCTTGTTCTTCTCGATGCAAATGGGTTTGGGCATCGGGCTTTCCGACATCCCCTTGTTCCCCCAGTCTTTGGGTGCTCCCCCCATCCCTTTGACCTGAACATCTTTTACCTCCGACCCACTGAACCCCTCTGGGCTTGTTCTGGGTGAGACCTCACTGCAGCAGAAAGGCTCCTGGGTAGCTCTTTCATACCCGGTGCTTGGGGCTCTGATGGGGAGATGCTGCCAGGTGGCTGGGAGCCTGCACGGGGGGGCAATGCTGCTGGGTAATGCCCAGCTCATGCTGCACACAGAGCTGTGGCTGCTGGAAAAGGGTGGCCTCTGCCTCCCACCTATCATCACTCGTGGATCTGAGCCAGAATCCCCCAGTCAGCAAGGCTGGAGCTGGTTCCCCTTGCTCCCTCCTGCTCGGAGCAGCCACCTCCAGCTTTTTTGCAGTCCCAGCCACTCTCTCCCATTGCCTTCAGAAACCCTCAAAAATCCATCCCACGGGTGGGAACTTTGTTGTTTTAACTTTTTCCTCTTTCCTTTGCTGAGGAAAGAGCTTCATTTGCTGTTAGGGCCTCACTGAGAAGACAGAACCAAAACCCAGCTATGCAGCGAATCGCTCGGAACAACGGGGCTCCCTCCTCCCCATCACCTCGGGTCTGGCTCCCTGCACCCAACCTGCCCTATTTTCTCTTTCCATGCTGCCTTCCAGGTACCTGGACTGAGAAGGGCTACAAAGCTTGAATTTTATATGTTAAGTTATAGCAGTAGGGGGAAGCGTGTGTGCAGGGCCGGGGGGGGTGTTGAGGCTTGTACAATGGTTCAGAATAAGTTGGATTTTTTTAAAAGAAAATGTAAAGTTATTTTGGTTGATTAATTGAGGAAGAGAGGAAAAAAAAAAACCTGTACTCTTTTAACGTTTGCAATAAATACAGTTTTGATAAACCCTGACCTTCCCCTGGGGTTTGGAGGGGTGGGCAGAGCCCTCCTGTGGGCACCGGCTGCTCTGGGGTCATGACTGAGGATGGCAGAGCAAGGAAGGGCTGCTCGTATCCCATCCTGCTGTTTCTCTCCATAAACCCTGTCTCCATCAACTCTGCTGTGGTCTCATCCTGCTGCTTCTCTCCATAGACCCTGTCCCCATAAACCCTGCTGTGGTCCCATCCTGCTTCTTCTTTTCATAACTCCTGCCATGTTCCTGTCCCCAAGCTGCCGTGGGAACCACGCTGCTGGCTGAGCTTTGGTGGCCCCAGGGAGGGGAGCCCAGGGCTGAGCAGAGGCTCAGCACCCTTCAGCTGGTGCTCAGCAGGGAGATGGGGTTGGAATGGGGGCTCCTTGGCCCCCTGTCACCCCTAGGCAAGGGGCTGCTGTGGGCACATGGGTGTGGGACCACTTCTCTGTGACCACAGTGCTCGTGGATAGGTCGAGATGGGTGCCAGCTTTGTCGGGATGCAGGGCCACCCTTGGGTGCTGCAGCCTTGTCCTGTGCCACGCAGGGGTGTGCAGTGGTGGGACACGGCCGCGGGATGGCAGCAGCAGAAGGTGATGGAGGCTGCAGGATCGCTGGACTTGGGGACGTGAGGCAGGGAGAGGGGATGGTCCCAACAACACCCTCCGTGTCTCCATGGGATCCTTCCTATCGACATGGGACCTCTACTCCTGGCATATTTGGGCCTCTGGAGACAGAGCAAAGGCCCCTGGCATGGCTGGAAGGTGTCTTGGCATGTCCCTGCCACAGGTTGGATTCAATGATCTCAAAGTTCTTTCCCAACCAAACGATTCTATGATTCTCACGGCCGCTCTGTTGCGTGTGTGGCGCCGGCAGCGATGGAGCACGTTTCTGCTGGGCTGTGCAGAGGGGATGTGCTCTTCAAAACCCCAGGGAAAATGATTTTAAGAAGGGCATAACTCGCCCTGGTAAGGCCTGGAGGCCCCGAGTCCTTGCTGACAACACAGCAGAGAAGGGGACACACGAGCTGGGAAGGGACTTTTTACAAGGGCATGGAGTGATAGGATAAGGGGAATCAGCTTTAAATTGGAAGAGGGAAGATTTAGATTGGACATTAGGAAAAAACTGTTCATAATGAGGGTGGGGAGGCCCTGGCCCAGGTTGCCAAGGGAAGCTGTGGATGCTCCATCCCTGGAGGTGTTCAAGGCCAGGTTGGATGGGGCTTTGAGCCCCCTGATCCAGTGGGAGGTGTCCCTGCCCGTGGAACTGGATGGGCTTTGAGGTCCCTTCCAACCCAAACCATTCTGTGATTCTGGGTAATTCCGCCCCCGGCGCAGGGACAGCCTTATGGAGGGTTCCCCTAATGCTGGTCCTGCCTCCACCTCACCACATTTCCCTGCAGGGCAAGCCAGGAGCCCCCATCCCAGTGCTCCCAGTTACTCCTCATCCTCTTAGCATGGACAGATGTTTGCATCCATCCTCAAGGTCTGGACAATTTCTAGCAGGACCATCCCAGCCTGTGGAGTCCCTCCTGGGCCAGATCCTGCCAGGAGCCGATGCAGTTCCCTCCTCCATCTCCTACAGCTGGGGGCAAAACCCCAGTCATTCCCAAATGGGATGGGATTAGGTCAGGGAGGGGCTGGTCCTGCTACTGGGAAAGAGGAAATCTTCCCCTTGTGAGTTGGGAGCTGTTGGTATTTTCAGGAAAGGGTGGGGGGAAATAGCTGGGAAGAACAAAAAGAGTTTAAAATATTCAGAGCTGATGAATCAGAGTTGTCTTGGGAGCCAGAATGACACTTGAATGGGAAGCTGCTGGAAATCGGGGGAAGGATGAGCCCCCGCACAGTGGGAAGAAGAGGGTGGGCAAAGGAAAAACAGCCTAATTGAGGAAAGGGAAATATCTCATTAACGAGGTTTTGCGCTGGTGGAGCGAGGCAGTGGCATTTTGAGGATGAGGAGGAGTAATTTGGGTCCTGTGTTGGGGTTGGGGGGGGGACCCTGGCTGTGCCATGGTCCAGCCTTGGTGAACGGTGCTGGAATGGCACAGCCAGACCCTTTCTCATTGCCAGGGGGTCCCCAGCTCCAATCCTGCTCTCCCAGTCCCAATCTGTTGCTATTGGAAGTACGTAAAAGCCTTTTAATTTACAGGAACGTGGGATTTAAGGCTTTTAGCATCCGGGGAGGATGAGTTCTGGCTCTGGCATTTTGAGGCTCTTTTTTTTCCTCCGGAATAAAAAGGCACTTTGTGCCTTGTTTGAGCAATGAGTGGGGTGGGTTTTGCCTGGTTTTTTTACCATATTGCTTTTTTGGATGCAGCCAGATGTACCTGTGCAACGCTCCTGCCGGATCTGCGGGGAGGGAATTGCGTCTTCAAGAGGGTTTGGGGGATGCTGAGTTGATTTCTTGTCCTCCTTTTCCTGCCTCGAAGAGGAAACGAGCTTTAATTATTGCCAAGTTGCCTGCTGGCAGGGCCGTGTGGTTTTCCCTGGGCTAATTAAACAGCCTGCGACCGCGTCTCAGGTCACAGGGGTCTGTAATGATGGGTCTGCAAACAAAGGAGAGGGTTTGGACATCACACCGGGTGCTTTTCCTCCCTGAGTCTTGTGTTTAAGGCTGGAATCCTGGCCAGTATTTCCCAGTATAACTGGGGTGTGCAATGGTTTGGTAGAGAAGTGTGTTGGGTCTCATGGGGATGGAAACTGGGCTGAAATAGCGACGTGTGGAGCTCTTCCCCCTCCCAAAACTGCTGAAGTCCTGGTTTAACTCCTTTAAAAGCCTAAAAATAGAGAAAACTTGTCACACAGCTCAGGACATCCCTGGGGAACAAGAGCTGGGGAATGGGAGTCCAGCTCCATCCCTGCCTGGACACCACCCACCCATCCCTGGCTGGTCCCTGGGCTCTGTCTGCTCCTCCCAGTCCTGCTCTCACGAGGAATAAAATAGCACAAATTGGGCAAAATTGGTAATTATGAAAGCAAAAACCAAAAAGCCCTGGTAATTATTCATACTGTTTGGGGTTTTTTTTTTCCTTTTTAAATGATGAATTGCAAGTCAAGCAGCTTCTCTTCAGGGCTGAGAGCCTGAATCCATCCCAGGCTGCTCTGGAGCAAGGGTGGTGGGAGATATCACCAGGGAAAGCAGATTTACTCATTTCCATACGCATAATAATGCAATTACAAAGTCAGCCTAAACCTGCGGTGCAGATAAAGAACGGGGCAGCTTCGTAATTAATCACACGTGTAAGAATAAAGCCTGTTACATTAGGGTTTGGTATTTGGTGGATTAATTAGGAGGAAAAAAAAAACCTAAAGAGCATTTTCTGCAGCAATGTGTTATCAGGCTGCAAAGATGGAAACAGGCTGTAGGTGCGTGGCGGGTCCCGTGTGCCGGCACACGGAGCTGCATTATTCAGCTGGGCTGTGAAATCATAAAATCATGGAATGGTTTGGGTTAAAGGGACCTCAAAGCCCATCCAGCTCCACCCCCCTGCCATGGGCAGGGACACCTCCCACTGGATCAGGGGGCTCAAAGCCCCATCCAACCTGGCCTTGAACACCTCCAGGGATGGGGCAGCCACCACTGCTCTGGGCAACCTGGGCCAGGGCCTCCCCACCCTCATCATGAAGAATTTCTTCCTAATGTCTAATCTAAATCATCCCCCTTCCAGTTTAAAGCTGTTCCACCTCATCCTATCATTCCATGCCCTTGTAAAATGTCCCTCCCCAGCTTTCTTGTAAGCCCTCTTCAGTTACTGGAACCCTTCAGGTACTGAAATCCCAGGAGTTGGTGCCTGGACTTGTTTTCTGAGGATGCTGGATGATGAAGGGGGTGGAGAACAAGTCTTATGAGAGGTGGATGAGGGACCTGGGATTGTTCAGCCTGCAGGAGGCTGAGGGGAGACCTCCTCACTGTCTGCAACTGCCTGAAAGGAGGTTGTGGTGAGGTGGGTGTTGATCTCTTCTCCCCAGTGACAGGCAATAGGACAAGAGGAAATGGCTTCAAGTTGCACCAGGGGAGGTTTAGATTGGTTATTAGGAAAAGTTTCTTCACCAAAAGGGTTCTCAGCACTGGCAGAGGCTGCCCAGGGAGGGGGTGGAGTCCGCATTCCTGGAGGTGTTTAAAGGAGTAGATGAGGTGCTCAGGGATCTGGTTTAGTAATGGACAGGTACGGTTGGACTCGATGATCTCAAAGGTCTTTTCCAACCAAGCCATTCCACGATTCTATGGAGAGGGGTTTCAGAGCACTGCTGGTGCCCCCCCACAAACCCCTTCCAGACTGGAATTCTGGTTTCACACCCATCCCATGCTCTTTGCTCTTTTCCCATTCTTTGGGAACTCATAAAACATTTCACAAACCGAAACAGCAGAAGTGATAAATACTTTAAAATCCAAAGTCTCATTAAGCATGAGTGGAGTTGCAGGCTCCAACACCCCTTTCCATTGCATTTCCACTAAATCTTCATTTGCATTTAAATTACAAATGTAATTTAGGCCAGAGTTTGAGCTGCTGGGCTATTAAAAGAAAACTACATCTTGGTGGTTGGCAGCACAGGGACACCTCGAATGCCGCCCGTGCAATGCAAAGGCTTTTGGTTACTGGGATTTCAAACCAACCTCAGCTAAACGGGCTGGGGGTTCACTAAGGTGGGGTTTTTTGTAGGATGGAGGTGTTTTAAAGTTTGAATTTAGAGCTAATTCCTTTCCCATCACTTCCCCAAACACCACCCTGCTCATTTTCAATGCCTGAGAGTCAAACAAGAGCTGGAAAATACTTGCTATCTTATTTATTTTTTTTAGAAAGCGCGGTTCCTGTATAGAAATGCCACCAAAAGCCCAAAATCATGAGGGATGGAGCTCATCTTCTATGATTCTATGGTTGGACTTGATGATCTCAGAGGTCTTTCCCAACCAGGTGATTCTATGATTCAAAATATTGGCTGATGCACTTTGCGTGGTCCCGGTCGGTGCTGCAGACCCGGCAATTTTGGGCAGGAGCTTGAGCTCTGTCACACACAGAGTAGCAGGGGGGTGGGATGAGGTGACCTGGGCTCATTTTAACTTCATACAGCTATAGACAGACAGATATACACACATATATATATATAAAAGTACACAGAGAGTGCCCTCTGAGCATCCCAGCGGTGGCACAGCTCTGCCTGGGCAGATACCAGCTCCCAGTGGTGTTTCCTTACATCAGGATTCAACTCGGATGCCCCATCCCCACAGGTGTTCAAAGCCAGGTTGGATGGGGCTTTGAGCACCCTGATCCAGTGGAAGGTGTCCCTGGATGGGCTTTGAAGTCCCTTCCAACCCAAACTATTTTTGGGTGGGCGCTGTTGGGAGGAGAAGCTGGATCAGCCCTTGGGCACCTGCTGGGATGCTGCTGAGATGGGCAGGTGGGCGATGTTCTAGGTCCATGTCATCATGAGGGCTCTGGTGCAGCGTTTGCCATCAGTGTCCCCTTTTTCCCAGGAATATTCTTTGTTTGTTTTTATTTATTCAGCAAAACCTAAGCTAAGAAAAGCCCGGATCCTTGCCACGTCCTGGGCTCCGAGTGCTGCCTGAGTGTGGCTGTGTTTAAAAAATAATGACTTGAAGCCTTTTAACCTGCTTTAAGTTCACTGCAGGCACATCTCCCAGCAGGCTGGGAATTTGGCAGGGCTCCCCTGGATGGAAAGATCCTGTGGGAATGGGAAATAGGGTAGAAATTTGGGGGGTGGCCGAGCTGCCCACAGAGTCCTGAGCCAACCTGCAGCCCCGGCACTCGCAGCTCGGTCCTCTTGACACAATATTTGGGGGCTGTGCTGGGGTAGAGATGCTCCATCCATGGGTGATGGGGTTCAGCTCCTCTGTGTCCCCTCATTTCTTCACTGTGCTCTTGGCAGCCACCACTGCTGTGGTTGGAAACACTGCTCTCCTTCATGCTTCAATCCCAGGCTTGGTACTTCTAGGGGATAGTGAAACCTAAGATGTCCTCGTCCACAGCGTGGGACATCCTACTCCTGACAGGACATCCAACTCTTGCCACAAACCAGCTCCAACCCAAGAGCCTTTCCCACCATGTGGCACTGAGGGGTTTGCCCCCAAACTGGCTGGAGGTGGAGAGCTGAAGGGTGGTCTCCAACTCTTTCTGGCCACCTTAGCCTCTCTTCTCATGGAGCTGAAACTCAGCCTTGAGGGACCCTGGAGGTTTTCCCTCAAATTCCTGCCCTGCAGCTGATCCTCCTTGCTCCAAGAGCAACAAGGCTTGGGGTGGTAGGGGATAAGCAGACCAAAAGTGGTTCTGCTGGTGGTCCAGGGCTCCATCTGTGCCTGAAAAGGGATCTCTTTGCACCCTTGGAGATGTCCAGGCTGGAACAATGCTGAGCAAGAGGCTTTTGCTCCAGACAAGGGGACACAGCACAGGCAGACAAGGAGGATCGCTCGCACGCTTCAGCAGCGATTGCTTTGAGACCCAAATGGGCAATTTCTCCCTATTTGGTTCCTTTGAAAAAGAAATTGGTTTTGGCTGCTTCGTTAGCTCTGCCTCCCTAACAGGGAAGCTGCAATTTCCACAAGCTCCGGAGAAAGGTAGGGCTGGGAAGGAGAGGTAATGGCCTTTATTAGGCTAAATTGATGCAACTGGAAAAACCAGAGACGCAACCCAGGCTCTCCATCCAGCCCACGAGCCCCAGGTGCATCCAAGCACTCGTCTGCTTCCTCCAGCTGCATCAATTTGTCCATTAAATGCTATTACTGCTCCCTCCAAGCTGCCTCCTCCTTGGCCTCTTTGACCTTCTGGCTGTAGCCACGGTGGTGGGAAGGCGAGAGGAAGGAAAAATTGTGGCTCCTGGATGCTGCTTGCAGCTGGTGTGGGGTTGGTGCTGGGGATTCAGGGAGTAGAAAGCCAGGAGGACCCATCGGTCATCATTTAGCAGCGGATAATGTGGTCCAGAGGTCCCCAGTTGGTGGTTCCTGCAGGATGTGCTGCCTTGGAGCTCAGCTGCTTCTTTGGAGGGATGCTTGTTCCATCCATGTGAGTGTTGAGCATGAAATCTCAAATCTCTGCCTCTCACAGGCTGTGGGTCCTTTCTCAGTGCTTGCAGGACCTCTGTCCCTGCTTGGGGAATTATGGAAGGATGGTGGGATTTTTTTTTCCCATCTTCTGCTTTAAAAGGAAAAGAAGTCCTTTTTGGCTTTGCTAAAGGAGATCCGGGCAGTGCTGCTGCTCATCCGTCACCCAGTGAGCAGGGGAGGAAGAGCCATCTAGGATGGAGTTAATCCATCCTAATTGCTTTAACACTGTGAGAAACTCCTGGAGTCTCCACAAATTGCTCCCTTAATGAGATCTTTCTCAGGCTTAATGTCTTTGGAGGCAGATGGGTGAGGACAGTTCCCCATCACCCTGAGGGATGCTGGCTGGGGGAATTTGGATCAGCACATGGACACGAGGTGAGCATGGGACATGCCCTGCCCCATCCCCTGGCTGTATCCCAATTCCCAGTATCCCACCCATGGCCAGGGCTGCCTCTGCAGTCAGAGGTCTTCATTTAATACAGTAATGACATTACCAGTGACAAGTTGTCCTCCAGGGCCAGTCTCAGTTTGAAGGACTCCAGTGGAATTTTCCCTATGGATTTGGAGCTCTTTGCTAATGCTGTCTCTGAAGAAGCATCGTTTTCTCCTCCCGCCTCTGGCAGGTTTTTGGACACAGCTCAGAGGGAGACAGATTGAGGCTCCACGGCATCACATCCTGGCACAGTCCCCTCCTGGCATGGAAGTGTTTCCCTTCTTGCCTTGGATTGCGAAGTCATCTTGGTAGAAGTCATCCATGTAGAGGAACGTGGTCATTGCAATCATGGTGAGCTTTGCCAGCAGCCACGTGTTGGAGAGTGACAGCCACTGTTGGCTGTAGGGGCTGCTGGTTCTCCTTGGGAGCAGCAGCAGAGCGGCACCACCCAGGCTGCCTCTTGTTTTGGTCCTGATTGCCCCACCCTGCGTTCTCCAGGATGAAAAAAGTCTTTGCAGTCACTCATTTTCAGTCTGAACAAAGCCCAGCACCCAGGCCACGGCTCTGCTAGAGCTCCGTGGTGGTGACCTGGGTCACTTCCGAGCGCAGGTCGATCCCTCCATGGCCCCGGCAGCCCCGCTGGAGGCTGCCCACGTCTAGTCATGCCGGCTTGTTGTGAGCTTCGGAAGGGGTGCAGGTGGAGACGCGCTCCCGCGTGGTGTTCCTGGCACGGGAGAAGCTGTTCTGGTCCACACGGGCTCGGAAAGGAAGGCAGAACTCTCGGAAACACCTCTTGAAATTTTCATCCAGGAAAGCGTAAAGGACAGGGTTGAGGCTGCTGTTGGTGTAACCCAGGGCGATGCAGAAATGCAGGCTGGCCACCACGTAGGGGTTCTTCTTGTCTATGTCCACCAGCGTCCAGACGATGACGAAGATGTGGATGGGCGTCCAGCAGATGATGAAGGCCGCCACCACCACCAGCACCATGCGCGTGATGCGCCGCAGGTTGCGGTCTTTCTCCTTGGAGCCCGAGAGGAGGCGGACGCTCTTCAGACGAAGGATCATCAGCCCGTAGCAGATGGTGATGACCAAGATGGGGACCATGAAGGCGAAGATGAAGACACAGATCTTGGTCACGGTGTCCCAGTACATGGGAGGATCAGGAAACTGGAGCGTGCACAGCACCATTCCATCTGCAGGAGAGAGGGCGATCGAAGAGGGAGAAGGTGAAGTGTCTGCTAGGAATACTGTCTGCTTTCTGCTTGGTCATGGTTGGACATGTCCATGCTTATTAAAACACATTTGCCACATGCCAGCTCTTTGCAGAGATTCCCCAGGAGCTTTGTGTCACCACCCCCTGCCCTCTGGGTGCCCATGGGATGTAGTGGGTGCAGAATCTCCTGGGCCATCCCCATGCTGTCTCCTCCCAACCCCTGTGGTGGACACAACCTTGTGTCACCTTACACTGAAGCCTGTCTCCTTCCTCAAGATGTCCAAGGCTTTCCTGCCAGCCAAGGGGTGGCATCCTCACACAGGAGCTGCAGATCTTAGTGTGGGCCAGCTGGGGACTTTGCAATGCCATTGGGAATGGTTTTAGGCACCTGATTTGGGCCCTGAAGGTTGGGGAGAGGCAGCAGTTGGACTGGAGATGGGGAAGGGGAGGACAGTTTCTAGAACAGCTTCCAACCTCTGCAGCCAAGATGGAAAAGAACACAGTGATGATTTTTCCATGTCAGGGCATGCTTATGGTCCCATGGAGGGGTGCCCATTACTGAGCTCAGACCTGCTACAGGACCAGGTGGCTTGGCTTTGCCCGGTCACCCCTGGGATGGACAGATGGAACAGGAGAAGACCTTTCCCCAGAAGCCACTTGCCTTTTGACTTGGTGACCGCCATGACCATGATGGGCACCCCAATGAGGGAGGAGAGCACCCAGATGCAGACATTGATGATCTTGGCCTTGGCCGGCGTGCGGAAGTCCAGCGCCTTCACCGGGTGGCACACGGCGATGTAGCGGTCCACGCTCATCATGGTGAGGGTGAAGATACTGGTGAACATGTTGTAGTAGTCAATGGAGAGGATGACTTTGCAGAGCAGCTCCCCAAAGGGCCAGGTCTCCATCAGATACTTGGCGCTCTGGAAGGGCAGAGTGCTGGTGGCCAAGGCGTCTGCCAGGGCCAGGTTGAAGATGTAGATGTTGGTGGCTGTCTTCATCTTGGTGTACCTGGGGGTGGCAGAGAAGGTTCAGGGCTGGCTTACCATGCCAGGTATGTGTGGGGCACATTCAATGGGATGAGGAGGGGGCATAGCCTGGCTTTGCCTGGCTGCTCACAAGGTATCATCACACTTGGTGGTCAAAGGTATTTGTGATGTGCCCTTCTGCAGCACAGATGTACTCAGCACGTTTCCAGGAGCATGTGGAGAAGGTACTCATGTTCATACATGGTTTAATGTGTGTTGAAGTCCTCGTGCCTGAGCACAAGGTTGCACCCACAGGTGGGACTGTGACCAGCACGGTCAAGGGAGGTGATTCTCCTCCTCTGCTCTGCTTTCATGATATCCCACTTGGAGCCCTGTGTCCAGTTCTGGAGTCCTCTGCACAGGGAGGACATTGAGCTGTTGGACCAAGTCCAGAGGAGGCCACGGAGGTGATCTGAGGGCTGGAGCCCCTCTGCTATGAGGACAGGCTGAGAGAGTTGGGGTTGTTCATCCTGGAGAAGAGAAGGCTCCGGGGACAACTTAGAGCAGCCTCCCAGGACTGAAAGGGGCTCCAGGAAAGCTGGGGAGGGGCTGTGATCAGGGAATGCAGGGATAGGATGAGGAGAACAGTCTGAAGCTGAAAGAGGGGAGATTGAGATGAGATCTTAGGGAGAAATATTTTACTGTGAGGGTGGGGAGGCCCTGTCCCAGGTTGCCCAGAGCAGTGGTGGCTGCCCCATCCCTGGAGGTGTTGAAGGCCAGGTTGGATGGGGCTTTGGCCCCCTTGATCCAGTGGGAGGTGTCCCTGCCCATGGTAGGGGGGTGGAGCTGGATGGGTTTGAGGTCCCTTCCAACCCATGATTCCATGATCCAGCATCTGCAGAACTTGGCTTAGACCCTGCCAAAGCTCTTGTCCCACACCTGACCAAGGAGGTGACGCTCATTCCCTCATTCACGTGGCTGCCTTTATTCAAAGGAAACATGAAGAAACTTTCAGAGAAGTAACTTCTCCAATTAAATTGATTTAATCCATTTCTCTAAATCACTTGCGTGATGTCCTCTACCTCCTGAAACCTCCTTTATCTGATTTTCCACCCAGTAAATCGTGATTATCTAGCTTGCTTCCCTGACGAGTTTACTTGGAGAAATTGGATCGATTACTCCGGAAACAGGCCATCTGGAAGCAGCCCAATTAGCCAGCCTGGAGCTCCAGAGCCTTTGGGGAAGCCTGGCTGCCTTGACCATGGCACCGTAGCTCAGGGGCACAGTGCAAGGGATACAGCCACCCATGGCTGGCGCTCTGGCTCTGGTCCTTGTCACATCATCGTAAGAGAAACACCTGGTCCTGACTGCCCAAACCCTTCCTGGAAGGGATGAGACGTCAGTTTGGTGGGTGCTGTGGCTGGTGGGGATGGATGTGTGTCCTCAGAGCATCCAGCCCTGCAGGTGTTGCTCAAGGTGATGCTTTGAATGGTGTGGTTGGTTTGAAACAGATGCTCAGCATCAGAATTGATCATCTGAGGGCTGGAGCCCCTCTGCTATGAGGACAGGCTGAGAGAGTTGGGGTTGTTCATCCTGGAGAAGAGAAGGCTCTGGGGAGACCTTAGAGCAGCCTCCCAGTACCTGAAGGGGACCTACAAGAAAGCTGGGGAGGGGCTTTTTACAGGGTCTTGGAGTGATAGGATGAGGGGGAACGGCTCTAATTTGGAAGGGGGGGGATTTAGGTTGGATCTTACGAAGAAATTCTTCACCATGAAGGTGGGGAGGCCCTGGCCCAGGTTGCCCAGAGCAGTGGTGGCTGCCCCATCCCTGGAGGTGTTCAGGGCCAGGCTGGATGGGGCTTTGATCCCCCTGATCCAGTGGGAGGTGTCCCTGCCCATGGCAGGGGTGGAACTGGGTGGTCTTTGAGGTCCCTTCCAACCTAAATCATTCCATGAACCTATGATCCCTGCTGTCAGGGGCTCCCAAAGTGCAACACGTTGGGGTTGAGTCCGGATGAGGGCTTTGTGGCTGCTCCCAGGTTGTTTGCCAAGCTGAGGTCAGGGCTGCACCAGCAGCTCAAACCCTCCCAGTGTGCTCTCTTCCAGCAAGTCTCTGTTGCTCAGAGCATCCTCCGCAGCCCCAAAGCTCATTTAGATGCACCCTAATTAACTAACAAAAGTGTCAGTTTGAACACAAGCATCTCTGTGCATGACTAAACCTGCCTGTAGCATCGCTGGGATGGGGTCTGCTCTTTGACAGGCACGGGCTGGATTCAGCCCTGTTTTTTATTTAAAATACAGCACAACAAATATATTTTCCTTGAGAAGTCCTTTTCAGTTCTCTTTAGTGTTATTTTCCAAGCATCTGCATTTGCATCTCAGGAAAGTTTAACTCGAGGTTAAACAAAAAACCTGATAATATGTGTATTGTCACGTTTTTGGCTCACTTAGACTAAAAAAACAGTCTTTTTGGGTAGATTCACACTTCTTTGAGCTCTGCTTTTTGAGTAAAGTGGAAAAAATGATTTGCTCGCACCGTGCTCTGCCAGGCGTGCTCGGCCCTGCTGGGTAAGCACTTCTCCAACCCCTGCCAGATGTGCTGGGGTGGTGGGACTGAGGCTGGAGACCCCTCCCTGGGCAGGATGGGGCTGTGCTGGTCAGGGCAAAGCAGCGATGGGGATGACTGGGATGATGTGAAATGAGGGCTGGCGAAGGGTCTGGAGCCCAGGGGTTCTGAGAGCAGTTGAGGGAGCTGGGGCTGTTCAGCCTGCAGAAGAGGAGGCTGAGAGGAGACCTCATTGCTCTCTGCAGCTCCTGGAAAGGAGGTTGTGGTAAGGTGGGTGCTGGGCTCTTCTCCTAAATAAGAGGTGACAGGACAAGAGGTGCCTCAAGTTGCACCAGAGGAGGTTTAAATTGCGTATTAGGAAGAATTTCTTTACTGAAAGAGTGGTGAAGCACTGGTAGAGGCAGCCCAGGGCAGTGGTGGAGTCTCCATCCTTGGAGGGGTTCAAAAGACCTGTGGCCATGGCAGCTGGGGACAGGGTTTAGTAGATACGGTGAGGTTGGGCTGGTGGTTGGACTGGATGAGCTTAGAGGTCTTTTCCAACCTTAATAATTCAATGATTCTCTGGAAGTCTGGGATAATAGAGATGTCTGGAATGACCCAATTTATCCCCCAGAGCTTAGGTTTTGGGGCAAGATTCAACTCCCTCCAGGACTGGGCTGAGGGTCAAACCCACAGCATCTGGTGGGGGTGGTCAATCATGTTGACCCCCCAGAGCCGCAAACGAAGCCACTGCTCCAAGAAAGAGGTTTCCACCTTGCAGCAGAGCAAACCGGTCGCTTCTGCTGATGGAGCTCCCTGGGGCTGACAAACCCATCACAATTAAGCGAGTGCCTTGATTGGGAAGTTACACTCTTGAAGGAAACAATCTGGAAGTTGTTGATGGAGAGATGAGGCTGGAGGGGATGGAGCGAGCACAGGGTGGCTCTACATTCCAGCAGCAATGTTTTGTGTCCCAGGTAGGGACCTCTGAGCTCCCCAAACCTCTTGGAAAAATCAAAATCAAGCTCTTGCAAAACTCCCAGAGCTGCTAAAAGCCACCAACTTGGGCTTAGAGAGCCTGGCTTAACAAATCCTGTGCCCAGCAAAGGGATGCCCTTGCAGGCTCTGCAGGAGCTGGTGGGGGGTTGATGGGTTCTGCAGGGACGTGGGCACTCGCAAGCCCGAGCTTGCAGCTGTAAATCTCTGCCAGGGGTATTTTTAAAAGTGTCTGACAATGCAGTGGTAATTGCAGCGCTGGGCAGGGCTGTGGCTGCGCCGCTGCTGGGGAGGCGGAGCTCCCTCTGGGTGCAAAGCTGGGTTTGGGTGCTCTGGGCAAGGAGCGCGTGGGGTTACGGCTGTGCTCGGTTCCCTGGGGTGGAGGGGAAGAGGTGCTGGGTGCACGACTGGGGAGGCTGTGGAGCAGGGTCCTGTGCTCTCTGGCAGGCTCAGGCTCTGCAGCATCCTCAGCACCGCATCCCCAGGGAGTCTGAGGTCCCCAAGCACCACAGGATGAGCTCCAGTCAGGCTTCCAGGTTGCCCAAGGGCAGCAGGAGGTGACACAGGGAGAGGTCCCCAGGGCTACAAGGCAAATGCCCAGCATCCCCCTATCAGTAAGGTCTCAACCCAAGCTGATTCCACTTCACAGCTTTATCCCACATGAACACAGGTTTCCCCCAGTGGAGCCTAACTAGTCCCAGCTTAAACCCTCCTGATGTAGAGCAACTCTGCCAAGGAACCCCTGTGAAACTCTAGTGGGCTCAACCACATAAGCGGTGAAGGCACATGCTGGGCTCTGTGTGTCTGCAGCCCCTCCTGTCCCAGAGGCTTGGCATTTATTCATTCCTTGGGAGATGAGTTAAGTGATAGGACAAGGGAGACCGGCTTTAAACTGGAAGGGGGAGATTGAGATTAGACATTAAGAAGAAATTCTTCACAATGAGGATGCAGAGGCCCTGGCACAGGTTGCCGAGGGAAGCTGTGGCTGCCTCATCCCTGAAGGTGCTCAAGGTCAGGTTGGATGGGGTCTTGAGCAGCCTGGTCTGGTGGGAGGTGTCCCTGCCCATGACAGGGGGGGGTTGAAACTGGATGGGCTTTGAGGTCCCTTCCAACCCAAACCATCCTATGATTCTATGAATTCCAGCATCAGCTGGTGGGTTGGGAAATGAGGGCCAGAAACCACGATGAGGGGCTCTGTGGATGCTGTGGAGTTGGGCTTTCCAAAGCATGGGCACCATTAGGTTACTTAGTGAGTTAAATAGCGAGGATGTTGTTTGCACATTAAAGCCTTCTCTTTGAAATGCCTTCCCTCTTCTCCAAGAGCAGAAGCAGCTGGAGGGGGTCTAATAACCCTCATCCTTCACCGTGACACGGTACGTGGCGTATGTCTCTGCAACAATTACCTTAATTTGCTTTTTCAGTCAAGGGCTGATTTTTTAGAGCTGCTTCGAGTCAATGAAAAATCCCGTCTGGTGTTGGATAGAGTCAACATGTGACACCCCCCAGTCCCACTGACCATCCATCCCACCTTCTTGGGTGGTTAAAAATACACAGCAGAGCTCCTCAAAGAGTGGGGAGTCAGGCACAAGGGTGATGGGCAGCCTGATGTGGCTCATGGACACGTTTCAGGCTGGTCTCCTTCCCCTGAGTGAGTCACCACATTTATTTCTTGCGCAGGCAGTGCCAGGCTGCGCTGCCCTCCTGTAACGATCCCTGTGGACTGCAAGTGCTGGGGGGGAGTGGAAATGGTTAAAAATATGGATTCTTGGGATCTGCCTAAGTCATAGAATCATAGGATGGTTTGGTTTGGAAGGGACCTCAAAGCCTATCCAGTTCCACTCCCCTGCCATGGGCAGGGACACCTCTCACTGGATCAAAGGGCTCAAAGCCCCATCCAGCCTCGCCTTGAACACCTCCAGGGATGGGGCAGCCACCACTGCTCTGGGCAACCTGGGCCAGGGTCTCCCCACCCTCTTTGTGAAGAATTTCTTCCTAATGTCTAATTTAAATCTTCCCCCTTCCAGTTTAAAGCTGTTCCCCCTCATCCTTGTAGTCAAGCTACAAGGTCTGGTTTGGCTCCGGGTGTCTGGTCCCAGCTGGGGTTACAGGGACTCCTGGAGCAATGTGAATTGAGATAAGAGGGGGTGCTGTGAAGCCCAGGCACCCAGTGGCACCTCTGCTCCCTCCTGACAGGCTGGAGGTGGTGAAGACTCAGTGCCATTGCCCACAGTGGTGTGAGGGTGAGCAGTTCTCGTGCCTCCACTGCCGTTTGGTGGGGTCTGAGGCCATGGAGGGCTCTGCCAGCCCCTGTTGCCAGGTGGTGGTCCTGTGGTTTTCAAGCCTTGGCTTTACAGTCCCACATTAACTGCAGCCCTGGCCACATTAACCCCTCTTACCCAGAGAGGATCAACCAGCATCTTGGACAAAGGGGTGGTTCGTATGGGCAGGAAACTTTGCTCCCTGGCAGAAGAACCAGGCTGGATGCAGCAGCATCTCACCCTGCCCCATCTATTGAAAAGGGGCACTGGGGTCCCGGGGGGAAGAGACCCAGCAGCACCCTCCGTGCCCAGGAAAAGCCTTGGCAGAGGTGCCTCCACAAGCCAAGGATCTGCCCTGGTGCCCACTTTCCCCTGAATGCTGGATGGAGACAAAGCAGGGTTCGGGGTCCCCTGGGATGTGAGTGGGTCCTTCTGCTGCAGCAGCCGGTACCTCGTGCTGGGGGGGGACATCTCAGCCGTGGTGTGAGGTGCTGGGCAATGGGTGCTCCTGCTCTTTGTTAGAGAAAAGCAGGAGTCAGCTGGCTGCGGGAGGATTGGGGAGCACGAACACGAGTTTGCAGCACAGCCAGGAATGGGCTGGGGTGGGGAATTGGCTCTCGGAGCATTTCAGGTCCTGCTGATGGAGTGGGGTTGGTACCAGTGGGATCCCCCAGGGCTGGGGGGGTGGGTGGAAATAAACGATCCCGGCTTGTCACCTCTCCCAAACCAGGGCATGGCTGAGGAACACGAGGCTGTTGGGGTTGGGGTGTGTCCCCCAGCTCCCCCCTAAACACCAGCTCCCCGTGTTCCCCCCGTGCTGCTTCGTGCACAGGCAGTCTTGGCTTTTCCTCTCGCACACAGCATCTGGACACCCTCCACGCACATGTGTGCGTGCATCACACTCATCTCGGTGCTACCTGCTCACAAGCATCTGGTGCACACCCACCCTTGCTCCTGCTGCTGGCTGACACCCAGTGCACACTCACCCCTGGTGCACACTCACCCCTGGTGCACACTCACTCCTGCCACTATCTCACACACAGCACATGGTCAGTCCTGGTGCACACTCGCTCCTGTTGCTGTCCAAGCTCTCGTGCACATGGCCCACACTCATCCCCAGTGCACACCAGCTCCAGTTTCCATCATCTCATACCTGATGCCCACTCACACCTGGTGCACACTCACTTCTTCTGCCGTCTCGCATTTCACACGTGGTTCACGCTCATCTCCGGTGCACACCAACTTCAGCTGCCATTGCATACCTGATGCCCACTCACCCCTGATGCCCACTCACCCTTGGTGCACACTCACGCCAGTGCACACTCCCCTCTCGCCCCCCAGACACCCCTTGCTCCTCTTTTCACGCCCTCCCTGGTACCCAGGCAATGGTGGGGTGCCACAGGGTGCCCCACTCTCACCTGACGATGCCGTACATGACCAGGACGTTGCCCAGCAGCCCCACCACGCACACCACGGCGTAGAGCGCGGTGATGACAATGGCGATCAGGATGGAGGTGGCATTCTTGGCCCGCGGTGGCCCCGTCTCGTTGGCCCCATAGGCGAGCAAGGGGGTCCAGGAGGTGCCGTTGCCCCAGGCGGTGCCGGCAGCCGTGGGCATCTCCGTGAGCATCTCCGTGGGCATCTCCATGGTCCAAGGGCGACCCCGGCCCCGCCGCGGCCACGGCGCGCATTCGAGCGCCGCGGGTTCGAGCCCCGCTGCCGCCCCCCGCACCGGGAACGCGTTATAAACCGGGGGGGCGGGCCTGCTGATCCCACCCCCTCTGCCTGTTCTCCGGCCCCTCCCTGCCTTCCCCTCCCACCTCCCTGCCTGCTCTCCCCCCTTCTCGCCGCTCCTTATCTGTTCCCCCCGTCCCTCCCTGCCATCCCCCTCCCGCGGGCTGTGCCTGTCTTTCTCCCCACGACAAGTTCTTGACACCCGTTTCTCCCCCCGGTCTCTGCCTCCCCCCATCAGGTCATTGTCACCGTCCCTGATCTCTTCTTCCCACATCCCTGCCTTCCTCCCCCCAGCCCACCAGGTCATTATCACTCTCGTTCTCTGCTTCCCCCCATCCCTGCCTTTTCCCTCCATCCCTACTTTCCCCATCCCCATCTTCCTCTCCCCATCAGGTCATTGTCATCCTCCTCAGTCACTGCTTCCCCACATCCCTGCCTTTCTCCCCTCCATCAGGTCATTGTCACCATCCCTGGTCTCTGCCTCCCCCATCCCCGCGTCCTTACCTTCTTCCCCCATCCCTGCCTTCCTCCCCCCATCCCTGCCTTCCTGCCCCCATCCTTGTCTTCCTCGCCCATCCCTACCTTCTTCCCCCCATCCCTACATTCTTGCCCCATCCCTGCCTTCCTTCCCCCGACATCAAGTCATTGTCACTTTCCTCGGTCTCTGCCTCCCCCATCCCAACCTTCCTGCCCCCATCCCTGCTTTCTTTACACCCCCAGATTCCTACCGATGCACCCCCCCCAATCCCTCACTTTCCTTCGTCCCTGCCAGCCTTCCCTGCCCCAATTCTTGTCTTCCCCCCCCCCCCCCCATCCCTTCTGCGCCCCATCCCTTTCTGTCTCTCTCCCCCAGAACCAGCAAAGGATGCGGGGGCGGCCCCGAGCATCCCGGGGGGCCCCAGCTTGGGGCCGGGGGGGGCATGCGATGCGTCTCGGCGCTGTGACTATATCGGGTTTTCTTTGTCTGGAAGAAAAGGGGGGGAGCAATCAGTCTCTTTGTTCCCAAAGCAGCACTGGGGTCTCTCTGATACCCCCTACCCTGTGTCTTTCTTCCTCCCATATGCTGGGGGGTGGGGTGCTGGGTGGTTTTGAGGGTGCTTAGGAGGTTTGGGGAGTGTTGCAGGGGGATTTGGGAACAGGGGGGCTGTGGGGTGAGGGCTTGGAGGAGGGAATTGGAGGGATGCTCTCAGTGGGGGGTTTGGAGGGATGCTGGGGGGAGATTTGAGGGGGGACCTAGGGTGTTGGTGAGGGGTTTGAGGGTGATGCTGAAGAGAGACTTGGGAAGCAGTGCTGGGGGGCTTAGGAAGGATGCTGGGGGGGAAGATTTGAGGGGTATGGGAGGTTGGTGAGGGGTTTGCGAGGGATGCTGGGGGTGCTTAGGAGGGATGCTGGGGGGGATAAAGAAGGATGCTGCTGCAGGCTGAAGGATTTGGGGGGATGCTGCAGGGCAGGGTGGGGGTGCAAACACAGACCCATCAGCACCACCTGCCCAGGAGAGCTGGGCTTTGTGTGATGCTGAGGGTCACCCTCACCTTACCAAGGATGCTTAACGTCCTTGGGGCAGGACACACCACCACCCCCCAGCAGGTCTCCTCCTTTCAGGGTCTGCAAAGCAGAGAAGAAGGAGCTTTATTTTCCCTGGAGACACAGTGGATGTTGGGACCTGTGTTTCAGGTGCCTCCATCACCTCTTCGCTTTGAGGATGGATTCATACATTGCCCTGTGTCCTGGGACAAAGCTGGCTTGGCCAGGGAGGATGGTTTGCTGCAATTTGGGGTGCTTTTGGCTCAGGAGAGGTGGAGCAGGAGCCACAGGACATGAAGGAAAGGCCAGCAGCTGGTTCAGGCCTGGAGATAGGGGTTCTGCCAGCATAAAACTCCTGCAGTGCCAAAGCATGCAGATATTTCACCAAGAGCCTCATCAAAACGCCTGGGAAGGAATTAATAGCTTTTCATTCATCTGATGTTTCAGATGGTAAACAGCTCCTGGGCCAGTGACCGAGGAGGCAGCAACGGCACGTGGTGGGTTTCTGCCATCACAGAGCAGGGGTTTTGGTGGCAGTGGCCCCAGTTTTGTCCTGGAGGGCTGGTGGGATGGGTACGGATGGGAACTGGAAGCTCAGGGTTGGCTTTAATGTGTTAGATCTGCCTTGGGTCCTGCGTTTTGCATCCTCGTGTGATGCTTCAGCCTCTCTGCCTGGAGGTTGTTTCCATTCCTGTGATGGTTTGCGTGGAAAGCCCAGGCAGGATGGAGGGCTGCGTCCCATATGTGCATCTCCACTGGGACACAGGGGTTTTAAACACCTTCCTGGGGTGACAACAGCCTCCCAGGCTCAGAACAAGGTGGCGAGGCTCTGCTGTGCACAGCTCTGACGCAGTCTGGCTGCTGATCGCTCCCGGCAGGAGGGAAACGTCGGGTCGGGGAGTGCAAAATAGCTTTTAGTGTGACTGAAGAGCTCTTTGGAAGAGGGCTCATCCCTTCACTCGGCTCCCGGCACAGCCAGAGACCCCACACTGACCCTTTTCCAAAGGGTTATCTGCAAAGGACTAATCATCCTGGCAGGTTCCAGCAAACACGTCCTCTCAGCTCAGCTGGAATGTTAAAAATAAACCCAGCGGATACATAAAACAAATGGAAAATCTTTAAAGGGCTTTGCTTTTCATCCGCCTGCGTTCGGTTGTTGCTGCTCCACCTGCTGAGCTGGGCTCCTGCCATCAATATAGTTTCCAAAACTGGGGAAACTGAGGCAGGGAGGTCACGTCAGAGGGGAGAGCATCACCTCACCGTGGTGTGTGGAGCTCGAGGACCGTGCACACAGCAGGTGAAGGGAAACGGTGGTTCCTGCAAATCCTGATCCCCCCTGTCACTGGTGCTGGTCAGGAGTGAGGGTGCTCAGGCATCCAGGACTTCTCTCCACACCACGAGTTTTACTGGTGCCACTTTATCTTGACTTGAGTCCTGCTCTGCTGTGGGGAATTGCTTCTCTTAGGAAGTTTTCCGTGGCATCATCGTAGGTCGTGTTTTCTCCTCCACACACTGGATGATGAGGGGATCCTTCTTTTCCCACCTCCCTGCTCAGAGAGGAGTTAAATCCAATTGAGGTGGTGAGAGCAACGCTGTCGAGGAGGAAAATTCATGATGCTCATCTGCCTGGCGAGCCAGGGTCCATCCAGGGGGATTTACAACCCCAGCTGCTAACGGCAGGGTTTTGATTTACTGAGAGTCTGCAATCTTGACAAAGTGTATTTCACTGTGGGAAGACCCTCTTCCCCTCTGGAATTTATTGGTTTTAATCAAAATGGCCATAAAATATAACACATAGGAGCCTTGAATCTGCTCTGGCAGGACTCCAGTCAAAATCCATGAGAATGTCTGCAGGGGATGGAGGGAGATGCTTTCTCTCCAGAGGTTTTTGGGCACTCGGGAAGACGCTGAGATGCTCACCTTGCTGTGGTCCTGGTGGAGAGAGCCTTGTGTGGAGGGGATGGCAATGTTGGGATGGCTGTCTTGGGTTGATTGTTGCAGGGCTGAGGTGGGAGCTGGGGAGCTGGGCACCAGGGAGATCTGCAGGTGTATGACTATAATATAAATATAAATATAAATACAAATACAAATACAAATATACAAATGCAAACATAAAAATATATTTCTTTATAAATGGTTATAATTTCCAGTTTGGCAACCACCTTGAGTCCTGCCTGTGACAATTCAGGGCTGAGATGCATAGAAGTGAAGCTATGATTTTTATCCCCCCTCCTCAGTCCTTAACTTCTCTTTCCACTGGGGTTTTGCTGCCACAAGGTTCTTTTGGCCTCTCTTGAGCACCCGGGGACACGGTGCTCCACCAACAGAGCCCCACAAACTGCTGTTGTTGAAGGTGGGTGGAAAAATCAAGCAGAGGGAATCCAACAGCACTAGAAGTCAAAAAAAAATCCAGACACTGCTTGGAAAGTTTCCTGAATGTTTCATCTTTATTTGCATGACTTTGCTCTTGGTAGCAAATACAACCCCTCCTGCAGGCAAGGAAGGAAGGTGGTACGGGAAGCACCAGCTCCTGTCAAGCCCACCAGCTTCTCTCTCCTCTGCTCGGCGACGCCGTCTGCCCTCGGGGGTGCCAACCCGTCACGGGGTCTGTGGGCAAAGCCTAAAAATAGCAGGATGCATGAGAGGAGCTTGGAGGGGGGAATCATCACACGAGGAGGCAGCTGGGCTAAACGAGACAGACAGCGACCTGGGCTGAGCAGCGCGAGCTCAAAACAGCTCCTTCTGCTGCAGGAGGGGCCTCCGGGCTGAGCCACTGGGGTTTTCCAGGTCGAAGATGAGAAGTTGGAGATGGGATCTAAGCTCCCACAAGGAAATGCAGGCAGGTGCTGTGGCACCCAGGATAAAAAAAAGAACATAAAGAGGATGTGCAAAAAGAGCAGGGTTGTGTTTGCACTCGGTGGGTGCTGCGGGAGGGCTGAAACCCCCATGTGAAATGGACCCTGGAGCTTCGTTTTCCGAGCTGGAGAGCAAACGGGGTGCAACCAGCTTCCTCCATGGGGGAGCTGAACTCAAAGCAAGGCACAAGGAGCAGCAGGGAAGTGAATCCTCTGTGGTTAGTGAAGCTGGCAGGTCGGGGTTGAGTGTGGGCACGCCAGAGCCACATGGTCCTCTTGGACCCCGGGTCATATTTGGGAATCCTGGGGAGGAGATGGATGCTGAGACCAGCACTGACCTCAGCAAGAGGCAAGGACTGGGTTATGTGGTGGTGAGAGCAGTCTTGTATGCAAGCACTCTCTTTCCAAAGGGAAGTCCATCCATCCATCCATCCCCTTATATAAATGATGGGACGTACCCATCACTACCCCTCCTGAGCTGTCTTTGCATTTCTTCCAGACCTGATTCCCCCCCCATCCAAATTCAGCTCCTTCAGGCAGGTTGGATGTGTTTGGACAATCTGTCTCTCATTGAATGAATGAGAAACCAAGAGGGCAACGCGATGGAGGGCGCTGGATGGAGTCCAGTTTGCAGTGAACCACTTTTTGAGGGCTCTGTTTGCACCCAGCTCCCCTTTCTTAGGAGAATGTGCAGAATCACACCTTGGTAAACTGAGGCATCTCAACAGGGTGGGCAACACTGCCCCATTTCTGAAGGTCTGATATGTTTGGGGGCTTGAAAGAAAGGGAGAGAATGGCCCAGGTGCCCCATGAGCACCAGTCCAGCCACACCAGTACCCACTGAGCTGTGGGCCCAGGCTGCTGCCCCCCCCATCTTCCCCAGGACTCATCACTTCCCCTCCTTCTGATGACAGCTTCAGATAAATTGGCCTTGAAGAGGAAAATGGGCTGATTTGTGTGTTTTGTTTTCCCACGTCAACAGATCTGAGTGTTTTCATACCTTGCAGGGCAGCTGCTGGGAAAGAACAAATCCTGTCCGTCATGGGAGTTAAAATTAGATGAGATTCTTCTCTGCCTCACCATTATGCGTGGCTGAATGGTGAAAGAGAGGGTGGTTTTTCTTTTTTGCAGTGTTAGTTTCTCAACATTATGTGCAAGGAGGCTGAGTCCCAGGGCAGGGCATTTGCATAACGATGGGGTTGGATGAGAAATCTCAGCTTGGCGCTTTGCAGACACTGATCCCATCCCTGGAGATCAGTGATGTCCCAAGGGTTGATGCCACTTACGTCCCTGAGATGTTCTTGGTACCCCCAAGATGTTTTTGGTGCCCCTGAAATGTTCTTGGTGCCCCCGAGGTGTTCTTGGTGTTCCCAAGATATTTGCAGTGCCCCAGTGTCCCCCAAGATGCTCTCAGTGTCCCTGAGATGTTAATAGTGTCCCCAAGATGCTCTCAGTGTCTCTGAGAGGTTCTTGGTGTCCCTGGGACACAAGAGAGACTGTCCCAAGCCCCCTGCTCCCACCAAGCCTGGGTGCACAGAAGGTCCTTACAGGTTGGTTGCATCATCTTTTTCCTTGAAAAACGCTTCCAAACTGATTTTTTTCATTATTTGAGGGGTTACTGAAACCTCTTCCTTCACCCAGGCTTGAGGGGACAGGGATGGAGACAGAGCCAGGTATTTGGCTCATGGACACCACCAGACTCCTCAAACCATGCTGGCAGCAAGCGGCGCTGCACCATAATCCATCCCCAGGAGACTCAGTCTTCACAGGAGACTGTTTTGTTTTATTTTTCCCTGGTTGTTGCTTATTTAGGTATTTTCACCCCCGGCTCGGTGCCACTTCGGGCTGACAATAGAGCATTGATTGGGAACTGGCAGCGTCCCCCCGGATTTCAGGGAGCTGGGAGACCGGGCTGTCCCCCCGCCCTCCGCTGGCTCTCGGAGGTGGCATCACCGCTTCCCATCCGAGGCGCGTCGGGAGCGCTAACGCGCTGTGAGTCATCTCCTAAATGAACTGTCTCGGGGAGGGGGGATCCAGGGTAGGATGCTGCTCCGAGCCGGAGCTGCGGTGGAAGAGTAAAGCTTCCAGTTGCTGGTGGAGGGAATTGATGGGCATGTGAGCCCTGGGCTCCTCAGAGGGGCTGGGGCTGGGAGATGGTGCCTTGAGGATGGGACATGGGGACCGCGTGTCCTGGTGTCTGTGGCTTGTTGTGACACAGGGACCATGTGTCCTGGTGTCTGTGGCTCATCGTGACGTTGGGACCGTGTCCTGGTGTCTGTGGTCGGTTGTGACATGGGAATTGCATGTCCTGCTGTCTGTGGCCAGTTGTGACATGGGGACCAGGTGTCCTGCTGCCTGTGGCTGTGCTGAGGACCCTGTGTGCATGTCTGCATGCAGACACACGTGTTGCTCTACCACAGGCAGGGAGGAGTTTGATGGCTGGGTTTCCTAAGGGAATAAAGTCCATTTGTCTGTCTCCCACAGGTCTGACAGGGGCTTTGCCAGCGCCTGTTGCTGGACAGGGCTTGGACCTTGCAAGAATTGGGCCACCTCCCACCGCCCTGGTCAGTCTTCCTCCTCAGCATGTAAAGTATTTAATTTTTCTGCAGCTTTTTATCTTCATGTCACAACACCAGCACAGGGAGGGGGATGCTCCTGCCATGACCCACAGTCCCCAAACTGAGCCACCACTGCAGAGCCAGTACTGGGACAGGAGGGTGCGGGGGCATTCAGCCCATTGATTCACCTCCTCCAAGGGCTCCGGAGCCACCAGGGAGGAAGCGGGTGTTGTCTTTGATGTTGTGAATCCAGGTCAGCTCTAACTCAGCTGCAGTCGTGCTGCTCTCTAACTGCACCAAATTACAGCTGCTCTCTCCTGGCACTGCTTTGGTGCCTCTTGCTCCAAGCACAGAGTTCAGCTCTCCCCTCTACTTGTACACCTTCCTCCATGGGATGAGTTGGTTTGGGGGTTCAGAGAGGAGATGAGAACTCCACGTGATGGAAGCCCTGTGGAAAAGTAAAGGAGGGTTTGGCTAAGGCTTGTGTTTGGGCTGAAGGATGGACATTTGTGTGGCTTGGACCTGGAGGCATCAGCATCAGGAGCTGCAGAAAGAGCATCTGGCTCCGACTGGCACTTTGCTCTCACAGAATCAAGGAATGGTTTGGGTCAGAAGGGACCCCAAAGCCCATCCAGTTCCAACCCCATGCCATGGGCAGGGACACCTCCCACTGGATCAGGGGGATCAAAGCGCCATCCAACCTGGCCTTGAACACCTCCAGGGATGGGGCAGCCACAGTTTCTCTGGGCAACGTGGGCCAGGGCCTCCCCACCCTCACAGGAGAACATTTCTTCCCAAGATCTCATCTCAATCTCCCCTCTTCCAGCTGAAAACCATTCCCCTTCATCCTATCCCTGCACTCCCTGATCAAAAGCCCCACCCCAGCTTTTCTGGAGCCCCTTTCAGTACTGGGAGGCTGCTCTAAGGTCTCCCTGGAACCTCCTCCTCTCCAGGCTGAACAAAAATATCAATTCTTGGTTGCATGTTTTGTTTTGAAAATGCCCCCCTACCTCAGGTGGCATTTCAGCCCCAGGGTGCTCCAGCTCCACCTCCCTGGTGGCTGCTGAGGGCTGAAAGCACCTGGCTGTAGGTGCCAACCCTACCTGCGTCTTCAAATAAATTGATGCAGGTTGGGGCTTTGGAGATGTTCAGCCTCTTCCTCAGGAGCTGCAACTACCAGTGGAACATATGGGAAGCTCCATGTCCACGGTGATGGCTCCTCCGGCTCCCTGGGTGTCAAACACAGCCATAAGGTGAGCACTTGTCTCATTTCTTGTGGTGGCACTTGGGCATCCTCCTTTCGCAGGTGTTGTGAATGTGTGCAAGCAGCTGGTGAGGAGCAGGAGATGAGAATGTGCCCTTAAAGCTTCAAATAAGGGAATGAAGCTTCCCACCCTCACCAGAGAGCTGCAGAAGATGCACAGCAGTGTTCCCAGTGATGCCACCCCTGCCACTGCCGGTCCTTCCTCCTACCCTTTGCCAGTGCTGGGGATGTTGCTTTGTGTTGCTTCCCAGCCTGATAAAATCAGCTGCCTGCTGCCATCTGTCCTGGCTTGTCCCGACGGCCTCAGGAGAGCACCTGGGGAGAGCAGCACCTCCTCCATCCAAAGGGACACAGATGGTGGATGCTCGCTTGCGCATCTTTTCAAGACAGCCACCTGCTTCCCTCACCGCTGCCGGGAGCAATGCTGAGCCATGGGGCAGAACCACTGCCAGTATTCCCGATCCATCAGCCAGAACCAAGAACCTCTGGAGACCAGCAGGGTGGCTCGGCTCTTCTGGGGTCAGGGTGTTATGCAGGGAAAGGAGTGGGAATGACAGAGAGCACTGGGCTGGGAGGGAATCCTTAGAGGGCACTGGCACCTATGTTTCAGTCTTTATTAGTGGAGAGGAGAAACCCAGACAGATCTAAGCTGGGGTGACTTAAATGAGTTGAATCCCACCAGTGATGGGTCTTGGAGAAGATCCCTGGTGGTGCAAGAGCCTGGCATACAAGCACCACCGAGGTTAAGGCAGGATGCTGGGCACCCCTGAATGGGTGTTTTGGCCATCCCGAGGGTGGGCTGGCAGCACCACAGAGCTGGGCAAGGGCAGGGAGCAGGGAGGGGTGGGAGGAAGAGGAGCAGTGCCAGCGAAGGCTGCTGTGTCGCCTGTCAGTGCTTCTCCCAGCTTCAAAGGCAGCCCCCCCTCCTCCAGCCTCTCCAGCCTGCAAAACCCGCGACAGCTGATCAGAGACGGTGATTTATCTCCCCCTTTTCTTTCTTCTTCTGAAAGGCACAAAAAAAATCTCTCCCTCTCCCACTTTCCCACATCTCACAGAGGTGCAGGACCCTCCTCCCACCCGTCCTCCCTTAAGCAATCACAAAAGCCAGGGACAGACTCAGCTCCCGGGCCATTGTCTCAACTCTCCAGCCACGTCCCCATCCCCTTCCCACATGCCTCGGGAAGGCGTTTGCAAGGAAGATTTCTTCTCTGATTATCATGTTGGGGTTGTTTTTTGCTGGAGGACCCTTTCAGGGCTGTATCCCTGCAGGTCTCAGCTGGCTGGCCGCAGGGAGCTGTTGAGAGCCCAGCCTGCAGTTAAACGAGGGAGAGTAATAAGGCAAAATTGAAAGCAGTGTTTTAATGATTGGAACAGCTCTTCTTCCATACTTATCTGCCTGTCTAAATATAGATATGTATTTTCTAAACACAAAATGCCAGCATCCCCACTCAGGGCCAGGTGAAGTGGCTGGGAGCCAAGCACAAGTATTTAAAAGCGGTATTAAATGACCGATGCCTAACAAAACCCTTGGGCTGAAGGAAGAGCTCTGCAACAGGACATGTTTATTTATGGGGGAGAGAAAAACAGGCTGGAAACAGATTCTTTTTCCCCTCTCTCAGGTTTTTGGCTGCAGCAGCGTGGAGGAGAGGATGTATTTGATGTGTAAATCCCTTCTCACTCCGCAAAGCCACATTGGGAAGTAGCCCCAGCTCATGGAGGTGTTGGCTTAGCTGAAACGCTGTTGATTTAAGGGAGTTTTTTTTACTGCTTGGGTTTTAAACTCACCCTTCCCATGCAAATGCCGCTGCACATCTCCCACGGGGTGGCTGTGGTCCCTGGGAGCTGGGGACCCTCCTGTCCCCATGGATGCAGCAGCACATGCAAACCTGCACGGATGCGGCTGAGCAACCAGGAGTGTGGGAGCAAGGGATGGTACCACAGGTGAAGGGAGGCAGCCTCTGCCTGTAACTGCCTTCAAGGTACTGCTCTAACTTGTTTCCCTGCCCCAGGATTCCTTTTCCCCGCCAGCCTGATGGAGACACCCATCCTCCTCCAACCCACAAAGAGAGAGCAGCTACCAGGGGAAGAAAAACACTAATAATTGTGCTCTGTTAATGACTTGAAGTGTTCCCAGGCTGAGTGCTCCCATTTCTCTGCTAAATGAGCCTCTCTCCTTGTCCACCCAACAGCAAACACTGACTTCCCCCCTCGCCGTGGCCTTGGGACTGGAGCTGTGGGTGGATGACAATGGGGACGTTTTCTTTTTCCTTGATGTCGCCAAGATATCTTATGAGCGAAGGAATTATTTCCCTTCTCGCCTTGTTCTTCTTCCTTCCTCCCTTCCTCCGTATCCAAGCGCAGCCGGGAGCCTCGGAGGGCCTGGATGACTCACCGTGCCAGCAATGTAAGGGCATTAGCACACAATTCCTCCCGGGGCTCTGCATCTCCCATCACCAGGAGTTTTTATATTGAGAGCAGCTCTCCTGCCCTGAGGAAATATCACGTTTACCTGCAAAAGGGCTGGGCAGAAGGAGCACAACCCCTTGTCGGAGGGGGACAGCTTGTGGTGGAGACGGGTGCTGGCCCAGGGCAGGGAATGCAGACACTGGAGGGATGCAGGTCCACGTGCAGAGTGCCACAGCCTCACCAATGCCCACGTTTGCAGCACGACACCCACATCCCCGCCACAAAGTCATCACCCTCACCCTGAGTTATTGCTGCAGAGCTGAGCAGGTTCCTCTCGATGCAGCTTGGTCACCCCTTTAGCCACAATCCCAGCACAGTGGTGGTTGCAGTTAACTCCCTAATTGCACGCCCTGCTCTGCCAAAGCTGCTTTGCAGAGTGCAATTAATTAACATTTGCTTCCCTGACGGTTGCTGACCCTGCCAGACTTGAGAGTAAATTGGCTGCTGTGGGTAATGGGTTTGCTAAGAGTGGCTGGCAGTGGTGGCACAGATCCTGGGCAATTGCTTCGTTACAGGGCAAGCTATTTATAAGTTCATTTTGGAAAGACAAGGCGGCTCGTTGGAAGAATGTGGTCTTCAGTGCCAGCTGCTCTCTGCTTTCAGGCTCATGGAGACCTTGGAGAAAGGAGGCACAGGCATGGTTAGAGTGAACCTGAGCTTGGGCACAACCCCAACTTGCCATCTTGGGGCATTTTTTGGTCAAGGAAATCATTGTCCAGGGGCTGCATGTGGCCGGGACACGCTGGGATGGAGTAAAGCAGGTGGAAAGATGCTTTAGGGATGCTGCAGGCAAGCAAATCAGGGGTAGAAAATGTGTAAAGATCATTTCTTGTCTGCTGCACAAACTCTGCCAGGTCCATGTGATGGGGATGCAGAGAATGAGGGTCTGGGGATGAGCCTTGAATACTCAGCACAAACCCTCCTGGTCCATGTGATGGGGATGCAGAGGACGAGGGTCTGGGGATGAGCCTTGAATATCCAGCACAAAACCTCGTGGTCCATGTGATGGGGACACAGAGGAGCACGAGCTGGGGATGAGCTTTGAATACTCAGCACAAACCCTACTGGTCCATGTGATGGGGATGCAGAGGACCAGGAGCTGGGGATGAGCCTTGAACACCCAACACAAACTCTCCTGATCTATGGGATGGGGATGCAGAGGACCAGAGGCTGAGAATGAGCCTTGAACATCCAGCTGAGCTCCTCAACCCCTTCCTCTTTCCCACCAACCTGGGTGCTCTGCCTGCATCCAAACTTGGCCCAAAACTCTTCTAATTCAGAGAACAAACCACCCCAGCTCACCAGCCTTTTCCTCAAGCTGCCCAGCACTTCATTATATCACTCCAGATTAATCTGCTGCTCCTAATTGCTGAGTGCCTGAGAGCTCCTGGCAGGGAGAAAAGTAAGCACTACTTTTTTTCTCTCTAATATTTAGGTCGACTTAACGATGTGGGAAGTGCAGGGATGGGAATTCATGTGGTCTGGGGAAGTGGGGGGTGGGTTTATAGCATTTCATGGGATGTTTTCCATGGCATCTCCTCCATCCTGGCCCCCAGAGGGAAGAACAACAGTGGCTCCAACAGAATGTCAAGAAAAACTGGGGTTTGTGGGTTCTTTTTTCTTTTAATGGGGAATCTTTGCACAGTTCTTCCTCCTCTGCCTGTTCAGCTGTAACAGGGGAAAAAAGTCACTGCCAAGTGCTGTGAGTTTAGGATGGCTGAGCTCAAAGCTCTCTGCAGACTCAGCAAACCTCATCAGCCAGGAAACAAAAGGGCATGGATTTTTCTTTAGGAAAAATATATTCTGTAATTTTCCATGCAACGTGTTTCATTTTGGGTGCAGTTTGGGCTCATTTGATGCATTTAATTATCAAAAAAACCCTGGGGTGGTTTAGGGCACTGCAAAATTACACCCCTACAACTCAACCAAACCTTTCCCCTTGATGAATTGCAAACATTAGAGTTGACAAACAGAATTTTTCTCCTTGTTTTGCAGGGGAAGGAAAAACAAAAACCAAACCACAAAACAATAGCCAGTCAGCCCAAATCCATGGCTTTGTTCTGAGTATTTTGGCAGGGAACAGCCGGTCGGGATGATGGGGCTGCTGTGGGCAATCACTGTGCTGTTTTCAGAGCTGCTCCGAAGCAGCTGATTCACTCCCATCAATGCAGAAAAATGAAGAAGAAAGGAAATTCCTCAGTTTGCATCCCAGCCTGGAGCTGCACTGAAGACTCAGCAATTTTTTTCCTCCTATTTTAGCAATATTTGTGCACTATTCAGTGCCCAGGGAGTCCTCCTGCAATTGCCCCGTACACCCCTACTCGGCTTCTCCAGGTATTTAGGAACCCACCACACCTCCACATCCTTTGGCAGCCGGTACCCAGGGGATCCAGCCCCAAATCCCAGCACATCCCACCCTCCCGTGTCCCTTGTGCTGATGGAAACCACAGCTTTGGGGTTTAATTAAAACAAAAACCCCATCAGCAGAGCTGCTGAGGGCTTGAAAGGCTCCACCTCGAAGGAGATGCAGCAGGCATGATCCCCCTAAACAATTTAGGGCTGTTACAGCTCTTCCTTTCATCTAACATCAGGCTGGAGCTTGGTCTGCTTGGCTTTGGGCAGCCCATTTGGGATTTTGGGAATAGCTGTCAGCACCCCTGAGCTCAGCAACGCTCTGACACATCCCTGCATTGGGGAGCAAGGTGGGTGCCTTTCCCGGGAGTTTTGTGGGTTCCCCCCACCCTGCTCAACACCCTCAACACCATCCCTGCCCTCCCCAAACAACCCCAGCGCTGCGTTTTCCTGCTGTTTAAAGGAAATCAGCTCAATTCCTGAGCAGAGCTGGCCCCATCCTTGTCCCCCACTTGGAGCACAGTCCCCGTAACACCCATCAGAGCAGCCCTGACGAAGGTGAGGGTGATGTGGCTCAGCACTGGCAGAGCTGTGGCTGTTTTCCCTGGAGAGCTGCAGCCTGTCTGCTGACAGTGGCAAAGCAGGTCATGCTGAGAGCCCCCGTCTGTCGGGCAGATAAATATTTCATGTGGGCTCTGAGGTCTGGGGAGGCAGCGAGGGCCTGGTGGATACTTTCCTATTGACCGCTCATCTCACAAAATAAGCACCTCTGCACAGAGACAGGCAGTGGGGAACCTGCCCAGCCCTGCCAAAGAGCTGGGAGCGTAGCACTGAGCCAGATGTTGGAGGACTCTGACCTTACCTGTGGCCCCATCAGGTCTCGCTGCCTCCAAAAGGAGCTACTGGGAGAGGCTGGTGGTGGTGAAGGACGGACTCAGCACCACGAGGCTCCAGCCCTGCAGATGAAGGTGCCTTTCCCAGCCTGTCCCTGATGCCCTTCCCCTGGAAAACCCTCTCAGCTCCTGGTGGGGGTTCTGCCCTGCCATGGGACAGCCTGCAGCATCCAGATGCAGCTGGGGAGCAGCTCAGGACTTGATTAGAGGGCTTTAATCACCAGTCTTTAATCATTAAGCCACCGTTAACATCCCAAGCTGGTGAGACATCGTCACAGGCTCCACCATCCCCACCTCACCCCAGACTGGAAGCCTGGCAGCACCAAGCTTTGTTGGTGAGGGACGTGCACTCAGCCAGCCTCACGTGCACCCGATTGAGATGCCACAGCCCAAGGCACACACAGGAATGGGTTTAATTGTCACATCCAGAGATGCTTCCACGGGCCAAAAGTAGCTCCAAGACAATGCCAACCTCCCTGGGGGGAGGGGGAGGGGGGGCTGTGCAGCCACAGAGGGGGTTCAGAGGGGCCCAACACCTCATAGAATGACCTGAGTTGGAAGGGACCCACAAGGACCATCGAGTCCAACTCCTGTCCCTGCACAGGACAACCCCAACATTCACCCCACCTCGATGCTGAGGGTGAGTCCTATTGCCTAGGGCAGGGCGAGCACGGGGTAAAGGCCAGCTCCAGAACTGCATTAATTTAGTTCAATTCCAACATGAGTCACCATCAGCTGCTCCATCTCCGCAGGTGCTCAGCAAGCCCTGGCCAAAGGTTCCCTGCAGGACCAGCCCTCCCGGGGCGGGGAGTCAGGACACACCACCTCCCGCTCCAGCCCTGCGCACAGAGAGCTGCAGCTGCGCTTTGGGGACCAGAGACCAGGGGTTTAGCGAAGCATTGAGTGAGAGGATGGGGAAACGGGGTTGCCACGGAAACCACTGAACAGCAAAGCGCTGATTTTTATTTTTTGTCAAGGCTGGAAAAATTGCGGGGGAGAAGGGCAGTGGCAAAGCCCCACGATGGGAGTGAGCTGGGGCGTGGGGGGGGGAAACTGGAGTGTGGGGGTGTTGAACCCTGGGCAAGCTGGGATTGCAAAGGGAAAGGTGGATACTCAGGGGTCTGCATGCTGGATTCTGGACCCTTGGGACAGTGTCCCTTGGAGATGGCTCTGAGCAGACTGTGGTGGCTTGTCCCCATCACCACAGTGGCACGGGGGAGCTGGCCATGGGGCTGTTTAAAGTGCTGGAGGTTGTACACGAAGTGGCCAAGTGTAAGGCACTGCACCTGGGTCAGGGCAACCTGAGGTTTCAATACAGGTTGAGGGGTGATGTGATGATCGAGAGCAGCCCTGAGGAGAAGGACTTGGGGTGCTGATTGATGAGAAGCTCACCATGAGCTGGCAATGGGTGCTCCCAGCCCAAAAGCTCTACCGTATCCTGGGCTGCATCCAAGTTGGATGGGGCTTTGAGCCCCCTGATCCAGTGGGAGGTGTCCCTGTCCATGGCAGGAGGGTTAGAACTGGGTGGGCTTTGAGGTCCTTCCAACACAAACCACTCCAGGATTCTGAAATATAACAACTCCAGCACACTAAGGATTTAGCATCTCATGCAGGGCAAGCAGGGACAGGCATGAGGAGGCATCAGCCTCTGCTGAACCTCTGGAACATCCAAAGCCTGGAGACTCAGGGGAGGCAAAGCTAGTGTGGGAGCCCTCCAGGCTCTTCATGCCCCTAGCAGGGACCACAGTGACCTCTCCATTTTTGCAAGGTCACAAACGTCTCCAGCTCAGCCCAGGGCTGCAACGGAGCCCCAGGGCTCCTGAGGGCTCTTGTCTGAGCAGAAGGGCAGGGGACAGAACCAGCATCAGCATTTGCTGGTTGAAGCCACTGCTTCACCTCTCCAGCACTGATGAAAAATCAGAATTGAAGTGCCCACTTCCCCTGAAGTTCAAGAGAGGCTCCTGGGCTGAGTGCAGGCAAGATCAGCCAATGCCAAGTTTCTTGCTTATAATTATTTCTTCCAGGGCTGGGGGATGTGAAGGGGAGGAGGGGACCATCACCTGCACAGGAGAGAGGGGAAAACCCCAGGGACTTAGCACCTCTAGGGGTGATGGATGAGGAGGAATCACCCCAGGGGCTCTGCCAGACCACAAATGCCACCAGTCATCCCAGTCTGGGGACTGGAAATCTGGGAAATGTGGTTTTTTGCAACATGCAGATGTGTTTGTACCATCCCCATGGAATGGGTTGAAGACTCAGCCCTGGCAATCGTCCCCAAGAGCCACCCAGAGCTTGTTTCAACCCCTGGAAACAGCTGGATGCCAAAGAGTCCCTTGCCCCCCATGCCCCAGTAACACCACAGGGAGCTGGACCCTGCATCCCCACACAGAGATTGGAGCATCCTTCACGGCCAGGAGCTCTGTGGCCTCGGGTGGGTGGGAAAGTCCTCCCTGGGTGGGGGAGATGTTTGCATGGGTGGTGGGGGAAGCTCTAACAGTGCCCAGCTCTCCAGTTTGCCTTCCCTGCTCCCTTTTCCCCTCTGGAATTTTCTGAGTGAGGGGTGCCTGGGGTGACACCTCCCCTGTAGAACAGGGACACCAGGAGCTCCATTCCAAAATGTTTGGGACCAGGCTCCCTCTGCTATTGCTCAAACACCATTTTTTTGGATCAAACTGTAAAATTATGGGTCCAAATCCCTCGCTTTTGGCTTGTCCCACCCAAACATGTCCTGTGGCACCTCAGGGACAGCACATGAGCCGTGGTGCTGCCCGTCCTGTGCTCCCGTTGCCGCACAAGGTCACATTAATGTTTTATCCATTCCCCACAACCCACTCTGTTCCTTAATTACAGCCACACACGCTTTGCAAGTGTAAATAATTGCCTTGGAAGCTTATTAATGATTCTGGCATTCTAACGAGTGCCAAAGCACCCTCTCAGGGGTGTCTAACCCTTCTCCAGGCTGCAGGAACCCCCCAGAGATCAAGGAGTTTGGACCTAAATCTGGGTGCAAACTGCCTTGAGCTCAACCTGGGGAAAAAAACTCACTCCTTAGTCCAAGATATAAAAAATAGTTGATTGATCCAACAGCACCTCTGCTCCTGCCCCGTCGGCTCATGGAGGCAGGAGAGCAGCACCGTCGTTCCACGGTCACCGTGACCTTACCTGTGGCCCCATCAGGTCTCGCTGCCTCCACACGGAGCTACTGGGAGAGGCTGGTGGTGGTGAAGGACGGGCTCGGTACCACGAGGCTCCAGCCCTGCAGATGAAGGTGCCTTTCCCAGCCTGTCCCTGATGCCCTTTCCCTAGAAAACCCTCTCAGCTCCTGGTGGAGGTTCTGCCCTGCCATGGGACAGCCTGCAGCATCCAGATGCAGTTGGGGAGCAGCTCAGGACTTGATTAGAGGGCTTTAATCACCAGTCGTTAATCATCAAGCCACAGTTACATCCCAAGGTGGTAGATCCAAGGCACACTCTGGAGCTGGCTGGGGGCTCCTGGAGGACCATAAGACCCAAGCTGTGCAAACCCAGTCACAGGTCTAAACCCCCCTCAGAAAGCAGTTTGTGCCACAGAGACAGTTCACACCTTTATTGCTCTTGCTGGAGGGCTTTTCCCTCTCCTCTCCACCTCATCCCTTCATCTTTCCAGGGGACACAGTTCCCTTGAGATAAATCCATGTCTCACAGAGCAGAGGGACATGGTGGCATCTCTCCAGCATTTGGACACCTTCCAACCACCCTCTCTCCCTCGCATTGCATGCACTTGGATGAAGAAGAACGTGTTTTGGGGTGAAACCTGGCCCTTTCCCACCCCTGGGACACCAGGACGTTAGCACAGGCTTGTGTCCATGAGGCAACGTCCCATTCTGTCCTCAAATCATCCAAATCCACCTTTTCCCCAGGGAAGGACCAGCTGCTTAGGTTCCCTTTTCCAGGAATGTGTCCGTTCTCAGCGGGCTCCCAATGTTCCCCAAGCAAGGGGCAGGTATCTACAGGGAAGAACCACTTGAATCCACCGAGGTCTTGTCAAGCAAACCCACCTATCGCCAGATCTGGGTTTCCTGGGATGTTCAAGTGCAAGGAAATAGGGAGCTGGGATGCAGGGACTGGTGCTGCCCCATCACTCTCCCTCCCCACCCTGGCTGCCCAATGTGTCCATCACAGCATCCCGTCTCGCGCTGCATCCCTCCAGCCTCATCCATCGCTGGGAGTCATCAGCAGAACTGCAGGAGAAGCAGAGCCAGAGCAGGCTGTGAGCCCCCACCCAGCCACCTGGAACCATTTTGGGAGTGCTCCCAGGGCTGGGAAAGTGTTGGATTACCCAGAGCACCCTGAGGTAGGTACAGACCTTCCAGCGGTTCCCACATTCATTGCACAGCACGAACGTGGTCATGGGCTCATCTGCGCTGCGCGTCTGCACCTGGGATGGGATGAGCAGCTGGCTCAGTGGAGATCCCCCCCATTGTCCCCCAAATCGGGGTCTCCTGGGGACAGGGAAGGAGCTCTGGGGGCTTTGTGGGGCTGACCTGGTTGTACGTGCAGTTCTTCTTCTTGCACTTGCCACACTGGAAGAGGTCGGTGACGGTGCCGCCAGTCTTGGCCATCTGGTGCTCCCGGATGGCCTCCTGGGTCATGGCATTCCTCAGCTCCTTCAGCTCATCACTGGCCATCTCCTGCCACAGGCAACGGCCCGAAAGGGTCAGTGTTCCTGCAGCTCTGCCCATGGTTGGCAGCCAAGCCAGCATGGGGTGAAAGCCACATTGGTCCATCACCCTCTCCGCCCTCTCCAGGTCTGATCCTGCTCTCTGGGCTTGCTGGAGGCTTCAGTCCCATCCAGATGAAAATTCAGCCCATCCTCAAACCTAAACCACTGCCTGCAGGGATCTTGCTTCTCACAAAGGGAACTGGGCTGCCAGGAGTCTGATTTGGGGACCTTGGTTGAGGAAGAGGAATAGGGACCCTCAGTCTGACTACTGCCAGTGTGTCACCCCACACCTGGCTCTGTGATGGGGTTGGGGGCCGCAGGGCTCTTGGGGGGACCAGGCAGTGCCCCTGGCTTTCTCCCTATGTCTGATGCTCCCCTTGTCCCTTCCAGCACCAGGGTGGGATGGGAAGATGGTGGAACAAGCCCAGTGTAGGCACCACCAAGCCAAGACCCAGCCAGCCCTTGGACACCACCACAGCCTCCAAGAGCAAAAGCTGGGGGGGATCTCACCCCGTGGATGTGGTCCATGAGAGCCAGCCCCAGGCCCCCAGCTCACTGCCCACCTCGGCGGTCATGCGGGCGATGAGGCTGGGGGAGATGGCCCCACACAGCACGTTCCTCCGCAGGTTGGGGTTCTTGGGGTCCTTCAGGTTGCTGATCCTGCTCCGCACCCGGTTGCGATACTTCATGTCCGTGCTCTTCAGCTCTTGGAAGATATGTGGGGGGTTGTCAAGGAATCAAGAGGACAATGGGGAGGGGGGTGCCAGTCCCACTGCTGCTCTGGGATCAGTGGTGCTGATTGGTTGTCACCAACGTGCATTTGGAGGTGACTGATCTCAACAGGGCTTTTCTTTCCTGGGGGATCACACGTGGGGGATCTTCCTCTCCTTGGGGTTTGGTAGGATGAAGCTCAGCTTGGGATGCAGGAGGGAAAAGAGCTTTGCTTTTCCCTGCTGTGACTCCCAAAGGCCGTCAGGGCACAGGGTCTGTCACCAGGCTCATGGTGCAGAGGGCTCACCCTGCTCTCCTGCTCCTAGGCTGGCCAAAAAGCCTCTGGCTTCCTGCTCGATGAAGGTAGACGGGCTGAAGTGGCACCTTTGGGCTCCTATGAGGCCCCAGGCACACCTGGCTGGAGTTTGGGATGCACCAAAACCTGAATTTTACCCAGGAGGGGGAACGACTTTGGCGCTGGTCCTGGTCTCAGGAGGCTGCCAGGAGACTCCAAGTTGGGGGTGAGCAGAGGTGGTTCCAACCCTGCCAGTGCGGCACAACCTGGGCGCTGTTGATGGACCAGGGTTGGCAGGAGACACAGGCACCTGCTGCAGGCTCAAAAATGAGACCTTGGCTGGATTTGAGGTTTATTTCCCAGGGATGAAGCCAGGTACCTGACTTTTGGAGGTGACACAGACCTCCAGACTAAGGCAGCTGCCCCGGGGCACGGATGCTCAGCATCAGCATCAACATCAATACCAGCATCAGCTTCTAACTGGAGTCTGGGCTCCCTCTGCAGGCTATGGGGACAGCAGAGCCTGTCACCTTCTGTCCTCGTCCCCACCACTCTCTCTCCTTGTCCCCACCACCACTCCTGAGCCCCGATTTGTTCCCCAGCAGGCGGAGCCTGGGCGCTCCCAGCCCCCCCCCCCAAAGGATATGGTCTTCGATCTCCGATGCCATCTTCTCGCAGTTGACACCAAACTCCTTGTAGTCATCTAAAAGGGTAGAGAGGCCAAGGGGTGACTTTGGTGTGTGAAACCTTCTGGGTCTCACCAGGCATAGAGAAACTCCCCCAGAAAATCACTCCTCTCCCCTCCCAATTTGCCCCAAGTACCCCATCCCTAACAAAACTACTTTTACCCAACTTGAACGGGAATTAACTTCCTCGTGGAGACCCCAGCCAGTCTCTTATTGGAGACCCTACCAACATCTTTCATTTTGGGGCTGAACACTGAGCTCTGGGCTACAGCTGCAGGTTGTTTGCCAGCCCAGGCTGAGTTTGCTGCCACAGGGCTGCAGATGCTCCAGGATGTAGAGCCTGGCTGGTTATTGTAGGGTTGCTCCTATTTGGGCTGTCCCGTAGGAGAAACAGCCCAATTCAGGCTCCAGCACCCTCCAAGCTCCAACACCCACAAAACTCCAGCATCCCAAGCTCCAGCAACCCCTAAGCTCCAGAATTCCCCAATCTCCAGCATCCCCACTTCTAGCACCATCCAAACTCCAGCATCACCAGCTCCAGCATCGCCAGCTCCAACACACACCCCCTCAAACTCCAGTATCGCCAACTCCATCACTTGCCAAACTCCAGCACCCACAGCTCCAGGACACCCCAATCTCCAGCATCCCCACCTCTAGCACCTCCCAAACTCCAGCATCTCCAGCTCCAGCAGCCCCATCTCTCCCACCCCCAGACTCTCACCATCCATGCGCAGAGCAGCTGTCAGCATCTCGATGCACTTGTCCCGCACCGAGTCTCCCGTGAGGTAGCCGGGGGCCAGGAGGCAGGGGCTGGGTGAGAAGGTGGGGCTGGTGGGGGTCCGTGGGGTCTCCACTTTGGCCTTGCTGCTGTTGGCTCTGCCAGGACACATGGGGAGAACGGGCAGGTGCCGGGGTCCCGGTGAAGTCCAGGGGATGTCCCTGGTGTCCCGTGGCACTTGGATAAGTCTCTCCTACCTTTCCTCCTTGCTGTCACTGGAGTTCCTCCGAGAGCCCGGGGGAGCTGGCGAGGGGTTGGTGCCCACAGAGGGTCTCCTGGGGGTGGCATGGGGGGGACAGTGGGGTCACACTAGAGCCAGGACAGGGACCAGCATCAGGACCTCAGGTACCAGCACATGAACTCGAGTGCTCAGACGCCAATGCAAATCTCCCCCGGGGAGGATTTGCTCCTCATGGGGAATATCCCAATGCCCATGGTGGGATGGTGGGATCAGGGCTTCCCGCCATCTCTAGCCATCCCAGACGTGTCCCATGGCCAGAGCATCCCCAAAACATTCCCAGGGATGCCTCTTCTTACCTCTCCCCGGATGGTCTCTTCTGTGGAGAGGAAGAGGAGGAGATGGTCGAGGTGGTGGATGATCTTGAGTCAGCAGAGTCTCTCCTGGCAGGACAAGAGCAGCAATAGGCACCAAGCAGTGGGTCCAGATCCCAACCTGCAGCCCGATGAGGGGCTGGGGTCCAACCTCTCCCATCCCCATCCAGCCCAGGCACCCACCTCTCTTTCTTGCCATCCAGAGGTGACTTCTTCAAGGATGCAGTGGGGCTCCGGCTGTCGCTGGAGACTCTTCACCGCAGAAGCCAAAAGGAAGGGAGAGATGCTCTCAGAGAGCCTGGTCCCAGCATCCCCCACTGTGAACTGGTGAACCAGATCCTGCCTGCTCCTCTGCACACCCCATCCCTGGCCAAGCCATCCCGGAGCTCCACCAGCCCCCACGCTGCTGGTAAAGCCTCCCCCAGGCTGGCAGTGCCCAGCAGGAGGGTCTGCGTGCCCTCGGCTGGTACCTGTCTGAGTTGGAATCCACAGGGTGGCCCCAAGGGGTGGTGGCATGAGAACTGGACTTGCTGGACTTCCTAGAGACAGAGAGAGTGGGGCAAGGTCAGACAAGCACCATCCAAGCAGCCCTTGCCTGGGAAATAAATAGGTCTAGAGAAGGAAAAAGAATAAAATGCCATTGTAAGGAGTGAGCAGAAGGTGGTCTCGTATCAGCCCCACCGATGCCTTGGCCACGCAGCTGGTGGCCCCCAACACTGGGCAGGAACCCTCACCTCTCCTTGTGCTTCTCCTTGTGCTTCTCAGCCTTGCTCTTAGGGTGCTTTGCCCCTTCATTAGGGCAGCTGGCAAAACCCAGAGGCTTCTCCTTCTTCTCCTTCTCCCCATCTGTGTCCTTCTCCTTCTTCCCATCCACCTCCTTCTCCTTTTTTGAGGTTGTGGAAGACTCTGGGGGAAGGATTTGAGTGTCACAGACACAGCCCAAACCAGCACAAGGCACCAGGTTGGGTGGATGACCAGGAGGATGCTCAGCCCTTGGTGGGGACACACATTGATTTACACAACTCCATCCCAGAGTGAAAAGAAGTCCTTGGAAAACCCATCAAGTCCATACATCGCCTGGCAGGACCAGGTTACGGTGGCAGTGACGACCTGCACATCCCAGCTTAGGACTGATCCCACCTTGAACTCCCTGGAGAACATTGGGGTTTGGGGTTCTGGGACAGTTGGGGTGTAGGGAGGTCCTGCCTCTCACCCAGCAGCCGCTTCCAGTTCTTGATGAGGATTTTGGCCGAGGTCACCACCTCTTCATCCGAGCAGTGTTTCCTCACCGAGTTGACGGCCACCCCGATCCGTGTGGTCTGGGGACACAGGACAGGGAAAAGTCCTTAGGGCTGTGCTGGCTGGGGGCAGGGGGGGACACAGGACGAGCCATCCCATGGGGTGTCCCCCCTCCAGCAACAACGGCCCCCCACCCAAACCCCCTCACCTGGAGCAGTGGGATGGTCATGGTGTAGCCGGTGAGGGACTTGAGCAGATCCAGCGCCCCTTCCTAGAGTAGGGAGAGGCCACGGGGGGGCCCTTGAGGAACCAGAGAGAAATGGGGGGGCACATCAAGGCAATCTGTGTCCCTCCTTCCCTCTCACCACCACCAGGCAGAGCTGGAGAGGGCACTGCAAGGGGACACAAAGCAGCCCAGCAACACCTGAGCCTGGCAGTGATGCACTCATAGAGAAACCCCATCCCCAAATCCTGACGGATCATCCTGGCACAGGGTCACAGCTTTGGGCTGTGAAAACCCCTCCATAAGGAAACCCTGGGAGCTGGGGACACCCAAGAGCTCCCACACAGGGGTGAGAAGGTCCATGGGGGACACATCTACAGTGGCTGCTGGGCTAAAAACAGCCTCAGCACAGAGTCCCTTGCCTCTTCGTCCTTCTTCAGGGTATTTTTAGAGCTGCAGGAGCAGCCGCCAGCTCACAGGTATCTCTGCCTCAAGGGACAGAGTTGGACCCCCATCCCACCATAAAATCATAAAATCATGGAATGATTCGGGCCTGAAGGGATCTCAAAACCCACCCAGTTCCAACCCTCTGCCATGGGCATGGACACCTCCCACTGGATCAGGGGGCTCCAAGCCCCATCCAACCTGGCCTTGAACACCTCCAGGGATGGGGCAGCCACCACTGCTCTGGGCAACCTGGGCCAGGGCCTCCTTATCCTCATTGGGAATAATTTCTTCCTAATGTCTAATCTAAATCTTCCCCCTCCTGTTTAAATCCCCTCATCCTGTCATTCCATGCTCTTGTTCAAAGCCCTTCCTCAGCTTTCCTGGAGCCCCTTTCAGTACTGGGAGGTTGCTCTTAGTTCTCCCAGTAGCCTTCTCTTTTCCAGGCTGAACAACCCAATTCTCCCAGCCTGTCCTCATAGCAGAGGTGCTCCAGCCCTCAGATCATCTTGGTGGCCTCCTCTGGATTCCAACAGATCTGTATCCTTCTTATGTTTGAGATTCCAGAACTGGACATTGGGCTTATCCAGTTCCAATCCCCCTGCCAGGGGCAGGATCAGGACCTCCTGGTGCAATGGGTGCAGGGGACGTCCCCGCACTGCAGCCAGACTTGGACTCTGTCCCTGTCCCCAAAGCACAGGCACAGGGTTTAAAGAGGAGGAGGGCTGGGCAGGATCAGGCCTTTGATCCTGGGGTAATTCCCAGGGGGGAGCAGAGCCTGCGTGGCTCCCGTGGGGTCTGGTTGACCTCCAAGTGTCGGCAACCCAAAAAGTCACCGGACCTGGGGGTACACAAGTGCTGCCCCCCCCCCCCCCGAGCCTGCACCTCCTCGGGGCAAAGGCCAACAGAAATGGTCAAATATTAACTTTCAGGGCTGGGCTCAGCTCTGCTCGCCCATGCGCAGCCAGATCACCAGGAACCCCAGATGGATCCTCACCTGGTGTAAAGGGTGGCAGGGCCAGATCCTGGCTCCCCCCCCCCAGCATTCCATCGCCAAATCCACCCACAAGGCATCACTTGGCCCCTTCTCCTTCCTTTGCACGCGCTTGTGCAACAGGCAGGGCTGGGGGGGGGGGGGGTCATGTCCCCCACCTTGACCCCTCTCTAGGACTTTTCGCTTGCACAGGGCTGAGCCCACAGCACAGACCCCAGCCCTGATCAGATGTTGGTGGCCGGGCTGGTGGCCAAGCACCTGTCACCCACATTCAGCTCCAGTCTCGGCGCTGCTGAAGGGTGCCCAGAGCCGCCACCCCTGGGACAAACTCTCCCTTGCCCCCAGATCCCAACAGCCAGGAGCGATGGGTGCAGGAGAGACCCAATTTGGAGGTAAAATAAAATCCCCCTGGGTGCTGGTTGCAATGTCACGAGGCACAGCTGGAGCAGTGGCACCTGTGGGTGCTCAGCACCCCTCAGACACGCTCAGCTCCTTCAGGACTGGAGCTGGAGGTGCAGGAGAGCCCCAGATTGGAGGTAAAATAAAATGCCCCTGGGTGCTGGGTCTGACATTGCAAGGCTCAGCTGGGGTGGTGCAGGGAGCACCCCGGGGTGCTGGTGGCACCTATGGGTGCTCAGCAGCCCCAGGACATGCTCAACCCTTCTGGGACTGCGAGTAACAGGAGGTGGGGGTGCAGGACAGCCCCAATTTGGAGGTAAAATAAAATACCCCTGGGTGCTGGCTCTGCCATTGCAAAGCACTCCTGGGTGCATCACGAGGCTCAGCTGGAGCAGTGCAAGCTGCACCCTGGGTGCTGGTGGCACCTATGGGTGCTCAGCACCCCCTGGATACACTCAGCACCTCTGGGACTGCAAGCAACAGGAGCTGGGAGTGCAGCAGAGCCTCAATTTGGAGGTAAAATAAAATACCCCTGGGTGCTGGCTCTGCCATTGCAAAGCTCAGCTGGGGTGGTGCGGGGAGCACCCTGGGTGCTCAGCACCACCTGGACACACTCAGTCCTTCTGGGAATGAGTGTAACAGAAGTGAGGGGTGCAGAGCAAAGCCCCCTCCTGTGTCATGAGCCATGCTGGGACATCAGAACACGCCTGCCCACGCGTGTAACCACACACACGTGTGCAAAGTTGCACACCAGCCCCGAGGAGCTCACCCGCCTTACCGTGCTCTTCCTCGCCACCATCTTATCCAATTTCTTGGCAATCCGGACCAGCTCCTCAGCGGGCCCCATCCTGGCAGCTCGCTTTGGCAGCAGGAGGAGGGAAAGCAAGTCGGGAGCGGGCAGAGCTCGGTGCTGGCACCATGGGGGTCCCAGCAGGGGCAGGAGGGCAGTGGGTGCAAAGCAACGGCGGAGCTGGAGAGGAGCGAAAAAAAAAGGGGGGGAAAGAAAGGGAAGGGAGAGAAGGCAGAAAGGAGGTGGGGCCGTCCCAACCAGTTATAAACTCCTGCCAGGCAGGCGAAATAGCACGGGGAAGGGCTAAATATAGCCCGGAGCACCGGGCAGGGCTGCGATTGCAGGAGCTGGGGGAGGCGCGGGGTGGGGTGCACCCCTGGCCTCACCGGAGGGGATCCCGGGGTGCGGAGGGGCTGAAGGAGATGCCCACCATGGGGCTGGAGGGTGGTGTTGGAGGGGAGAGAGCTCGGGAGCCACAGCCGGGGGCTCCTGTCGGGTGTGAGACAGGACGGTGCAAGCTTGGGTTGTTCTTTCCAAACCCCGTGTCCTGCAACAGGGAGTTCCCCAGGGGAACAGATCATGGAATCATAGAACCATGGAATGGGTTGGGGTGGAAGGGATCTCAAAGCCCATCCAGTTCCAACCCCTCTACCATGGGCAGGGACACCTCCCATTGGATCAGGGGGCTAAAAACCCCATCCAACCTGGCCTTGAACACCTCCAGAGAGGGAAGGACATCACCCCAAAACTTCCTACAGCCTTTTAAACCCAGCAGGAGAGAAAGCTACACTAGGGTTGGCCCTGCCAAGTGCCCCAGGAGCAGCCAGTGCACAACGTGGCAGCTCGTGAGTGCCAGGAGCTCCCAGACACCAGCAGGACCAGCAGCAGCAGGGGCACCACAGCAGGGACACTGTCCCCATGCTCGAGTGGCACAGGCGGTTGGAATGGGTGACAACAAGCCCCTGCTCCACCACCCAACGCGGGTGGCCATAGGGTGAACGCCCCTGGATCGATCCCAGCACACAAGGAGGATGCCCATGACCCAGCCTGGCCCCACACGGCACAGGATGGGTGAATGCAACACCGAGGAGCCTCAGTTCAACATCTCAACCCAAATGCCAACCTGGTGCACCCACCCACCACACACAGACCATCCCCAAAACACTGCTCCCCACACACAACACCCTCAAAGGCCAGGGTCACATCCCTCATGGGCACTGGGTGGTGCCCACAGCCTCTAGGACACCTCACATGGGATGGGGACCACAGCCCCAGGGCAGGGGTTGCATCCCCACACACACCCAGGCACTTACAAAAACAATGCCTTTATTAGAAACCAGAGACAGAAAACATTTAAAAACAAAACAAAACAAAAAAGGCTGGGTTTTGAGATGAAACATCTGACTCACAAACATGAAAGGCGAGAGGGTAAAGGGGGGCGTTGGGGGCAGGTGGCTCCCCAAGGATGCCAGCAAGGGGTGGACATTGGTCCCAGAATAAGCTGCATAATCTCCCCCTGGGGAGACCCCCGGGGCTGGGGCGGTGATCCAGCACCCACCTCAGGCGAGGGACAATGCCCCTAAGTAAGGGAATGGCACTTTGTTACCAGTTTTGTGGAGGCTTTGAAGCATCCCAAAGTCCCACCAGCCCAGGCAGCTCCAGAGCCTGGGGTGGGAGGGCGCCAGAAGAGGGAGCAGAGACCCTCCAGTCCCCCCCAGACAAAGCCCATAGAAGCCCCTTCCTCTTTCCTGCCCATCCCAAACGCTTCACAGTTGGGGTAGAGGAGAAAGCAGGGGGGACACGGCTGCTCCCCAGCCCTGCTCCTCCCCAAGCTGGGAGGGGGTCCATGGCCTCCTGGCAGAACAGGATGGGGGGCACCAAACACAGTCCCCTCAATCCCCAAGGCCTTGAAGACAAGGCAGAAAGCCCAGGGGTGGGACGGGGAGCAACAAGAACAGGGAACACAAGGGAATCTCAGCCCACCACTGTAGTGAGTGTGTCTGTTCTCTGCCCTTCAGCTCCCTGCAGCCACCATCCATGGCCAGTCTTCCCAACTGGGGGGTCTCCAAGCCCCCTCGGAGGGCAGTGTCCAGCTGGGCTGGATGTTCCCACACCAGGATCCTGTGTATACGTCCCTTGTGGTCCAGCTCTGCTAAGCCCAAGCCCTCGCCAGCCAGTGGGGAGGTCTCTCAGGTCCCCACTAAGGGGACAAAAGCGGCCACTGCCACCCAGTCAGTCTTGCAAGAGGTGGACAAAGCTGGCTGGGAAGACACCAGTGCGGGAGCCATCACCCTCGATGAAGCCAACCTGGGAGTGTAAAGAAGGGAAGTCAGGGGGGTGGGAATCCCATCTCAGGCAGGGAAGAAGCTTTGGGGCTGATATCCCAATTCCCAGAGGGATTTTAAGAGATAAGCCCACCCCAGCCCTCCTCCGTGCAGAGGCCAGAACACACATCCACAGCTCCCATGAACATCCAGTCTCCTCCAGAAGAGAAACGGGTGGGAAAGGGACCAGGGGTGGGCCCCCAGCATCCATCTGGGCCACACCAACACTCACCCAGCTCTGCTCATCCTCCTCCCGCGTCACCACGATCACCTCTCCCTTGGAGAAGGTCAGCTCCCGTGCTTTGTCCCCTTTGCAGTCAGCCACTGCCTTCACCCGCTTTTGCTTCCCCTTGGCCTGCAAAGGGGTCAGCGAGGGGGTGACAGATGCCCCCCAGGGCTGTGACACCCTTAATCCCTCCACCTGCCACCCCAGGATAAGAGAAGCTCGGATGTTTGGCGACGCAGAGGGTTCCCCCTCCCCCATTGCAGACACCCCCACCCCACCCCAAGGTGGCACCTACCGGAGCAAATCTCCTGGGCATGGGCACGGGGGGCACCTTGCTCTGCACAGGGTCCTCGGGGCCACCGGGGCTCTGCGGGGACATGGCGGCCGGGCCTGCTTTGCCCACCACGCTGCTGATGCGCCGGTACGAGCGGGTGCTCTCCGAGCTGCAGGGACAGAGGTCACAGTGCCACCCTCTTGTCCCCCTCCTCGTGGGGTCTCAGAGCTCCCCACAGCCCACCTAATGCTGACAGAGAGGGGTCCTTCTAGGCACTCCCATCCTCCCTCAAAGGAACCCATCCCACCACAGCTTCCAAAAAGGGTTAAAAAAGAAAACAATGTGAAGGAGGTCTTGGTGTCACCCCCAAATAATTGACATCTCTGGAACAATCCAGCACCCTCATGGTTGTTCTTGTCCCCTCCTGCATCCCAGGGCCAGCATCAGCCCCTTCCGGGACTCCAGATCAGGGGTGGGAACCCCTTTATCCACATCTCCCAGGGTTGAATCCCTGTGACTGGGGGGGTGACCCAAAAGGGGTTGAAGCCAACCTGCTATGCAAGGAACCCCCCCAGACCCAGTGCCACCCCCAGGAAGGGGGTTCCTACCTGAACTTGACAGGGGGGATGTCGGGGGTCGTGCTGCTGGCCGGGGGGCTCAGCTCTGGCCCCCGCCGGGCGCCGCTGCCATCCGTCTCCGAGCGGGTCTCCCAGTAGGCTGCCCGCCGGGTCTCACTGGGGCTGCGGGGGGCTGAGGGGGCAGAGGTGCCATCCAGGGTGCCCGTGCTGCTGGCACAGGGGAGGCTGCGCGGTGCCGCTGCCTCCGCCGACCCAGAGAAGTGCGGCTCCGACGCCTGCCGGGGAAGCTCGGGGCGCTCTGGGAGAGGGACACGGGATGGGACAATAAATTTGATGTCTACTAGACTTTGCAAAGCCTTCAACACCATTTCCCAGAGAACTGGGTGCTCGTGGCATGGATGGGTGCACATTTTGCTGGGTGAAAAACTGGCTGGATGGCCAAGCCCATAGAGTTGTGGGGAATGGAATTAAATCAGTTGGTGGCTGCTCACACGTGGTGTCCCCAGGGCTCGGTGTTGGGGCCAGCTCTGTTTAATTAACCTTTATCGATGACCTGGACGAGGGGATCGAGTGCTCCCTCAGTCAGTTTGCAGGTGACACCAGGCTGGGTGGGAGTGTCAATCTGCTGGAGGACAGGAAGGCTCTGCAGAGGGATCTGGACAGACTGGATCGATGGGATGAGACCAGTGGGGTCGAGTTCTACAAAGCTCACTGCTGGGTCCTGCACTTGAGCCACAAGAGCCCCAGGCAATGCTCCAGGCTTGGGGAAGAGTGGCTGGAAAACTACTGGTGGAAAAGGACCTTGGGGTGCTGGTCAGCAGTGGCTGAACGTGAGCCAGCAGTGGCCCAGGTGGCCAAGAAGGCCAACAGCATCCTGGCTTGGATCAGCCATGGGGTGGCCACCAAGAGCAGGGAAGGATCATCCCCCTGGAATCAACACTGGTGAGGCAACAACTCGAATCCTGGGTTCAGTTTTGGGCCCCTCGCTCCAAGACCTTGAGGGGTGTCCGGAGAAGGGGAATGGAGCTGGGGAAGGGTCTGGAGCCGGGGAAAGGTCTGGAGCCAAGGGGTTCTGGGAGTGGCTGAAGGACCTGGGGATGTTTGGCCTGGAGAAGAGGAGGCTGAGGGGAGACCTCATCGCTGCCAGAAAGGAGGTTGTGGGGAGGTGGGCGCTGGTCTGTTCTTCGTGACAAGTGATGGGATGAGAGGAAATGGCCTCAAGTTGCGCCAGGGGAGGTTTAGATTGGATATTGGGAAGAATTTCTGCACAGAAAGGGTTCTCAGGCACTGGCAGAGGCTGCCCAGGACAGTGCTGGAGTCCCCATCCCTGGAGGTGTTCAAAAGCCGTGTGGATCTGGTGCTCAGGGAGAGGGTTCAGTGGTGGTCTTGGCAGTGTTGGGTTTACGGTTGGCCTTGATGATTTTAAAAGTCTTTTCCCACCCAAACAGTTCTAGGAATCTACACCTGGATGAATTGACAGCCTTACCACGGGTGACCCCCCAACCCTGACTCACCAGTGGGGCTGTGGCCGGGTTTGGAGCGGGAGCCGCCCCGCGTGGGGTTTTTGAGGGGCAGAGGCGGGGGGATCTCCTCACTGTGGGCCCGGCGGGGCGTGGGGCGCGAGGGGACCAGGATGCTCTCATAGGTCTTGTTGGTGATGTCCATCCCCATGCAGCTCCAGCGGGCCTGGGGGCAGGCGGGCGGGGGGCTGGCGGCCAGCGGCGACGTGCCCTTGAAGGAGCGCTGGAGGGGGCTCACCTGGGGACAGACACCTGGCTCCAGGGCTCCACCAGAGCACCCCCAGGGTCTGCACCACCTCTGGGGACGTGGAGTCCCCACCACCGCCGTCCCAAGGGTACCTTCTCCTCCAGTTCATCCTCGCTGTCGTAGGGGAACTCCTGGGGGGGCTCCCAGTCGAAGTCCACGTGGATCTGCAGGGAGAGCTTCCCCGCCTGCGCCTGCTCCAGCTGCCAATGGGCGGGGGGGTATCAGCATGGTCAGGACAGATCCTGGCAGCCCCCCACCTCCATGCCAGCCCTCTCCCAGCCCTTCAGTCCCCTCTCCCCAGCCTAAGCATCTCCCCCATCCCTTCCATCCTTCCACCCCACCTACCAACTCCTCACACTCGCTGTGCTTGAGCCTCCTCGCTACGTCCAAAGCCGTCTCGCCCGCCGCGTTCACTGCACGAGACACAAAAGGAGTCAGATCCAGGTTACAGCCTCACCACTCTGCTCCCACCGGAGAGCCCCCAGACCTCCCATCCCAGCCCCATACCCGTGGTGAAGGCAGCTTTGCCCTTCAGGAGCAGCTTGAGGCAGTTGGGTTGGTTGTAGAGCGCGCTGTAGTGCAAAGCCGTGTTCCCATCCTGCATCACCCGGTCCAGCGTCCCTCTGCAGGGCCACCAGCAGGAGATTCAAGGCTCAAGAGCACACAAGCATCTGACCCCCACCCTTGTGCATGGTCCTCCCGTGGGAGAACGGGCAGAGGACACCGCGGGCAGCTGGGGACTCACCCATTCTGGATGATGAAGTCCACCAGGGGAAGGGATGATCTATCAGCGTGGCGCACGGCCATGTGCAGAGCCAGCTCACCTGAGTCCTGCCGTGAGATGGGAGGGAGAGAAGAGCTGGACCTGAGGATGCCCATCTCCCATGAAATGGGGGGAAGAAGAAAGCTGGACCCAAGGATGATCATCTCCCCCAAGATAAAGGGAAGAGCTGGACCTGAGGATGTTCATCTCCTCCAAGACAAAGGGAACAGGACAGCTGGACCCAAGGATGCTCATCTCCCCCGAGATAAAGGGAATAGGAGAGCTGGACCCAAAGATCTCATGTCCCCAAGGCCTATCTCCATCCAAAAGCCAGGAATCCCCTGAGCACGGGCTCCCAGAGAGTGGGGAAAATCCATATACACTGCCAGGCAGAGGGAGGGGAGCAGCTGTGGGACTCACCTGGCCCTCGGGGGTGGCCAGGGGCTTGGTCAGATCGTGGCCCTCGGCGAAGGCCTGGAGCAGGGCCAGGAGGTCACGGGCACGAATGGCTTCCCAGAGGCGGTGGGGGTCATCACGGCCGCTTTTCTGCACGTAGCGTCGCTCCATGTACTTGGCCACGATGTACTCCTTGCGGGCAGCCCTGTGGGAATGGCAGCGTGGCACCGTCTCCAAGGGGCACGGAGAGCACACCCTGTCCCATCCCTGCCACAGCCAGAGGCACCCCGGGGCTCCTGCCTCCCCCCACAGACTTGGGATAAGGTGGAAACCTCCAGAAAAGGTGCAGATCCCCACCAAAACCCAGGTGATGACAGCATGACATCCCCTCTCCCGCCCTGAGTCAATGGGCAGTGGCACGGGGGACAAGGATGGACCAACGCACCGCGCACACCTCCTGCTCCAACCTTCCTCCTTCTCCTCCCAGCCCACCCTGAGCGCCCTGGCCAGTGGCCGACTCACATATCGCTGCTGGCCGAGGGCTTGGGGCAGTCCTGCGTGGGCAGCGTGGCCTCCATGACCTCGTTAAAGCGAGCGTTCCCCACGCTGACGGCGAGCTGCGGCGAGAGAGGACGAGGGGAGATGAGTCCTCCTGGCTTCACTCACCCTACCCCAGCCAAATCCCCATCCCAGGGGAAGAAGGAAGGAATCATAGAATGGTTTGGATTGGAAGAGACCACAAAGGTCATCCAATTCAACCCCCTTGCGGTAAGATCTTCAACCAGATCATCCACTGGATACGCCCAGGACCTTCCCACAGCAGCATCTGCTCCAGGGAAGATGCTCTTTCATGGAAGGGAAGGTTTATTTTTAAAGGGAGCAAATCCTGGGGGGCTGCCAGTGTCCCCCCCCCTTTAGCAAGTGGCTTTGCAGAGCACCCCCCCCCGCCCACCACACTGGGAGCTGCAAAACGCCACTGGGGAAACTGAGACACATTTGTGAGCACTGGAGCAAACTGGGCACGGATGAGATGGAGAAGGAGGGATGAACTCTGCATCCCAGGAGGTTTGGGAATTGCAGAGGGTGATTCCCAGAGGTCATGAGGTCTCCAGGCTCAGGAAGCAGCTTACCAGCAGCTCGGAGGTGCTGAGGACGTCCAGGGTGAGGGACTGGATGCGGGAGTAATGCACACCCAGCTCCCGATGGATGCCGGAGCACTCGATGCATGTCAAGATCCCCAGGTTGGTGGAGAGCCATGTGGGGTCTGCAGGGGAGGGGCACAGGGCTCAGCATCACCACCCACAGCCCTGTGGGGTGCTGCAACCCTACCTGGTACCCAACTGACAGCTGGAGTGGGGCTCAGCATCACCACCCAGCCCCATGGGATGCTGCAACCCCCCTGGTACCCAACCCACAGCCGGGCTAGGGGACCCACCAAGCCCTGACCTACCTGGGGCCCCGCAGTCACAACACTGCTTGTTTCCTGGCATGTTCTTCACCTCGCTGATGACCACCTTGGTGAGCTCCTGCACGCCACCGTCCGCCCCGCCGCCCGCCCCCCCGTTGCCGTTGGGTTCCCCCTTGAAGGCGTTGCTCAGGGCTTCGTCCTTGCTGTTCTGCAGCACCGACACCCACCTGGGTAGGGGGGGAGCCCCCGTGAGGAGGAGGATGGGGAAGGTAAAGAAGGATCCAGCAGCACAAGGAGTGGGGATGGGCTGTGACACTTACACAACGCATTCCTGCTCATCCTCTGCTTGGAAGTGGTAGGTCCTGTTGTCTGCAGGGATGGAGACAGGGGGGGAGAAGGTGAGGGATGGGATTCGAGGATGCCCAGGAGAGCAGGAAGGAGCTGAAACTACTCCAAAGGGGCTGCTTTAAACCAAAATTAAATCATTGTACATCATTATTCCATCAGCCAAGCCCTGTCGTGCCCTCTTTTTGCCTTAAGCTTGAAGATCTCCATGGAGATCTCGGTCCTTCCTCCTTAAAAGCAGCCAGGGAGACACCCAGAGCCGGATTAAAAGGGCAAAGGGTGCCCAGGTGATGTGGCAGGGCTGGCAGAGGGCCCGTTGGCCGCTGGGAAAAGCCACTCTGGGTGCTCTCCTCCAAACTCATGACTTCCCATCCTCAGCTCTGCCACCTCCAGGTCAAACACACCCAACCCCGGCCATGGCATCCCACTCCGGGCACTCACGCGTCACCAGGTCGAAGCATTTCTTCTCCTCGGCGTGGGGCCGCACTTGGCAGGTGAGGAGGTTCAGCTTGACAGGGGGACGGTTTATCTGCAGGGTGTGAGGATGGAGGCAGGGTAAAGGCCTGGGAAAGGGGGTGGGACATGCAGAACCAAGAATACATCTGCAATGGCAGCTCCAGTGGGACAACAACCATTGCCAGGTGGCCCCTCGTGGGATAACCAGGTGAGTGGGACCCTCTCTGACCCTTTGCAGAACAGGGCTCAGAGACAGCTGTGTTCATCCTCCAGCACCAGGGGGCAGCATCTTCAGCCCAACCCCTTTGGCCTTGTCTGGTACCTCAATGCCCATCTCACTGTCCCAGTCAACCTCACCATCCCCTCCCATTGACATCTCTCAAACACGAGGGATCCCATCCAGGACATCCAGTCCCAGCTCACGCGGAATTTCAAGCCAGGCAGACCCACAACAACCAGTTTGGGCAAAACTAAATCTGAAACCCAATGGGTACCAGTGCTCAAAGGGTGTCTCCTCCTCACCGTGCTGTGGGAGATGGTCAGACAGCCGTATTTCACACCACACTTCCTCTTCTGCCAGACTTTCCGGATCCTAAGGAGAAGGAGGAAGAGGAGAAGTGAGGACGTGCTGCATAGCCCTGATCACCCACGCACATCCACCTCCCAAGCCACCCATGGTAGCCCTCGACAGAGGCCTGATGGCTTTCTGGACATGGGGCTGTGCTTCCTGTAGCTCACAAGCTCACAGAGCACCAAACATCCCACTAAGAAGGCTACCCATGGGCCATGTTGGCCACCAGCACCACAGAACCGTTAGCCCCAGTTCAGCAAAGCACATCCCACCCACTCAAAACCTGATGCCCATCACCCAGAGGACCACTGAGGAGGTGAAGACGTTCTCTCTGGGGCTCCAAGGGTCTTATTTTTCATCCTAAAGAATCCTACCAGGATTCTTTCTCCCTCCATGCCCAAGAAACAAGGACTTTCTTCCCCTCCCATCAACCACACAGCTCTTCACAGTGAACTGGTTCCTGGAGACCCACATCTGAGGACACTACACCCACACAGCACCAGCCACTGTGCCCAGCCAGTGGCCCAGGAGAGCACCCCAGAAGCATCCCAGAAGAAGCATCTCAAATATCAGAGTCTCCTGGCAGCCTTCACTTAAGAAATGGATTGTTGACACCAAACCATAGCAGGGGAAGGTCCCCTGCACCACTTCCATACCTCCTCCTTCCCCAGCTGCAGTTGGAGACCCACCAACCCCTAACCACCAGCTCTCAGGTCTCCTCCAACCTGGAGAAAAATCCCATTCTTCAAGCATTAATGGATGCTTAAGACCAGATGGGACCAATTGCACCCGAGAAGCCCAGTTCCACCTCAGGATATCCCAGCTCTGTGGCTTCCCATGACCATGGTGCTCTCCCAGCCCAAATCAACACTGTGATGGAGCCAGCAGCTCCCTGGGCAAACAATACCCATCCTCACCCATCGCTCTTCTTGTAGAGAAACCCTGACTTCTCCGTCCCGTACTGCTTGTTCCCTTGATGCTGGTGGATGCTGTAACCACTGCCAGAGTTCTTCCTGCTCAGGTTTTCCTGAACTCATCAGGGAGGGGAAAAAGCATTTAAAAAAGCAAAGTGAGAAGCTCAGAAGTGACCTTGTCCTTACATGGATGCAGTGTCCCATCAGGATGCCAGACCCCCATCCCCTCCCAGCCTCTAAGTATCACGGTATCACAAGGTTGGAAAAGACCTCTGAGATCATCTAGTCCAACCTATGACCCAACACAAGCATTTAAACCATGGTATCTCCCAGGTCTTCTGCTCTGCTCCCACAGATGTCCTCCCTGGTGCCCAGCTCCTCCCCATCCCCATGCTAAGCACCCAGCACCCTCCCAATCCTTCATCTCCATCCACCCCAGGGTGTCACCTCCTTGCTCTCCAGCTGGAGGATGCTGCGGAGGGAATCCCGGGTCTGCGTGAGTTGCTTCACCTCCTCCTCTTGCGCCTGGTGGAGCTGGAAAGGGAGGGAGCTGCCCTCAGGGCTGAGCTGAATGCGGGCGCTCTCAGGGGCTGGCACGGGGTGGGGTGGCTTCTCTGGGGGTGCGGCGGATGGCAGCCCGGGGGACTTACCGCGTGGAGGGACACAGCGAGCTTCTCAATGAAGGGGTAGAGGTTCTGGGCTGCCTTCCAGCCGTCTTGGAAGAAACTGGGCATTTATTTCACGTGATTAAGATGCAGATGGGGAGGATGGAGAGAAAAAGAGGGTTTTTTTTCAGAGAAAACGTGCCAGGAGACCATAGCAACCCTCCTGAAGAGCTGCTTTGTGGTTCCCTTGCTACTCGGGCCCAGAGAGACCCCACCAAAGGCCAAGCCCTGCCCATGGGGTGCAGCTACCCCAAATATTTGGGGTGTTTTGGATGCAAGATTGGCCTTGTGTTCAATTCAAGTTCATCTCGCTGAGGACCAGCCCTGCTGGAGGCCAGATCCTGGGGGGGCTCTGGGTCACAGCGCCAGCTGAGGGCACACTCTTGGCCAACAGGACTGTCCCTTCCCTGCCTCAGTTTCCCCACTCAAGAGCTGGAGGAGATGACACAACACCCACACGCTGGTGTTCCAGCCTCATGGAGCGATGGGAAAGATGAGGGGATGTTAATCCTTGTTCCAAACACCCTCGTTACGAGCCCCATGGCTAACGGCGGAGCCGCTCGGCTGAACTCATCCCTGGAAATCCATCCAGAAACCAAATCATCGGATATATCCCAAGCCAACCCCCTTCCCCCATCCCCCACGGACATGTTTACAGTTCCTCAAGCCAACAAAGCACGTTTCAACTCCTCAGATGCAACTGGAGAGCAAGAGGCTCTGCCCAGGACCTTCACCAAGAGCTTTATGGAGTTGGGATGGCCGAAGGTGCTCCCAAACCCTTGTGGGACCTCCCAGGGATGATGACTGACACCAAAGATGAGCTCCCCTGACCCAGGCAGGACCTACTTGTGCTGAGCATGGAAAAACTTGATGAGGCTCTGCAGAAAATCTGGTCCCTGCTTCATCTGAGACTCGCTGGCTTTCAGCAGGTACTGGAAGAGGAGAAGACATCTGGTTAGGTGACGGAGACAAGGACCAGCTGAAACCATCCCAAAGGAAAGAACAAGAGCCTGCTTGGCCCTCGTCTCCTTTCCTGACATAGGGAGGAGGGTTAAAAAGTTGGCTGAGTTTCAAGAAGTCGAGTCACAACCTTGGATTGGAAGGCGGTTCGCTGGGGACCACCCTCAGAAAACCTGGCTCTGGAAGTCCTCCAAGCCCTGCAAAGTTCAAGGACCAAGGCAGGCCCTTGGGGTTTCCAGCTGAGCATGCTTCTCCCACTGCTCATTACTTCTGGAGTTAATAAATAACCAAACCTCAAGGCAGCTTGAGAAGGAAGGCAAAAAAAAGAAAATAATAGCCCAAATGTTTAAGACGTGACCCTTCTGCTCCCGAAAAATCAGATTTCAAGCAGGGAGCGCCGGCAGCGCATCAGCCCTGGAGGTCTGCAGTCCTTGCAGAGGTGTCCCATGGGATGGGGAATTTCAGCTTTATACATCAAAACCATCCATAAGTTGCAGGCAGAAAATACACAGAGCCTTGCTCACCCAAGAAAAATAAGGGAGGGGAGAGAAATTCCGCCCCCCATGAGCTCCTCTCGAGGCCAGCGCAGCTGCTGGAGGGTGGTTTTGAGCAGAAGGTGAGAGGAAGGGGAAGCAGCTCTGAGCTTTCCATGGTAGGACAGAACCCCTAGGATGGAGCCTCTTGGTGTCCCGGGTACCCCTGCCCAGAGAGGGGTCACATGGGTTGTTGAGTTGCTCCCTGCAATGTGGAGATGCAAAGCCAACGTGGCATCCAATTCAGAGCCCCGGGGTGCCTGGCACTGGCTGCACTCCCTGAACAAAGTCCCAGCTGGAAAACGTCACATGTGTCTGGCTCCCATGGGATGTCCCTGCCCGGCCACCCGTGCACGAGGGTGGTGGTGGCAGGGGAGGGTCCCGGCCAGTACTGACAGAGACCCATGAGCAAAGGGATGCTCCCAGCATCACCCAGGCGCGGGTCCAGCTGCATCCACAGCCCCAAGGGGTGCAAGATGAGACCCCACCTGGAGTGCTGTGTCCGGATCTGGAATCCCCAACATAAGAAGCATATGGAATGGTTGGAACAGGTCCAGAGGAGGCCACCAAGATGATCCACCTCTGCTATGAGGACAGGCTGAGAGAGTTGGGATTGTTCAGTCTGGAGAAGAGAAGGCTCCAGGGAGACCTTAGAGCAGCCTCCCAGTACTGAAAGGGGCTCCAGGAAAGCTGGGGAGGGGCTTTTTACAAGGGCCTGGAGTGTCAGGATGAGGGGGAATGGCTTTAAACTGGAAGGGGGAAGATTCAGATTAGACATTAGAAAGAAATTCTTCACAATGAGGGTGGGGAAGCCCTGGCACAGGTTGCCCAGGGAACTGGTGGCTGCCCCATCCCTGAAGGTGTCAAGGGCCAGGTTGGATGGAGCTTTGAGCCCCCTGATCCAGTGGGAGGTGTCCCTGCCCATGGCAGGGGGTGGAACTGGATGAGCTTTGATGTCCCTTCCAACCCAAACCATTCCCCGATTCCATGGCGCAGGATGTGGAGATACAACCACCCCATACATCAACACGGGGGTGAAATCACCTCGTGCCCCCACCAGGATGCACCAAACACCACCCACCTATAAACCTACACCCTGCCCACCCCCCTAGAAGAGGTGCAACCCTCCCATTTCCAAGCATGCTCCCCGGGAAAGCAGCAGCTCGTGCACCCGCAGTGATTCTCGGCAGGTTGCAGGCAGTGCCCCCCTCCCCAGCCCGGCTGCAGCTCCCACGATTCCATGGGCTGTTATTTATTCCACAGTGCTGCTATTCAACGCCATGACTCATCTGGCCCCGTCCCAGCTCCCCATCTCCCAGCTTCCCAGCCCTGCATCCAACCCCAGCCTCGCTGCAGCCTCCTCCTCGCACCCCCTGCCCTTTGTCGGGGGGAGCACAGGACAGCACCGAGCTCCAACCCTGCTGCCTGGACCTCAAGGATGTGGGACACCTCCAGGACAACCCCGTGAGGATTTGTCCCCTGCTCTGTATCACTCTCAAGAGGTTTTAGGGGCTGCTGGGATGTCTGGAGCTGTGACACCTGGGTCCCCTCCTCGCTGGGGGTTGCCTGACATTGGGTCTCTATCCTTCACTTATTCCCATCTCACCTCCTGAGCATTGATCCCTGAGATCATCAGGGATCTGGGGCCTCGTGAGCCCCTCTAAGCAAAACCAAGAGCAGTTCTGAGAACAGAGCAAAATCCCAAAAGCCATCCTCAGGGGTATTACTCAAAAAGGTCACTTTTTGCCCCAAACACCAACCCCTGGCTTTGCAGAGGCAGGGTAGGATGTGGGTGTAACCCTCAGGTGTCTCACTGCAGGGTGACCCGTGGGTGCTATTTGAAGCTGCATCCCACAGGGACCCCAAGTTGGGGATGGGGGTGGTCCCTGAGCTGGGACGTTGCAGGGACACGATGGGCTGAGGGTCCCACACAGCACCCACATGAGGCTGATTTGGTGAGGAGGATGGGGAGAGGCTCCAGCATCCCCAGGCAGACTCTGAGTCCCCCTGAGACCAAATAGTCCCTGTCCCCCCCCCAGCACAGCCCCTACCTCACACATGTGGAGCTGGAAGAGCCGCCGCTCCTTCTGCGTGTCCTCGGCCACCTCTGCCGCCGATGGCTCAGCCTGGATGACCCCTGCCAAGCGCGCTCGTTCCTTCTCCTTCTCCATCTTCCCCCTGCACAGACAAGACAGTGGGTTGGGGACAACCCTGCTCCAAGGGGTGTCCCACAGGATGGGTTACAGAGGGGACGGGGTGAGGAGAAACATCTCCAGCCCCTTAGATGGGAAAGGCCGAAGTGAAGTCCTCTCGACGGCATCGAGTGGTGCTCAGTTGCAACCCCAGGACAAAACACCTTTGTGTGGAGCAGGATTAGGCAGATTTTGCTGGAAGCAGTGGGTTCCTTACACTTTGGTCTCGTAATCCTTCCAGGCTTTTTCAATCTGCTTCTTGGAGTCCTGTGGTGAAAGGAGAGAGGGGACGGCAGCCGTCAGGGAAGGCGAAAGACCTGGTGGCACCGAAGCAGCCGAGGGCTTTACTCTGCATCATCGTGCCCTGCCCTGCTCCATGGGGACAAGGAACATCTCTCAGGGTCATCACCCCTTGCCTCCTGGTACTCCCAGCCCTCACTGCTGCATTCTGGCTCCATTTAGCCCTGAGCATTTGCTCCTTCCTCTGCCTGGCCATAAGCACGAGCTGAGCCCGTAATGGGGCTGTGGCTGCAGAACATCCCCAACCAGGTGATGAGCTGAGCCCACACTGGGGCTGTGGCTGCAGAACGTCCCCAACCAGGTGAACATTGAGCCAAGGAGCCTCGGGTACAGTGCCAGAGGGGACTCACCAGGCGGCTGTCCTTCAGTTGCCCCTTCAGCAGGCTGTCCAGGGGGAAGGAGACAATGTTATTCAGGTTCTGCACCTGCAAAGGGCAGAGATGTGGTTACACCAGGGGGGTCCCCACTTCTGGGCAGCTCAGTGAGCCAGAGGTCCAGGTCCTCCCAGCTTCCCGACTCATTTGCTGCCCTGTAAAGGGTTAAAGAGGCTGGAATTGGGGCTGGATCCAGGGCTGGGGCAGGCTGGGGCTTGTTGGAGCTGGCTGCAAGATGTGTGACGCTGGGTTCTTCCCACAAACCACATCAGCGCTGCGACTGCCAAAAGCAAAGCTGTTCCCCAGCATCACCACCCCATCCTTGCTCCCGTCCCACCTCAGCACCCAGCGATGCCACCAGCCCCTCCATGGCCCCATGATGCGAAGAGTCCCCAGTGATGTCAAGGGGGCTTCCCAAAAAGTCCCCCCTTCCTGCGGTTGGGGGTCCGTGGTGGGGACACAGGAGCCTGTTCTGCTCCCAGTGTCCCTCCCTGCACCCCGTGGGGCAGGCACCTCATTTTAGTGTTGTCAAAACAGCTCCAGCACCCACGTGGGACCTCCCCACTGCACCCAGATTGCTTTTAAAGGATTCTGAGACTTTTGGTTCTAGGAATAACCCAAGGAGAAAACCAGCTCCGAGGCAAAGGACCAGCCTGGAGCAAGGAGGGATGGGGCACCCCCTTTCTGACAGCTCCAGAGGCACAGGGCACCCCCCTTCTGACAGCTCCAGGGGGACTCCAGGATGGATCCATTGAGGGTCCCAGCACATAACCCTGCTCCAGAGAGCCAGGGACCACAGCAGCAGCAGCAGATGTTCCTGTGCCAGCAGCACGTGGGGCAGGAGGTGGGGGACTGGCATTGCCCTCACCCCAGAACCACTCCAACTCCTCCACTGGGATGATTCCTGTAGAGCCCCTTCAGAGAGCAGGGGTCTGGGAGAGCAAAGGGAGGAGCAGGGAGGCCCAGACTGGGGTAACTGGGAGAAGAATACGCTGAAAACCAAAATTCTTGCTGGGGGAAGGGCAGAAATAAATCTCCTTAAGCAGAACCAGGGCCAAAAACACACCCTTTGGGGGAAGAGTCGAGAGAGGGGGCAATTGGGACCAGACCCCCAGGGCTTTGCTGCAGGGCGTGCACAGACCCAGCTCCCTCTGGGAACAGATTTATCCACCGGAGCCGTTCCCGTGGTGGGGAAGGTGCTGGAAACTCAGCTCGCAGCTGCCTCTGCTCCCCAAGGCCCCTCTGCAGAGCTCAGCGTGGCTCTGATTTACTTCTTGGCAAGAGAGATCAGAGATGTAATTGATGTGAAAAAAAAAATCAGAAAGAAAAGGGAAAAAAGAGAAAATAGCAGCCCCAACCACCCATTGAGTCCCAGCGTCAGAGGTCTTGGCAGAGCTGGGAATGAGCTGTAAATCCAGTAACAGGGATATCAGATGGCTTGGGAGTACCAGGAGCGTGTCCTCAAGCCCAGGATGGGAGCTGGGGATTGCTGGCTGTGGTGGAGAGCAGCTAAACTGGGAGGAGGGGCTGCACTGGGTGGGTTTTCCAAAACCAGATGGAGCTTGGCGATGTTCACTAGCTTGGCAATAGCTGGGAGGAGACACTGTGAACCCCACGATAACCCCTGGGTGGTTGAAGACTCCCCCCAATCTCAGCAGCGTGCTGGGGGACCGTGGGGCAGCTCACCAGGTTCTTGAAGAGCGCGGTCACCTCGCGGGTGAAGACAGCCAGGTTGAGGAAGCCGGTGGAGAGCTCGTGGTTGTTCTGGGAGAGGTGGTTGTTCCCAAAGTTTTCCAGGGCTTCACTGTACTGCTCCTCGTTCTCCACGTGGGCTGTGCACGGAGACAGCAGTGAGGGACGTGGGGTGGCCCTGCAGGACCCCATCCCTGGGAGATGGCCACATCGTGAGGTCCCACCATCGCCCAGCACCCATCTACTCATCCCTCCATAGCAGAGCTGGGCTGATCCTGCCACAGGAGAGCAGTGGTGTGCCCTAAACAACCTCCCCAAACTTCTCTATTTCCCTTTTTACACATTTTTAGGCCAGTTTTGGGTACCCCATCACATTGCCAGGCTGGTTGAGCAGCCAGCACCCACAGCCACCCAACCATCTGGCTCCATCACCCCACGGAGCACAGGCTGGTGGAGGATGGGACGGTCACGGATCCTGCCAGCCTGGTGGCCCCGGGGATGCCCATCAACTCTCGAAGCACAACTCACTGAGCCCGGAGACGTGAATGGCTTTCACATATTTCCTGATCCTCTGGAGCACGGCTTGGTCCCCATCCAAGCTCTGCGAAAGCAAAGAAAGAAAACAAACCGAGCTCGTTAGCCCTGCCAAGAGCGGCCGCCACTCCCCCCCCCCAAGCCCAGCTGGCCCTGGGTTGCTCTGCCATGCAGATGTGTGGGGCAGCAGCCAAGCTCCCGGCGCTGGGAGAGGAGCCGAAGGCATCCTGGGGATGCTGGAGCCACTGTGTCCAGCCGCTCCCCTGCCAGTCCCGTGCTCCTCGTGGCTTTTGCTACCCTTGGAAAGGAGGGTTTGAGCAAGAGGGTAGTAGAGGGGGGAGAGGCTTGGCCAGCACCTCTTTGGATCCAAGCAGCTTCCAGGTCTGATGCACCTGGATTCAGCACTGGTGAGGCTACACCTCCAATCCTGGGTTCAGTTCTGGGCCACTCACTACATGAGGGAGACTGAGGGGCTGGAGCACATCTGGAGAAGGGAACGGAGCTGGGGAAGGGGCTGGAGAACAAATCCTACAAGAGGCAACTGAGGGAGCTGGGGTTGTTTAGCCTGGAGAAAAGAAGGCTGAGGGGAGACCTCATCACTGTCTACAACTGCCTGAAAGGAGGTTGTGGTGAGGTGGGTGCTGATCTCTTCTCCCAAGTGACATGTGATGGGATAAGAGGGAATGACCTCCAGTTGCACCAGCAGAGGTTCAGACTGGACATCAGGAAAAATTTCTTCACTGAAAGGGTTCTCAGCACTGGCAGAGGCTGCCCGGGGAGGTGGTTGAGTCCCCATCCCTGGAGGTGTTTAAAAGATGGGCAGACAAGTTTCTCAGGGATCTGGTTTAGTAGTGGACAGGTACGGTTGGACTCAATGATCTCAAAGGTCTTTTCTAAGCAGGTGATTCTATGAACCACAGAAAATGCCTCCCTCGTTCTTGCAGGAGTTGTTTCAGTCAGGGAGGGGATGAAGCATCACACAGCACAAATACACCAGCCCATCCCTGGTCCCCACAGCGTGGAGCCAGGTATGTGGGAGCAATCCATGATGATGCCCAGCAGGGATCCACGGCAGAGCCAAAAATGAGACCTGGCTCCCGACAATGTCCAACAAGGACCTAAATCACATGAATCCTATGCCAAGGTCAAGCCTTCCACAACCCCTCTGGCTTATGCAGGATCTTGGCTGTGGCCCCCAGCACCGTGGACCACCCGTAACCCCAGCACAATGGACGCATCTCCCCAGCACCCTGCTCCTCCTGCGGCGCTTAGAGCGCTCCCCATCCCCAGCTTGGTCCCCTCATCCTCACTCCATCCTTCCCTACCCAGGCAGCCCCAGTTTGCCCCCACTGAGCATCAGGGCAAACTCAATCCCAACTCCAACCCAATGCCAAACCCCAACGCCAACCCAATGCCAACCCAATGCCCATGAAGCATCACAATCAAACATATTCCAGCCCCTGTGCCAACCCAACACCAACCCAACACCTGTAGAGCATCGCAGCTGAACACACTCCAGTCCAGTCACCAGGAAAGGGTTAAAGGCAGCTTGGCTGCAGGTACCAGAGGCATGATAACAGGCTGGAAATATTTAGAGGGCGTGAACAGCAAGAAGGGCAGGGATGAAACCGCGGAGGAATTACAATAAAGAGGCGCTCTCTCTCGCTGGAGCTCTCGCGAAGGTTTTCGGGCTGATGTCAAGGCTGATTTCCCGACAGCAGGGTCAGCCCGACTTTGGCGCCACTCTCTGAGGCCCTCCTCGTTGGACAGGATGCTGTGGAGAGCTTTGGCTGGGATGAGCCCGCTGGAAGGAACTGGGGTTGAGGAAAGAGCCAAACCCCCCTGCTCCAAAGGGGTTTTGCAAAGCATCTACAATGGGGGAGGGTGTAGGGGTGCTCCACAGTCCCTCCCACAGCCCCTCTCTGCACCAAATCTGGGTACCCCAGGATCTCCAGAGCCATGGGGTGGGACAGAGGCATCCCCTGCTCAGTGGGGATGCCAGGGATGCCCCAGTCTTGCAAATCTGGCATAGCCTTGGGAAGGGGAAACTGAGGTATCTTGAGATGCTCTGGATGTATCAAGGCATCACGCAAGCAGGGGGAGAACCTGCTCCAAGTGGAGGGTGGTGGGACACTGGCCCAGGTTGCCCAGAGCAGTGGTGGCTGCCCCATCCCTGGAGGTGTTCAACACCAGGTTGGATGGGGTTTTGAGCAACCTGATCCAGTGGGAGGTGTTCCTGCCCGTGGCAGGGGGGTTGGAAGTGGATGGGCTTTGAGTTCCCTTCCAAGCTAAACCATTCTATGGTTCTATAAGTGCCCAGGACAGGGTAGCCCACCCTGATGCCAGCTCATGGCCACAGGAAGCTGAATGCAGGGCCTGGGGACAATCTGGGGATGGACAGGGGGGCTTTGGGGTCTGTGAGCATCATGATGGGTGGGGATAGGGCAGGCAGAGGTGAGCACTGGAGTGGTAAAGGCAGGGGAAATTACTGCACCTGGCTGTGGGCATCACTGGCATCCCTGAAGTACCAGAGCAGGGGACAGCAATGTCTGGAGCCCCCACAGCACCCAACACCCTCCCAGCCCAGCTCAGGGATGAGGGCTCCACGCCAGACGAAACTGAGGATACCAGCACAGTGGGGACAGGAGCAGAGGGATTCCCCGTGGGGATGGAGGAAGGGACAGATCCACACCTGCATCCCAGTCACCCGGGCTCCCAGCCCAGGGACCCGTGGTGCCACCGCCACCCCCAGAGGACGCTCAATGGGGGCCATTCTTCTGCCTCCCCCCCGCTGCTGGCTCGTGCCGCCCCGCGAAGGGCCCGCTGCGGGTGCCAGGGACCAGGCTGGCAGCGGGATGTGGCACTGCCCTGGGTGCAAAGGGCAGCGCCTGGCAAGGAATGGGGAGTTATTTACATGGTGATGGGTCACCCGGTTGCCAGCTCTGCCACCGAGCGAGCCGGTGGCCTCTGCAGTGCCACCCTGCCCTGGCACCGAGGTGCTCAGGCGCACACAACACGCACGCAGCTCCCAGCCCCAACCACCAAGGGCTGGATCCGACCTTCCGGTCCTCTCCAGAGACCTTGGGTTCTGTCTCTGCACCTGCTCCAGGGACCCTGAGGTCACATGAGCACCCTGGGAGGGGACAGCTTAAATCCCAGGAGGGAAACTGAGGCATGGAGCAGCTCTGGCCAACACCAGTTGTCTCCTTGACAGTGAGCACCAACCTCCAGCCCTTGCCTTGTACCCTTGCTTTGGGACGAGTTCCCAGATGGGTGCATGCAGCCATGCCCAGTCTTGGGGACCTGGTGGGACAAAGTCACCGCTTCCCACCCAGCAGCCACTGGAGCAAGACCGGGAATCCTCACTCCCTCCTGCTCACCAAGCCACTGGCCAGGATCTGGCGTGGTGACAGGGAAGATCAAAGCTCACTTTGGTCACAGAGAGCCTCTCCCACTCTCCCCAAAGCCACCACTGTTTATCTCCCTTGCCTGATGCCATCGTCCCAGCGGGACTCAGAGGGCAGAGTGGGGCTGGGACTTGTTTGGTTGGGTTTCCCTCTTCCTGCTGCGCTGGAGCACAAGGATGTGGAGGGCCTGGCTGTGGTTCAGCCCCCAGGAGGGTAGAGTCTGTAGTGGGACCGAGGGTCTCAGCGTTGTGCCCCTCATGGCATGAGCAATGCTGGTCACAACTCCCAGCTCTCAGCCACTCTCACTGGAGCTTTACTAAGCAATCCCTGCAGAGACCCCCTCCATCATTCCAGGTTCTTCACAATGAGGGCAGTGAGGCACAGGTTGCACAGGGAAGTTGTGGCTGCCCCATCCCTGGAGGTGTTCAAGGCCAGGTTGGATGGGGCTTTGAGCCCCCTGATCCAGTGGGAGGTGTACCTGCCCATAGCAGGGGGTGGAACTGGATGGGCTTTGAGGTCCCTTCCAATCCAAACCATTCTATGATTCTGTGATTCCTGGAGGACACCTCTCTCCCTACCCCCATCCCCCTCCACCACAGCCCCTCTGAGCTTCCAAACCAAATTCCTGCTGCTTCCTCCTGGCTGGAGCTGCCTGTCCTTTTCAAGCCGAGAAGAAGCTCCATGGCCATGGCCACCACGTGCTGATGGGGACTGAGATGCTCCACAGTGGGTCCCCACACTTCCTGCCCAGGGATGCTCATCCTGCTGTCCCTGGGGATCCCAGCAGCCCTGACACCTGGGCCCCCCACTCCCCGCCAGCCCTGGCTCTCCTTCAAAGCCATTCCTTTGCTAAAAGGAGTTGGCAAAAGCCACGAGACCAGCTGGAAACCGTCTTTATTCCAGACGGGAGAAGGGGGACGAAGGCACCCCCACCACCTCCACCCTTCCCACAGTCTCTGCCAGCGATGGGGGGGGGGGTGGGGGTGGCTAAAAATAATCCCCTGTCTTTAATCGCAGGGGGACCCCTCCCAGGGACACCACAACACATCAGGGCTGGCTCCAGCATAGGAACTCGATAGTGGCTGGAGCTGTGGGAGAAATGTTCTGCTTGGCTCTGGTGGGATGCCTTGGTCCTGGGGGGGAATGTCCCAGTCCCAGAAGGGGATGCACTGGACGGGGATGTCCCAACACCAGGGTGGATGTTCTGGTCCTGGAAGGGGATGTTCCAACCCCGAGGGAATGCCCTGGTCTTGGAGGGGGATGTTCCAACCCTCGGGGGGATGCCCTGGTCCTGGAGGGGGATGGTGCAATCCCGGGGGAGGGAATGACGCCCCTGTCCCGGGTGACACACCTGGAGCTGGTGACAAAACTTTTAAAGCAGGTTTCAAAGGAGATTTTTGCATATTTCTGCAGGGTTGGCCCCCAAAAACCACGTGCTAGGAGAATGCAAACGGTCCCAAAGCAGCTATTTCGGGTGACCACCGAGCTGCGCCCCCTCGCCGAGGGGTCTCAGAGCGAAGGGGGGGACCACAATAAATCGAAGCGCAAGAAAGGGGGATGCACCCACCTATGGGTGCCAGGGGCTGTCCCAGCGCGGAGTGCAGGAAGTGTTCCAAGGCGGGGATCCCACCCTGACATTCCCACACACCCTGCCCCCCAGATTCCCTCTCACCTCTTCCAGAGCTCCCACCGCCCCCCGACACTTGTGCATCCTGGAGGAGAAGGCGGCCGGGGGGGAGCTCAGGTCCTCGGCGGTCACGGCCAGGAACTCGGCCACGCTGAGCTGTTCGGGCATGGTCCAGGCTGGAGGAGGGGGGGACACCGGGGGTCCCGGGTCAGCGCCCCATCCGCCGCACCGGGGCCGCCTCTCCCCGCACCGGGAGTTTGCTCCCTCCGCCCGCTCCCTCCCCGCGGTGACGTGAGCGGTCCCGCCCGCCCGGCGTTAAAGGAGAAGCGAGACGGGGCCCCCACGTCACCCCCAGAGCCCTCAATCCCCCCCTTAGATACTCAACGTCCCCCCAGATACCCAACACCAGAGCTTCAACTTCCCCTCCCCACACCCCCTCATCCCCCCCCAAATACCTTCCATCCCCCTCAGATCCCCAACATCCCCCCCCCCCCCCCGAGATCCCCACATCCTTCACCAGACCCCCAATTCCTCCACTCCGCCCTTCTCTTCCCTCCCGGACAAAAGCATCCCCCCAAACACCCGCATCCCCTTCCAGACCCCTGCTTCCCTCCTCCCCGGACCCTCGCATTCCCATCCCTAGAGCCCCACATCCCCTCCTGGACCCCAACAACCTCAGACACCCCCATCCCCTCCCATCCCCCCTAGAGCCCCAACATCCACCCCGAAGACCCCTACATCCCGGGAAGAACAGGGGAAACGCTGGAGTCTCTATGGACCCGCACCCTCAGCATCATCCCAGATCCCATCACCCACCAATGGGTGATGATGCACCCCAAAGAGCAGCCCCAGCCCGACACAATGGGAGATGGAGAGGAATCATGGAATCATAAAGATGGGAAAGACTTCTAAACTCTTCCAGGAGCTGCAGAGAGCGATGAGGTCTCCCCTCAGCCTCCTCTTCTCCAGGCTAAACAGCCCCAGGTCCCTCAGCCACTCCCAATACTCCTGTTCTACAGACCCTTCCACAGCTCCGTTCCCTTCTCCAGATGCGCTCCAGCCCCTCGAGGTCTTTCTTGCAATGAGGGGACCAAAACTGAACCCAGGATTCGGGGTGCTGAGTGCAGGGGGACGATCCCTTCCCTGCTCCTGCTGCCACCCCATGGCTCATCCAAGCCAGGATGCTGTTGGCCTTCTTGGCCAGCTGGGCCACTGATGGCCCATGTTCAGCTGCTGTTGATCAGCACCCCCAGGTGCTTTTCCATCAGGCAGCTTTCCATTTTTCCTTCCCACACCCCTGTTCCCCCGCAGTGACACTGGATTAGGCATAAACTTGAGTTTTACTGAGCCCAACTCCAGGCTCAAGCAAAGGGGATGGGGGGCTGTCACCCCTCGATCCACTCCGGGTCCCTCGGGGAGGGGACAACCCCTTTGCCGGGGTGGCCCTGCCACCTCCTGGCCAGCCTGGGGACTGCTGAGGGGACACAACCCGGGGCGGGGAGGGGGACACCTCCCAGCTGCCCCACGAGGGATGGGGACAGGACTTTGTGTCCCTCATCCGGCTTACCTGGCCCAGGGCTCTCTTTCCTTTCTTCTTCCTCCTCCTCTTCCTCCATCCCACCTGACAAGCAATGCAACACCCAAGTGTGCCATGATTCCAGGTACCACCAACCATCGCCAGGTATCATCAGACTTCACTGAGTACCACCAGATATCACCGTGTCACCAGCACTGTTGGCATCACCAGGTAACAGTGTGACTTGGTAGGGACAGGTGACCCAAGGTAGCACCCTGAGACAGGACCCTCCATGGGGATGGCTCCACCAGGGTCTTGCTCTGCAGCCTCCAATCCTGCCCTCAAATCCAGGTTCACAAGCCCATCCCAGCCCTGGTACCCTGGCCTGGGAGCCTCTCCCACACCCTTGGTTCAAGTGGCTCAACCTTGGTCCAAGTCTCATCCTGGCTGGATTTGGGCTGGAAACCACCAATCTGCAGCAGGTTTGACCTGTTTCCTCAACCCACTTCTCCACCAGCTCCTCTGGAGCAGGCTGGCCAGTTAACAGATCCTAAACCAGGCTTTTTTAAACCCAAAACCAGCCCAATACCTCCCACCTCCCCAACCACCCCAGCATTTTGCAGCTTAGAGGAAAACAGCCCCTTCCAACTCCAAAGTTTTATTTTACTTTATCCCTCCCAGGCAGAAACCATCAAACGCCACAAGTTTTCCCACGCCAGAACACACTCTCACCCACGCCCCCTCCAAGCCAAACCACAGGAGAACCCACCCAAGGAAGGACAACTTAAATACACTCACTTAAACACCAAAACACCAACCCAACCTTGCGCTGAAAGGAGGGTCTCATATAAATACAGTGCAATAATTACAGCTAATTTGCAATGGCACAATTAAAAGCCACATCCAGCCCCAAGTTGGGATCTTGTCCCATGCTGCTTCCCAAGCTGTTCTCCACCAGTAATGCTCCAGCCACTGGTTGATAGCATCCCTCCTCCCAGTACACTCCAGTTTCGATAAGCCAGTGGCACCTGGATGGAGCTGGTGTGGACTGGGAGAGAGGGGCCACAAGGAAATGTGGCTCCATGTCATGGGCAGGGATTTATTGGAGCTGCTCATTTTGGAGGCTGTGGGTGCAAGTACCCATGTGTGAGCTTCATCCTCTCATCACCCAAAGGTGATTTCAGTTTTGCTGCCTGATTATCCTTTAAAGGATATTCCAGTTGCAGCAGGGGAAACACCACTCAGAATGACCCATTGTGACCCCGAAAAAACAGTCTAACTGGGGAGCAACTGGAGTGGTCCCAAACCATGACACCTCCCCAACACAGCCCATTCTAGGCAAGGCTTCTCTGCCACCCAGAGGTGCCCCGACCCACCCCATCCACCCAAAGCCACCCCCAGTCCTCCAGCAGCCCCAGGGCAATGCAGGATCCTTCCCAAGGGCTCACACCTCCCTGTGGTTCTCCAGGAGCCCATCAAGGTGACAAACACAGCCCCCAGGTGATGACCAACCCAGGAGAGCAAGGAGAAGACACGCAGGGTAGCCAACACGAGTCCACCACCAACACCCTCTGAAAACCCAGCACCCCCTGGCCCACCCCATGTTCTTCAGCCGCCTGCAGAGACCCCACATGCTCAGGACACGAGTGATTTGGGCTACAAGGTGATGGAGAGCAGGGCTCAGTCCTTCAGCAGGTCCCCAAGGTCATACGCCTCAAAGAGGTCACTGATGCCCTCTCCCTCCAGCCCCCAGAGATAGTCGTCCTGTTCCAGGGGGGGCAAGAAAGTGACAAAGGGTCCCGAATCCAGATGGGATGGGGTGCAGGGCAGCTGGTCCTCTGTCTGCTGCAGGAGGTGCTGGGGTGAGCCCAGAAGCCCAGAATCCACCTCCAGCAGCGAGCTGGGTCCCCCCGGGATGGGGAGAGGCAGAGATGAAGGTGAAGAGGGGGTTCCTGTGCCCCCCCAGCTCTGGTGGACACTGTGGGGTAGCTGTGGGGCTGGCCTGAGGATGCTCGGTGGGGAAGGGGGTATGGTGTGGTCCTGTGGGGAGGTGGTGGTGGTGGAGACACCGTGGTCCTTGGTGACGCTCTCCTCCGCGATCTCCTCTGGGCAAAGGTACACCTCGATGGGGCCATTGGTGCTCTTCAGGTGGAGCTGGAAGTTGTCCTAAGGAGGTAGAGCAAAGCTCAGGGGGCACCAAGAAAAGCACCCATATCCCACCCCACTGCCCCCAACCCGTGTAGGGTCCAGAAAGGGCACTGCAACCCCTAAAGAACCAGCTGAGGGTCAAACAACCCCATGGAGACACCCCAAAACCACCCAGGGCCGTGCTGGGCTGTAGCCTTGGGATGCCCCAAGATCAACTCATCAAGGATGATGCAGATGCAGCAGCACCCACACCCTGGTCCAAGGAGGGAATGGCTCCAGACCTCTCACACACCTCACTGAAGTCTGGCACCTCCAGTTGTGTCTCCGGGGGAGCTTTCACAGCCATCACCGTCTGCTCCTCGAAGTTGCTGATGGCACGGAGGTCCTGGTAGGTGACGTACGCCAGCGTGGACAGGGACAAGGTATAGGAAAAAGAGGGGCTGCAAGTGGGACACTCAACCCCCCCATCCCAAGGGAAGCCAATGGAGCTTGGAAGGGCTCAGAGAGGTCATCAAGACCCCATGCCGTGTCCCCAAGCCCCCATCCTCCCTCCCTGGCTCCACCAGCAAGGATATCTCTGGTTGGCTTCGTCATCAGTGAGCTGCTGGAGCTGCAAGATGCAATCCTGCAGGAGCTGGTCCAGTGTCCTCTCTGTCCTCACCAGCTCGCCCAGCTCCCCCCGCAGCGCCTGCTGCTTGGCCGTCACCGCTGCTTCCTCAAAGATCCCCGTCCCCCTGCGAGCGGAGACAGCACCCGAGTGACAGCACATCCTTACATGTCCCTGAGCCACCCGCCCTCCACCCTGCACCATTCCCCCCCATCCATCTCCCCAGCACCACTTACATCCACTGGATGTTGTTCTTGGACTTCTTGCGGATGAGCTGGATGCCCTCCAGCACGTTGGTGATGTCGTAGATGCGCCGTTTCTGGACCCCCAGCGCCTCAGCCGCCCGGTTGAGATCCACAACCCCATCGGATGAGTCGCTCAGCAAGCGGATGAATTTCTTGGTGAGCAGCCCCAGCGAGGTGTCGTAGCGAGTCTTCTCCCCAGGAGACTTGGGGGCTGTGGGGAAACAAGAGATTCCCCCTCCATCCTTTCCTTAGCGTGGGACGTGGGATGGATGTGACAGTTCTGGACACACTGGGGACTTTAAACACTGTACAATCCCTAACCTGGTGGAAAAATAACCCAGAAATAACCCCCTCAAGGAGCTTTCTACCAGTGCAGTGGGTTTAGTAGTGGACAGGTATGGTTGGACTTGATGATCTCAAAGGTCTTTTCCAACCAAGCGATTCTATGATTCTATGAATGGGCTCCAAGAGCTGCTGAGCAGCAGCAAGGAAGAGCTGAGGAGCGGGCACTGCTCCCACAGTACCACCTTAGGTCACTGTGGGTGGTGCTATGGACATGGCAGCAATTCCCAGAGGGGAAAGAAACAGGTTCTGCATCCCCCTCCCAGCTCCTCCCACCCCATCTCACCCAGCACCACTTACTCCTGGGGCTGGGGACCTGCACCAGCGTCCTGCCCTTCCCCCTGGGCGTGCGAATTTCCAAGCCCTCCAGGTCCAGCTTCCTCTTGGCCTGGAGCAGGAGAGAAAAATCTGCACTGGGGCCAAGCCAGACACCCCCCTGAGCCCCCCTCTGGGGACATTGGCCAAGCCCTGGGTGTCACAGCCCAGGGTGGAGGGATCTTGCAAGAAGCTCATCAGGTTGCAAAATCCCTTCTGGGAAGGCCTCCCACAGCACCCAGGAGGGTGATGGGCTGCTGGGAGAGCTGGGTGGGGAGGAGAAGGGGGGGTCCCAGCACCCCCAATGGCTTCCTGCCCACTGCCACCACAGCACCCCAGGAACCCAAAAGGATTTCCTCTCACCCCTGGCTCCTGGCACGGCTCCACAGGGCTGAGCTCTGGGAACACAGCTGGATACTCACCCTCCCACCCTGCCAGCTGGCTCGTTGGGGTGCGTTGTTTCACCCCCCCAACCCCTGCCATGGTTGGAGGCAGCCGAGGGCACTCAGCTGCCACCGGTGCACCTGGAAACCAGCAGGGCTTAACCCTCCCCAGGGAGCCGTGGGTGCCCCAACACGTGCACCCAAGCTGGAGGGAAACTGGGGCAGTGAGTGGGGGTGGGGGTGAGGAGGGGTGGGTGCTGGGTTCTGGGAGCAGGGACACCTCCACCCGCATGCTGGCCCCTCGCCAGGCCAAGCAGCTCCTTGAAATCACTCCCAAAGGACCCCCCCAGCATCACTTGGGGAGAAGACACCCAGGGAAGAAGGTGGGGGTTTGCAGCAGAGAGGAGCTGGAGGTGTCACCAAACCACACTCCCAAAGGGCACAAATCCCCTAGGATCCCCCCACACTCCCACATATGAGCAGGGGGACTTTGGATCCCCTCTGGGCAGAGGCACACTTCGACTGGTGCTCTTCACGTGGGGTTGGAGGTTATCCTGGGGGTTCAGAGCAAAACTCAGGGGGGCACCCAGAAAAGCACCCATATCCCACCCCACTGCCCCCAAACCCATGTGGGGTCCAGGAAGGGCACTGCAACCCCTAAAGGACCAGCTGAGGGTCAAACAACCCCACGGAGACACACCAAAACCACCCAGGGTGGTGCAGGGTTGCAGCCTTGGGATGCCCCAAAATCAGCTCTTCAAGGATGACGCAAATGCAGTGCTTGAAATCATCCCCAGAGGATCCCCCCCAGCATCAGCTCGGGAGAAGACACCCAGGGAAGAAGCTGGGGGTGTGCAGCAGAGAGGAGCTGGGGGTGTCACCAAACCACCCCTCAATGGGCGCGAATCCCCCAGGATCCCCCCACACCCCCACATATGAGCAGGGAGACTTCGGGGGGGGACAATTTGGCTCAGCAGCAGAAAGCAGCCCCACCCCATTTCCCCCTCCCCAGTACCTGCTCCCAGGCTGGGCTGTCCCACAGGGTCCCCCTTAGCACGTCCCTCATGGTCCCCAGCTCCCTGCACCGGCTCAGCTCAGCTCCAACAGCAGCTCCTTGGGGAATGCACCCCACTTTGCAAGGAAGGGTTGGGCACCTCAGCTACGTTCCCACCACCCCCCAGGGAGCCAGGTTGGTCCTGAGCTCCTGTGGGAATCTGTTCCCTCCCTCCGCCAAGCAGGTTTCCATCCCCAAGCCCGCGCCCCCGGATCTGCCCCCGAGCTGCCGGCACCCCAACGGTTAACGCCGAGCGCATGGGAAACACCTGCCCCGGATCAGACCCCAGCGCATCTGCCAACTCCACTTGGGATGAGGGCATCATCCGGGGCCCCCTTTCTGCTGGCACCCAAATCCTTCCTTCTCTGGGCACCAGCGATGTGTCCCCATCGCTGACGTTGGGGATGGGGGGAGTCCAGCTGCACCCCCATTTGTCCAAACAGTGGGGAAACTGAGGCACAGGAGCAACACAGGGAAGGTCCTGGTGCCCCCCCACCTCCAACCCTTCAGGTCATCAAGGTGGTCTTCCCCCCACCACGTGCAGGAGGGGACAAACCAGGGAGCTCAGTGGGCTCAGGAAGGACCCCATGATGCTGGGACACAATGGACAAGGGGGTCCCTCCTGTGCCCCAGCTGTTGCCCCCCCCCAGCCAGGGAGGATTAAGCACACAACAGCTGAGCAGGGCATGGCAAGGAGCTCTCAGCACTCTGCCAGGGGGGGACAGGACAAACCAGAGCAGATGGGGGACAAGGACCAAACCCCAAAACCCCTCCTGGGCACTGCAGGATCCCCCTCCCAATGCTGTTTTCCAGCTCTCAGCCACTGCTTCTTGGGATGGGGGGACAACAGCTACACCCCAATAATATGCCAGGGAGGGGGACGTGGACCAAACCCCAAGACTCTCCCCCAACCACTGCATGTCAGGATGGGGGGACATCAGCTACACTTCAATAGTGTGCTGAGGTGGGGGGGACACGAGGACCAAACCCCAAGACCCCTCCAGCCTCAGCCACTGCTTCTCAGGATGGGGGGACACCAGGCTACACCCTGATATGAAGCTGAGTGGGGGCAAAGGAGGCTCAGCACCCCCTTGGGTGAGGACAGGAGCCTGCTGGAGGGTTAAGAAGGTTGAGGGGGGGTAGAATGGGCCCCCTGCCAGCTCTGCCTGCCAAGCAGCCCTGGGCTACACCCTGCACCCAGCCCAAGCATCAGAGCAGCCCTCTCCCCCCAGGGGGGCCCACGGACGGCTTCTCCTGCCAAAGTTTCCTTTCAACAGCACCCGTTGCCTTCTCCGGGCTTGCCTGGGCTCTGCCCGACCCTTCTCAACCCCCTTTGTGCCAACCCAGCCACCCCCACCCCAGGGCGTGGGAACGCAGCGCCTGGGGATGGGCACCCTGGGATGATGCCACCACCCCAGGAACGCTGCTCGTGCCAAGGGACTGTGGGGTCAGGTCCCCCCCCAAGGTGCACCCCTCCCCAGTTTGGGGATGGCTGAGGGTTGGTGGGGGCAACAGGGGTGTAGAACCCCCAGATTTGAGGTCAGCCCCACAGTGGGGTGGAGGGAGGCTGATGCCAGCCCTGGTCCTGGGACAGACCACCCTGCACTGGGGGGAAAGGCTGTACCCCCACCCTGGGCAGTGCTCCAAGATGCCATCAGCAGTTCCATCCCCTTCAACAGCCCCATCGCAGGTGGAGAGAAGCTGCATGCTGTAAAAGCCAGAGCCAGAAAAAAAAACCCTCCTGAGCAGCCACCACCTTCCCACCCATCCTGCCCCCCCCTCAGCTCCCTGCACCCCCAAAGAAATCCCCTCTCCCTCTCCTACCTCTGCAAAGAGACCCTTGATGGGATCAAAGTGGGGCAGCATCACCTTGTGTGACCCCAGCAGAAACCAAGGTGCTGCCAAGCAGTTTTCCCACCGGGGAAGGGGCTCCAGCCCCGCACCCACAGGGGCTGCCACCCTCCCGCCACCCTGGGTGCTCTTTGCACGGGCGGCTCAGCCCTGCCAGCTCAAACCAAAACCTCAGTGGACTCTGAACACCCTCGTCCTGGCACAGAAAGCTAGGACCTCACGACGGAGACCTCAGTGTTTCTGGGGCTCCTTCACAGCCCTGAGCCCCTGTAGAGACCCCACGGCCCCTATAGAGACCCCATAACCTCATGAGGTTCAATGAGGACAAGTGCCAGATCCTACACCTGGGTCAGGGCAATGCTTGGTTTCAATACAGGATGGGGATGATGTGATTGAGAGCAGCCCTGAGGAGATGGACTTGGGGTGGTGGTTGATGAGAAGCTCCACAAGAGCAGCAACGTGTGCTGACAGCTCAGAAACCACCCGTGTCCTGGGCTGCACCAAAAGAAGCTCTGCCAGGGAGGGGATTCTCCCCATCTGTTCCACCCTGGTGAGACTCCACCTGGAGCCCTGTGTCCAACAACACAAGAAGAATATGGAACTGTTAGAATAGGTCCAGAGGAGGCCATGAAGATGATCCAAGGGCTGGAGCCTGTCTGCTGTGAGGACAGGCTGAGAGAGCTGGGATTGTTCAGCCTGAAGAAGAGAAGGCTCAAGAGAGACCTTAGAGCAGCCTCCCAGGACTGAAAGGGGCTCCAGGAAAGCTGGGGAGGGGCTTTTTACAAGGGTCTGGAGTGACAGGACAAGGAGGAACGTCTTTAAGTTGGAAGGGGGAAAATCTACGTTAGCTGTTGTGAAGAAATTCTTCACGATGTTGGAGGGGAGGCCCTGGCCCAGGTTGCCCAGAGAAGCAGTGGCTGCTCCATCCCTGGAGGTGTTCAAGGCCAGGCTGGATGGGCCTTTGAGCCCCTTGATCCAGTGGGAGGTTTCCCTGCCCATGGCAAGGGGTTGGAACTGGATGGAATTTGTGGTCCCTTGAATCCAAACCATTCCATGATTCTGTGATTTATATAGCCAGGAGCACGGCAAATAAATCAGGATGGAGTTGGCACTGGCTAAAACCACTCCAAAATATCTTATGTTTGTGGGGGAAACACACTTAACTGCACCAGGACCCTCAAATCAGAGAGGAAGGAAAATCTAAGACCTTTTTGGACTATAAGACACATCCCATCCTGCTTTCCCGCAGCCAGACGTGTGCTGATGAGCTCCCTCCAACTGGAGGAGGTGACCTCAGATCATTTCTATGGCACAAATGCAGCAAGCAGGTGGGAGCGGCTGCAATTGCCCTGGTTGGGAATTGGGAGGAAACACTCATTATCTGATTGCCCTGGATCTGCACACAAAGGTTGTGCCCATAAACGGGGTTGAGATTGAGGGGAGCTCCAGCTGCCAGGGCTGTGAGTGTCACACCAGGATTGGGAATGGGATGTCCAGCACTGGGAATGGGATCTCCAGCACTGGGAATGGGACGAGCATGGAGGGAAATGTTGTTTGCAAGCCAGCAAGGGAGACACAGGAGCACTTCATATGCCACATGAGCCCCTCGAGACCCATTCAAGGGGACAGTTATGGGCAGGAGCACCCTGAGCATCTCCTAGTGTGGGTGATGATGATGATGATGGTGATGCCAAAGAGGCCGTTTGCCCAAAACCAGCCCCACAGCAACCCATGGAAAGGGGACTGCGAGTTTGTGGGGTGTCTTTAGGGGAGGGGGCAGCAGCATGAGCCTGTCCTTAAGGAACAGCCCCCAGCAGTGTAGGGTGCAGCATCTCACACGGTTCAGAGACAAAGAGACCAAGGAAAAGACAGATGGCCCCAAAGCCCCCCTGGGATGGGACTCAGAAGAGCCCAGCCAGCTCTGCAGTGGCAGCATGAACAGGGGAGCAAATCCACCCCTTCTCCCCCCACCACGGCGATGTCCCCAGCTGGCACCAAGCATCAGGGACCAGGGGGAATAAATAAATAAATCAAGCCTTGAAAAAAATGAAATCAAAGTTAGCAGGGTCTGGGATCCCTCCCAGGACCTGGGGAGAATAGAGGCTCACAGTGAGGGCTGGACATGTGCCCAGGCTGGGGCGAGCAGGAATTAAATGCCAGCTGCCAGCGAGGCTGACCGGCCGGAGGCTCAGCGGGGGCTCCCCAGGATGAGGACTGGACTGGGCATGGAGCCACCCCTGCACCCCGATGCTGGGCACGGGGCGAGTGCCCGGCCTGTGCCTCTGTTTCCCCATTTAGGGCAGCAGGTGCTGGACAGCCCTGACCCCAGGCTCGGTGATAGGGACACAGCCAGTGCCAGCTGCCCCGCGCTCCCAGCATCATGGTCTCTGCTTGAAAGCCCTGGGATGTCCCATGGAGAAAGGGGATTGCTGCAAATTCACACACATCCCCCAAAAAAAAGGCAAATTGAAAAAAAATATTGCAAACCCTGCTATAACCACAGGCAGGAACTGAGCTCGGGCAGCAGCGCTGAACCACGTCCCCCACCTCCCTGGGTGTTGGGACACCCCGGGGTCCCCAAAGCGGGGAGAGCCAGCAGGCAGGGACAGAGCCTCCCTGCATCCCCACAGCGGGCAGGAGCCTCCTGAAGGTGGAAAGAGGTTTGCAAAGGACCTCAGCACGACCTTTGAGGCACAACCTGGACTGCTTGGCCTCGGTGACAGGGACACAGCCAGTGCCAGCAGCCCTGTGCCAACCTGCACAGCTCCCAGTTTCAGGGTCTCTGCTTTAAAGCCTTGGGGCATCTCATGGAGGAAGGGGATTGAAAATTCACTCCCACTCCAAGAAAAGGCATTGCAAGCCCCGCTATAACCACAGGCAGGAATTGAGCTCAGGCTGAACCACGTCCCCCACTTCCCTGGGCGCTGGGACACCCCGGAACCCCCAAAGTGAGGAGAGCTAGCATGCAGGGATGGAGCCCCCCTGCATCTCCGCACCCAGCCCTCACCTCCTTAAAATGAAAAGGGGTTTACAAAGGGCCTCAGCACCTTCTTTGAGGCAGAATCCGAACTGTTTGCAAGCCAGAGAAAGGAAAAATAAGGCCAAAAATGGCTAAAAAACGGAAGCCGGGAGCCGGCTTTGTGGGTACGCAGGGGCGAAGGGAAGTTGAGAAACATCTGAGCCACCTCACTGCGACTTCTGATTTCAAACCTCACCCTCCCCCACCCCAGAAAGAGAGCTGAGGGGGGTGCATACCCCAATATTTGCCCATAAAGGGGGCTGGGGTAGAGGGGAGCCCTATCTGCTGCAAAGCTTGGAAAGGGAGGGTGCTGCACACCTTGGGGTAACCCACCTCCTGCTCCCCACTCTGCACGGACCCCCCCAGCCCCACCCACACCACCGAAACGATGCCCAAGGAGGGGAGGGGGCGCAGACACCTTACCGGCAGCCGTTCCGCGGAGCGGGGGGTCCTGAGCTGGGGCCCCTGGGGGGTGGTATAAAGACCCCCACCCAGGGAAGCTGGGACGCTGACAGAAGCTGGGGTGTAGAGCTGGGTGAAAGAGCCGGGAGGTACGGGGGGGCTGCTCAGGCTGGAACCCCCCCATTCCGTGGAGCCCACCACCGACATCATGACCTTCTTCGGGTTGGGGGGGGAAAGGGGAGGCGGGAGGGTGACGCCCCCCCTCCCCGGAGCCGGGGACACTCCCTTGGGGAGCCGCAGCATTGCAAAGTCCTTTCCGACAAGCCCTGCCCGGGGAGGAGGGGGTTGGGGGAGGTAGAAACACCCTGCGATTTTAGCAGCAAATAAGTGGGGGTCACAACCTCAATGGGGGCATTTTTGGGGTGCAAAGTGGGGGGGGTCCAGGTGCTGACACCCCCCCCCGCTCCCCCTCTAAAAAAAAAAATTCCCTGCGGAGATGCAAAGCAGCAGAAAAAAAAATAGAGCAGAAAAAGGCTGCTTTCACCCCAAAAACGGCCCGGGCGGGGCAGCCCCGCCTCGGCTCGGGGTCGTGTCCCCCCCCCCGCCCGATCGCGCTCAACCGCGATCGCCTCTTTCCTGTTGTTTTGCCCTCTTTAAGCGCCAAACGCGTCCCGCGAAATTCGGATTTCCCGCGGAAAACGCCGCGCGTTGATTGGCTGAGGCCGCCGAGACCCCACCCACCCTCGGAGGGGCCTTAAAGGGGTCGCGCGGGGGGAGGCTGGATACAAAAAAGGGGGCGTGGCATGGCGCTGTGTGCAAATAAGGGGACGTGACTGTGCCCTGTGTGCGAATCAGGGGGGTATGACAGGGTTCTGTATGCAAATTAGGGGAGTGATAGGATGATGTATGCAAATCAGAAGCGTGACTGTTCTATATGCAAATTAGGGGCTGTGATGGTATCTGTATGCAAATAAGAGGGCGTGGCATGGTCCTGTGTGGAAATTGGATGTGGGGTGTATTCAAATCACAGGGCGTGGTTTATTCATGTATGCAAATAAGAGGGCTTGGCAAGGGCCCTGTGTGTACAGCAGGGGCATGATAGGGTCCTGCATGCAAATAAGAGGGTGTGACAGTGCTCTGTATGTAAATCAGAGGGCGTGGTGTAGTCCTGTATGCAAATAAGGTGTCATGGTACTGTTCTGTAGGCAAATTAGAAGGTGTGGTATTGCATTCTATGCAAATAAGAGGGCATGACAGTTGTTTGTATGCAAATCAGAGGGTATCAGAGCCTTGTATGGAAAGCAGGGGGTGTGGTGTCTATGCAAATAAGAGGGTGTGGTAGTGATGTGTATGCAAATTGTGAGCGTAATATGTCCTGTATGTAAATCAAGGGGCATGTAGTGACTGTATGCAAATAAGGAGGGGGCGTGGCTTCTTTTAGCACCACCTGCTCCAGAGAGGGGGAGCTCCTGGCATGAGAGGGAGAGGGGTGTCATTGGGTGTCATTGGGACTGCAACTAGTATTGATTTTTTATAAGTTATATCAGTTTATCAGGCCATGGGCAAGGTCCTGCACCTGGGTCGGGACAATCCCAGCGCAGGCTGGGTGGAGAATGAGTTGGGAGCAGCCCTGAAGAGAAGGGCTTGGGGTGCTGGTGGATGAGGAGCTCGACATGAGCCAGCAACATGTGCTCAGAGCCCAGAAACAAACAGCGTCCTGGGCTGCATCCAGAGCAGAGGGACCTGCAGGGCCAGGGAGGAGATTCTGTCCCCCCTGCTCTGGTGAGACCCCACCTGGAGCCCTGTGTCCAGTTCTGGAGTCTTCAGCACAGGAAGGACCTGGAGCTGTTGGAGACAGTCCAGAGGAGGCCGTGGAGATGACCCGAGGGCTCATCAGAAAGCACCAAGGCAATGTTGAATCCCTGGGCGAGGGCAACTCGGAAACTTACTGGGACAAGTAAAAGGCCACCATAGCCACTCATCTGAGCCACAGTTTAATCCTGCAGAGGCCATTGAAGCACAATGGTTGATTCTTCTCCATCACCAGGTTCCCCTCCATCATTCGGCACTTTCATGTTCAGGATGCTCAGCTATGGAGGTGGACTTTATTAGAAAGAAGCCTGCTGGAAGACAGACACACGTACCAGCACCACCACCTCTGTTGTGGGGGAGGATAGACACCAGACCTCCAAACTCATAACTCACCTTGGCAAAGGACCCCCAACATTTTGCCAGAAGCCTCCGATTCATGTGCCTCTCGCCATGCAAGGGCTTTGAGGCAGAACAAAAAGCCTGGCAGCAGTAAAGCCACTGCGCAGCTGAGCACCGTGTCCTTCTGCCAGGAGCACGGCTCAACTTGGCAGCTCAGCCCACCCAGACCTTCATCTTCTCCCCTGTGGGGAGAAGACAACTGCTGTCTCCATTTCAGTGCACAAAGACAACGTTGTGCCCAGCAAGGTGGATAAAGGATATTCCAGGCACAGCAGGGGCAACACATGATGAACATGATGTTGTAGAGGTTGGGGATGACCCTGAGGATGGCCTGAAGCATCCTGGCCAGCACCTTGACCAGACTGCAAACCTGCAGCAGCCTCATCACCCTGGAGCAATGTGATAGATCCCATTACTGCACTGACCATGACGGGAGAAGGAGCCAGGAGATCTGGAACCCCTCTCCTGAAGGTCTGGGGAGGATCTGCACTGAACCCCCAAACAGGGTAATAAAGTGGGGGTGAAGAGCAAGCAATGCTGTTGCCTTCCCCAGTGCAGATCCAGCACATGGGATGGGGACACCACACCTGGGCCTCAGCACCTCTGCTCAACACGGGGACAGCAGAGGCTTTGGGGTACAGCACTCCCTGCCCTCGCTTACCTCAGGATCTGGAAAGTCTTCTGGACATTCAGCCTGGCAATCAGGGGCTCCACCATGAGGTAGACCACAAGGAAGAAGCTGAAGATGTTCAATCTGTGCAGAGGAGCAGGAGGCTGAGGCTCTTTTGGACCCCAAATGAGGGCCCTACTCCTAATGTTCTTCCCCCAGGAACATCCCCAGGGGACAAAGGGCTGCAAGGGGTGCATGTGCCCCATGGCTGTGATCAAGGGGTGGCACAACTGGCCTGGGGACCAGCAGTCATAGCAGCCCCGGTGCCAGACATCCTTGAGCCTGGAGTTGGGACACTGGAGGAGGTCCTGGTCCTTCCTGGAGCGACACCAGAGAAGATTACAGTCCTTCATGGGATGTACGCTGGAGGAGATGGCAGTCCTTGCTGGAGTGGGGTCACTGGAGGAGGTCCCAATCCTTGCTGGAGGGATGCTGGAGGAGATCCTGTTCCTTGCTGGAGGGACAGCGGAGGATGTCACGGTCCCTGCCCGATCTCCAGCCAGGCTGCGGCAGCGCTGAGCGCGGCATTTCCCCCTGTGCCCTGGAGACGGCAGCAGCGAGCTGTGGGACCAGCATCTGCTCCCCATCATCCCCGGGAAGCTGGAGCACTGAGGGACCGCGGCGGGGAGAGATCATGGAATCCTAGAATGGTCTGGGTTGGAGGGGACCTCAAAGCCCATCCAGTTCCACCCCCCTGCCATGGGCAGGGACACCTCCCACTGGATCAGGGGGATCAAAGCCCCATCCAACCCGGCCTTGAACACCTCCAGGGATGGGGCAGCCAACACTTCTCTGGGCAACCTGGGCCAGGGCCTCCCCACCCTCATAGCAAAACATTTCTTCCTAAAATCTCATCTCAATCTCCCCTCTTTCAGCTGAAAATTAATCCCCCTCATCCTGTCCCTGCACTCCCTGATCAAGAGCTCCTCCCCAGCTTTCCTGCAGCTCCTCTCAGTACTGGAAGGCTTGGCTGGCTGGCTGGAATCATCTCCCTGTCCTCTGTGGGCCTTTCCATGACTTCTAGTAGGCTCTGTTCCATGATTTCTTTAGGCACAGAGGTGAGGCTGACAGATTGGTCATTCCCAGCATCCTCCTGGGAGGAAACCAGCTGAGGTTCTCCCATGGAGCAAGCAGCCTCTCCACACCTCGGCCAAGTATTCCTTGGTGTCCTGGAGGAGAAAGTAGGGTGCCCAGGCAGGGTGTCCACACCATGCCAATAAGCTGTGGGTCTGGCACCCATCACCCACCTCAACCTACCTCATTGCACTGGGAAGGGACAACTCTCCAAGGGGACAACTCTCCACAGGGAGCCATCAGAGTTAGGCTTAGGCTTACAGTTAGGATTAGAGTTCTCCCCACCTTGAGTAGACCCCACTGCACAACACATCTCTGAAGCTGATGAGCAGCCATTCTTCGCCTTGTTGGTGGGGAGGGGACAGACAGACAGACAGGCCCTGGTAGCACCGCACCGGATCCAACCCCTCCAGCTCTGGGTCCCTCTCAGCCTGGAGTGATGGCAGAGCCCCCTCACCCTCCTGTGCAGAGGAATCACGGTGGGTGCTTGTGGGACCTGTGGGAAAGAGAAGGCGAGGGGCTGCCAGGAGCAAGCAGGACAGCTGCCAGGACACTGGGTGGTCTCCAGAGCAGAGGGGAGGTGTGGTGCTTTCCTCACCTGTAAAATCAGGGGGTAGAACCCTGTTTGCTCCCTGTTACAGGGAGGGAGCAGAAATAGAGCTCCCGAATCCCACAGCACCTGCAGGAGCTCTCAGCCAAGGAGGTGCTCAGCCCCACTAGGATGAGACCTCCTGAACAGGCAACTTGAAGCCTCTGGGGCGGAGGGTGCCAGAGGAAATTTGGGGCCTCTGGGAGGGTGGATTTCCCCACAGTGGAAATTCCAAGTGTGCCTCAGTTTCCCCACTCAGCCCTGTCGTGGGAATTGGAGCAGGGCAAAGTGTGAACAGGGCACCAGGAACGCCCTGTGCCAGGCAGGACCAACCAGGCTTGCGGGGCCGGTTCGGGTGCCACCATCCCCAGCAGCCCGAAATACCCTGGCAGCTCCAACTCACCCCACTCTGCACCAACCCTAGGCCAGGAGGAGCTGGGCGGGCTGCAGGGTCCCCCCTGGAGAGGGGGCTTCCAGGGCTGGGGGCAAATCCATGGCACCCAGGGTGTGGACCAAGGTGCTGGGGGGGGTCGTGTGTATGGATCTGGGGGGTTTGTGCGTGTGCACACATGTGGATGCGTGGTTTTGTTGGTTGTGTGTGCATATGTGTGTACACATGATGTATGAGTGCATGAGTGCATGTGTCTGCATGTGTGCATACATGCATGCACCCCCAGCCCCACACACCACCCCAGCCCCACACACACGTCCTTCCAGCCCCACATATGTACACCCAGCCCCCCCCCCCCCCCGTGTTCCCCCCCCCATGTCCTCCGAGCCCCACACATGCCCCAGCCCCCCCTGCCAAGGCCACGCTGAGCGCTGCATCCTCCCGGCTGGCTGGGAGCCTGGGCTGGGGCGGGGGGGCCGGGGCTTGGCCGGGGAGGCAGCGGGAGGAGGAGGAGGAGGAGGGAAGTGCGGCTCAGACAGCGCGGCGCCAGCAAACACCTGCAAACAGCTCCGGGCACACAATGGCAAATACAGGTGGGGACCCGATTGCATCAGACTCTGCGCTTGCCAAGAGGCGAGCGAACCGGCCCGGCCACCGGCACAGCGGAGGGGACGCCTGGCCTTCACCCCCCACCCCTCGGGGTGGTTTGTGCTGTCCTCATCCTCTTTTTGCACCCCGAGATTGGGGAGGTTGGGGGGGGAGATAAAAGCTCGGGGAGGGGGCCGGGGGCATTTCTTGCACTACATCTGCCCCGCGAGGTGAATCACAGCTATTTTTAGCTGTTTTTTTTCCCTTTTTTCTCTCTTCTTTTATTCTCTTTTTCCTCTCGTCTTTTATTCCCTTTTTCTTTCTCACTTTTCTTTTTTTCTCTTTTTCTATCTCACTTTTCCTCTTTTTTCTATTCTTTTTCCTTTTTTTCCCTTTGTCTCTTTTCTTTTTTACTTTCTCTTCCCTTTCTCTCTCTTTTATTTTTTTCCCTTTTTCTTTCTCCCCCCCTCCCCCCAGTCTTTTTTCTTTTCATTAAAACCAGGGTTTCCAAGGAAAGCATGGGCATCACGCCACAGCTCAGGCTGGGGGGCCAGGCAAGGTGTCCCCCCCCCGGCCCCCAGCCATCCCTGGGGCCTGGGAAAGGCGCCGGGCTCCGTCTGCCCCAGGGGAGGAGGCGAGAGCCCTGGGAGGCTTCCCAGGAGCCAGAGCCAAACCCTCCCCCTGCCAAACTCCGGGCTCCCAGGGAGCCACAGCCCCCGGCCCAGCCGAGGGAATCCCCTGCCCTGACCCCCGGCGAGGGGACTGGGACAAGAAGCCACCTCCTCTTCCCACACTGGGGGTCCCCTTCCACCTCCCAGGCACTGGTTCCACCCCACCGGTTGCCTGTCCTCATTGCTCCCAGTAACCCCAGCCCAAACTGGGCTCATTATGTGCTCCCATGGATCCACGATCTCCACCACTATCATCCCAGCTGTGGGACCTATTCCAAGCCAGGGTGCTCACACTGTGGGGAGCCCCACTTTGCAGCTACCCAGACCCACCCCGATCTCCAAGCTCATTCCTTGGGTGCTTTTCCCACCCATCCCTTAATTAATCCCTTTGGCATATCACCAGTGGCGCAGCTGGAGGACCGAAACACCGGGGTGAGCATGGGGACGCTTGCCCCGAAGCCACCCTTCAGCTTTTCTTCCCCAGCTAAAAGCCAGTGGAAATAGCAAAATCCTATTTTTAACCATTAGCATAACAGCAGCTCTGTTCCCAGAAGCAGTGGTTTCCAGCTGGACACCCTCACCTGCCTCCCACCCCATCCCATCCATGGGTGCCAGAGGGTCACTTGATGGCCTCACAGGGCCTGGGGCCATCAAGCTGGACAGAACGAAGGATGTTCCCAGGGGTTTGTGGCCCCATCACACCAACTGGTGCTTTCCAGATACCCCATGTACTGCATTTCCCTGTGGAGATGCCCATGGACAAGGGGTGTTTTGTGGGTGCCAGCTGCACCCTAAACTAACTTTGGCCATCATGAAGCCAGCACCTGTGGGAGAAGGTTTGCATCACCCCACATCCCAGGATCCTTCTTGCCTTCTTTCTCCTTCTCCTCCCATTTTGCAGCCCCTGACCCAGCTCACCTGGAGGCTGCAGCACCCCCGGGACACCCCAGTGCCACCACAGCAGCAAAGCTGAAGCCCAGCATAAGGGGTGGAAGAGCTGGTGCTAGACGTGGGGGGAATTTTAACCCGGTGGAGAGCAGTCAGGGCTAACCCTGATTGCATGCAGGCCAGCACCTTCCCCAGGGAGCAGGATCCAGCCCAGCTGTGCCGCAGCCACGGGGCTCTGCAGCTGAGCCGGCCATGGGTTGCATCTGCTGCAGGGCCAAAGGGAAACCACAGCATTAATCCCCGGGGAGGCAAAAGCATTTTTCTGCCCGCCCCCCCTTAGGGTGCTGCCCCCCTTCTTCCCTCCCAAGGGGTTCCAGGCAAGGATGTGGAGTTTGGATGCCACCTGGGGAAGCAGAAGGCTGAGAGCTTCCCAAATCAGAGCCAAGGCAGCTGCAACCCAGAAACTCCCCTTCCCTTGGGGGTTACCCTGGGGGAGCAACATCACCCCTTCCAGCTCAATTCCAGCCCCAAGGCACCTGGCAGCCCATTTTTTTTTCAAGGCAGAGTGGAAACCACTGGAAAAAATATCTTTCTTCCCCCCTCCCAGGGCTCCAGCTACACCTCCAGATGGTCCCCGGGGCTCGGCAGCATCTTCATTCACCCTTTCCCTATCAGATAAGCAGAACAGCACCCAAAATAGCTGGCAGCCACCTCTGCTGGGAGACAGCAGCCTAGGGTTAATTCCTCCCATACCTGAGCTGACATTTCAAAGTAATTAATGAGATTCCTACCATAACCTTAGAAGTGAGAGGGTTCAGGGGTTTCCACCTCTGGGGTGGCTGCTTTCACCCCATCTTTCTCATCTTCTCCAGCCCAGGGATGGGGGAACAATAAAGAGACTTTTTATTATGTAAAATAATGGTAACTTTTATAAAAAGTTTATAAAGCAAATACAAGGCATGTTCGCAGAAATTCACCTTCCTGCACAAAAGGTACAAAACTTTATACTCTAGTATAGAGCTCCACAATACACGAGGCCGTGGCCCCAAAGTTTGGTTTATACTCAAGGATGCCCCCCCCCTCCTCCCCAACCCCCCCCTAAATCCTCCCTCCCCCCCATTAAAACACCTTTAAAAAAAAGGAATCTTCGCTATAATCCAAAAATATACAGACAACCGCCTCTTCAGTCTATAATTAGGTTTGGGTCCCCAAAAGTCCTGCTAAAGCTGGAATGCTGCGCTCCAGAAGGGGTGATGAACGGTGGGAGGATGCTGGGTCTGGTCCAGGTGCTCCCCCCGCGGTGCCCCCGGCCCGGGGGAAGGCGATGGCGAGGCCGGTGAGGTCGCAGACAGCTCGGCGCCACGGAGGAAGCTGCTTATTTACCTCCGGCTGATAACGAACCAGGAACCGACACTCGCTGCCTGTTTGCTAATTGGCACCGGGAGGGAAGAGGGAAAAAAACAAGAGATAATTAGTGGTGGGGTAATTCTGGAGGTTGGAATTTGCAGGGGACCACGCTGCGTCGCAGGTGGTGTGGGACTCCTGGGGATGCTCGTGCTGGGGAGACTGGGGTGTGGTGAGGGTGGGAAAAGGGGGTGCATTGGGGCAGAGCGGGAGAGTGGGGGGCGTAAGATTAAGGTGCTTTGGATGGAGGGAGATGGGAGAACTGGGGCGCCTTAGGGGTGACAAATAGGGGTGCATAGAAGCAGGGAGACTGGGGGCGTTGGGGTAGGTTGGAGTGTGTTGGCGGAGAGAACTGGGGGAGGCTTGGCGGTGCATTGGGGAAGGCTGGGAGCTTTGGGATAGACAACGAAAGATTAGGGTGCATTGGAACGAAGGGGGAAAATGTTGGGGTGCGGCGGGAGGCGAGAGATGGGTTGCAAGATTGGGCTGCTTTGGAACACAAAGAGGATTAGGGGGACACTCACCTGGTGGAGAAACCGTTAGTGACACAAACTTCTCTCGTCTTTGGAGCAAAGTTCAGACGCGAGCTCGGCCGCCTGAGGAGAGGGGAGACAGGGGTCAGGGACACCGCGGCGGCGGCGGGGTCCCCGTCCCTGCCCCACCGCGCCAAGATCCCCCCATGTGTCCAGGACCCTGCCATCACCCGCAGCCCTTGTCACCCCCAACCCAACACGCTCCCCAGAACACTTCCACACCTCTTGAACCCATGTCCCCCCAACACATCCATAACCCTCCCCTGCCCCATGTTCCTTCCAATCCGTCCCAACACCTCCCCAGCCCAATACCTGCGCCCCCAACTCAACATACGCCCCCCCAACACATCTGCCCCTCCAACCCAAGTAAGTTCCCCGTTAACATATCCACCCCCACTAATCTTGAGATATATCTCCCCATCCCAAAGCATCCCTTACCTTAAGGGACAACAAGGTGGCCTCGGAAGAAGGATCACGTCCCTTGGCCCCCTCCTCCAGCACGATCTGGAGATCGAAGATGTAGTCGATGACGTGCTGAAGAATCTCTACCTGGCTCACCTTGGTGCCTTGCGGGATGCCCGGCACCAGTTCCCGGAGTTTGGAGTAACAATCGTTCATGTCGTAGAGCAAATTCATGGGCTCTTCCAAGGCTGGGCTTTTGTTGCTGTTGCCCCGGACGATGGCCAAGCTCTGCTCCGAGAGGCAGCACACGGCCTCGTAGCAGCTCCTCACGGATCGCACCGGACTGATGGCTTTCATTATAAGATTCGACTTCGGATGGAGATGCAGGAAATAAAGTGAGGGGAGGATGCCTGGATGTTACAAGACCTGGGAACCTCCAAAGAGCAGCACCACCAAAGCCTGGACCACTCAACCCCAGACCACCAAAACCTGGACCCCGACTTCCCACGACAGCCCTCAGAGCTCGCAGCAGCACTAAGGAAAAGGCGTCCCCGCGCTCCCCTTTTTATAGCCATCCCCGCTTGCCCTCGCCCCAAAATGCAAATGACTCTCTAACCCCACCCACTTTATGCAAATGAGGCATTAAACCCCACCTTTGCATCTAAATGAAGCCAGAAGCACACACACCACACACCCCCCCATCCAATGACCCTTGGTGGCCCCGTGGGGTTGGGGGGGGGACACAAGGAACCACGCAGCTCCCCATCTCCACTCCATTACCCCCCACAAAACCCCACCCCCCCAAACCACCCACCCCCCAAAAACCACCCTTTGGCTGGAGGCCCCCCCCAGAACCCCATGGACACCCCCAAAAACTACAGACACATCCCATTCCCAATGAGTCCTCTCATATTTTTAGGTAGGACCATGGAGGGGGGGATCAAGAGTGTGTGTGGGTGTCCCCCCCCAAGTTTTTTAAGGAAATTAGTGCCGCCCTGTTCCTCAATCCGCTTCTCATCTGACCTCCAGACTTTCTGGCGTCAGGAATTATCTTGTGACCAGCAGAAAAAAATTAATTGCGGTAAAACTGAGGTTACGATGGAGAAACCAGATTTAGGTCAGCGCCTGCGAGAGGCCTGGAGATCCTTTTTTTGGGGGGAAAGAAAAGGAGATTTATAGGCAAGGGGGTTGTTTCAGTAGAAGTCAAGGACCCCCTCTCCCAAAAAAAGTGCTGCCTCAAAAAAATCCAAAGATGGAGCAATTTGGGGGGTCCCTGGGGGAGTTCTGGTTTTGGGGGGCAAAAAAAGGAAATTTATAGGCAATGGGGTTGTTTCAGTAGAAGTCAAGGACCCCCCCTCCAAAAAACAGGCAATAACTGCCTCAAAAAATCTGAAGATGGAGCAATTTGGGGTGACCGATGGCCATGGGTATTGCCAGCACATGGGGGGATCCCCTGTCCCCCAGCACCCAGATTGTGAAGCCCTGTTGAAATCAAAAGGGGACACCGCCCCCTCTTACATCTTGTTTTGGGGAAATTTCCATAGGTTTTGGGGGAATTTCCATAGGTTTTAGTTATGGTGGGGTGAGAGCAGGGAAGCGGTGATTAACACCAAAGAGGAGGGTACCCCAAGACCCCGGTTAATGAGGGGTGCAAACGTGGGGAAAGGGGGGAGGGGGTCAGAGGCACCTGGACCACATTACGCCTGCCCACAGCACCAATTTATTCCAGATCTGCCCAAATCCCAGTTCGGTGGCGCTGGGGTTCGTTCCCCTCCTTTCGCACCCCTCAACACACGGGTATCTGGGGGAGGTGGGGCAGCGACCCCTCCACTTCTTCCCCAGCCCAGCCCAGCAGCCTCTCGACAGCTCCCCCAAATCAGCGTCGAGACATTTTTGGGGAGGGTAATCTTGGGTTTTCACTTTTTCTCCCCCTCCTTTTCTTTTCTTCCCCCATGAATTTCCTAGGATATCGCTTCTGTGTGGCGGGTGGGAAAAGATATAATTACTCTCATTAAGCTGCTCTGGGGCAAGCAGCAACAATGAGGAAAAAAAATAAAATCAAGATAAAAAATAAAGTAATAATTATAAAACAAATTACGATAAGAATAAAGAAATAAAATGAAGTGAAATAAAAATAAAATAAAGTAAAATAAAAATTCTAAAATTAAAATTATGAGAAATAATAGATGAAAATAAATACATAGAATTAAAAATAGCATAAAATAATTATAAAATAAACTAAAATAATTATAAAAAAATGAAAATAAAAATATAATAAAATATATAAACATACACACATAAATAAAGATTAAAATAAAATTAAAAATAAATTTTTGAAAAAGAAACACAATTTTAATAGTAATAACTAAAACCCCCTATTTTCAAGTCACCAAAATGCTTTTTACCAGGTTAACCCCCCCCCCCCTTCCATCCCCCAAGCACACACACACATCCCCCATTTCCCAAGTGGAGGTTGGGGGGGGGTCGCTTTTGTTTGCAGGGGGGTTTTGTTGGCGGCGGTTCCCACAGGCGCTGCCTGGGCGGCGGGACCCGCTGCCTTTGCCCAGCTGTGGCCCGGGCCCTCCAGCTGTGTTGATCTAACTCCCGGCCCCAGACAGCCTGGCGCCAGCCCTGCGCACGTCATGCATTCACACAGGGATGCGTGGCCAAGGCAACCCCCCCCTTCTCCTCTTCCACCACCACCCCCCCCGCCTCTCCCCTCCCGTTCCAAACTCCGCCACGAAGCCAATCAACGCCTTTCCCACAGCGCGGAATTCCAGATTTTTGGGGGACCCCCGAGTGAGCGAGGGAGATGGAAAGGAGTGCTGCTCGCCCGGCGCCCCAGCTTTGGGGTGACTCCCAGGGGTACCAAGTGTGGGGGTTACACTTTCGGGGTGCTATTCCTCTTTTGGAACGCGATCCTGCTTTTCCAGTTGCCTTTTGGGGGGGCATCCCATTTTTGGATTGTCGGCCCACTTTTGGGGTTCCATCCTGCTTTTGAGGAGCCGTCCCACTTTTGAGAACCCACTTTTGGAGTGGCATCCTACTTTTGGGGTTCCATACCACTTTTGGGTGCCATCCCAATTTCAGGCTGCTATCTCACTTTTAGGGTTCCATCCTGCTTTTGAGATGCCATGCGACTTTTGGGGTGTCATCCCACTTTTCGGGGTGTCATCTTGCTTTTGGGGAGTCATCCTGCTTTTAGGGGGTGCCATTCAGTTTTGGGGGCATCATCCTGCTTTTGAGGCACCATCCCACTTTTTGGGGTGCTATCCCACTTTTTGGGGTGCCATCCCACTTTTCGGGGGTTCGACCCCACTTTTGAGGGTGCTGTCTTGCTTTGGGGGTGCCATCCGACTTTCGGGGGGGCCATCTCGCTTTTAGAGTTCCATCCTGCTTTTGGGGGGTGCCGTTCAACTTTTTGGGCCACCATCCTGATTTTTGGGGTGCCATCCCACTTTTGGGGAGCCATCTCGCTTTTGGGGTCCCACTTCTGGATTGCGATCCCAGTTTTGGGGTGCCATCCTGCTTTTGGGGTGCCATCCTGCTTTTGGGGTGTCACTCTGTGGATGGGGGGGGGAGAACGCAGATTTCTTGGCGCGGAGGAGGGAAAAGAAGGGAGGGAGGAAGGGAACGCAAATGCTGCGGAGTGCGGTGATTTCATGGTGAAAAGGGCCCACGCTGGGTGTTTTATTAAAGGAAAAATAAAAAGGAGGAGAAGAAGGAGCTGGGGTTCCCTCAGCTTGGTGAGACCCCCAAAACCACATCCCCAAGGCTGTGACCACCCCCCCATACAGCTTGGCCATCACTCCCGGGAATATTTCCCGGGGACAGATCATTAATCCTGTGTGATTTGCCTCTGTGTGATAAATATCTCCGGGGGGGGGAGTCACAAGCAGCTGCCCCCACCTCCTCCCCCCCCCCCCAAAAAAAAAAAATCCACCCCTTGGGCTTGGGTTGGGTTTGATCTTTTTTCTTTTCCTTAAATAAATCGGTACAGGTGGCAGGATGTGAAGGACAGAAAGCGGGGTGGAAAAGGCCGGATTCAACCCAGGAGGGCGAGTGTGGGGGTCCCGGCATTCCCGGGGGGGGCGGGGGATGGGACGGGACAGTGTTTTTTGGGGGAATTTCTTGTGTTTTGGAAGCCAGAGTCTGCCTGGAAGCGCTGGTTGCAGAAAAAGGATTTGGAAGGGAGAGGGGAGGAACGGAGACGTGGCAGAGCGCCCAAGGCAGCTACAAAGGGAACGGCTCTTCTCCAGGGGTCTTCTGGATTCACTTTTGGAATGGGGCTGGGGTGTAAATCCCATCTCCCTGGGGACTTCAGAGTCCCTTGGGATCCTTTGGGTGAGAGGGAAGCTGGAGGACACAGTTGGCCGTGCTCCGGCTCAGCAAAACGTGGGAGCGAGAGCTTAGTGCATCGATTTTGGGAGATGCTTTGAGTCAACCAGCCAGCCTGGGCACCCAACCACCCAGTGTGGGCACCAACCCACCCACCTGGCACAGCGTGGCTGCGATCCAAGGGAGTTTTGGTGCTGGAGAAGGAATCCAGATGGATTTCCAAGGGGAAAAAAAATGGGATTGTGGCTTCTTAACCCAGCTCTGAAATCTCCTTCCCACCTTGTCCCCAGGGCCATATCCAGCATGGGGAGGCAGCCTGGTGCCACACTGGGCTGTGCCATGCAGGAAGGGTTGGCAACCGCGCTCCTCCCAAGCTGCCAGGGCCGAGTGTTCCCAGATAGGCATCAGGTGGGGGCATCACGACCCCACTCCATGGAGGATGTGCCCAAAGGTTCCAGTGTGGTTCAGCAAACTCGGCCTCCCTTAGGGTCCCATGGCCACAGCGACAGTCCCATCCTGGGCTACAGTGTCCCAGATTTGGGACAGTTTGGGGGTAAATGTGATCTATAAATGTGAGTTGCCAGTTTTGGATGGATGTCCACCAGCGGGTGACAGCAGCGCACGCGGGGAGGAGCCCGGCCCAAGCCACCCACCTCGCCCCGTGCCTCAGTTTACCCCTTGATCCACTGCAAGGACCTGCTGGAAGAGCCAGGCAGCTCCAAGCTGGGACATACACAGGGTGGGATGTGCGGGGAAATGAGGGGAAAACTAGGGGGGGATCAAAGAGTGACACCTGAAAAGGGGCAGCGAGTCCCCCCCATACCCTGTCGCTAGGAGACTGGATCCAGCCCTGGGGAATGCACAGCTGTTGGTGCAGGGGATTAGCCCCGGGGATCCCCCCCCTGCCCCCGTGCCTGAGGCAGGGACTGAGCATCCCACCCTGGAGCTGCTCCGTGGGAGCACTGCAGGCTGAAGGCACTCCCTGTGGCTATCATTAGGGACCAGAGTGAACACAGCGATGCATTACTTTGTTCCCGGAGCACCCAGGGGAGGGCGAGGAGCACACACATCCCTCTGGAGGGGGCTCATGACCCCCAGCCTTGGCCAGCTGTATCCAGCTGCATCCAGCAGCTGTGCCTCAGTTTCCCCAGACCCCCTCTCTCCGAGGCCCAGCCAGGAGCAAGGCTGTGGCTCCATCCCTGTCCCCCACAGCACCAGCAGGGCCAGAGGAAACTCCTGCTTCCTCCAGGGAAGCTGAACCGCTTCTCCAGGGCAAAACCCCGGCCCCCCCCGTGGGAGATGCTGGAGAGACTGGAAGCATCCCCAGGTAGGGGACAGCGGGGCCAGGGGGTCCCGCAGGCCTGGGAGGGGGGCGTCGGGCAGGCGGCAGCGGCTGTTCCCAGCGCCGGGATTCCCTGCAGCTGCTTCCTGCCGCCCTATCTCACGGGCGCATCTGGGGGAGCCGGGAGCAGCCGCCCCCCAGCGCTTCCTGTGCCCCCCCTCCGCGCCCCGGAGGTTCTCACGCCCTCCCCTCGAGGCCGGCCAGAGACCCCCCGTTTCTCCCCACCCCACTGCCCACCCTGGGCTTGACACTGAGCAACCCCCCCGTGTCCCACCTGCACCCCTAGGGGTGGCTTCTCCCCGTTTTTGGAGCATCCTCTGTGCTGGGGGGGGGGGGGGCCTGGAGCATCACATCCTGTGTGATGGAGCATCGCCTGACAGGGCCAAGGCTGAGTGTGGGGTATAAGGACAGCTTGTGCCATGCGACCCCCCCCCACGCCCCCCAGGCCAAGGGGTGTGGGGTCCGTGGTCACCTCGGGGTGCCACCGCCATGGGTGCACCCACAATTTGGTGCTCAGCTCCCCCCCCGTTCTGCCCCCACCTTCTCCCTTCACCATCCCCACTATTGCATCCATCATTTCCCCTTCAAAAAGGAGGAGGATGATGGAACTGGGGGGGGTGGAGGGGCTGCAGGTGTGAGCATCCCTGCTCACAGTGTGTGTCCCCCCCCCGCAGGTGTGGGGACACTGGTGACTCAGAGGAGCCCGGGCCCCGCTGCCACCACCACCACGGTAGCAAGCGAGGCACCTCTTGCCTCCCACGATATCCTCCCCGGGCGGGGGAGGGGGGGGGGGACGGGGAGGGGGTGGCAGCAGGCACCCAAAGCTGACACTGCCTTCATCACAACCCCCCCCACCCAAAGATGGGGTGCTCCAGCTCTGGGATGGTCCAGAGAGGGGAAACTGAGGCACGGGGAAAAGTCACCCAGCCTGAGTTTTGTAGGGGTGGGCAGGCCCCAGGAGGGATTTTGCTGTCTCTCCCCAGCCCCCCCCAAAATCCCTCTCTTTCTCAGCCCCCCAAATTCCTCCCCGCAGGTCCTGCTGCGCTGCAGGATGTGGCTTTGCCAGGCTGCCTCGTTACACCCAGAGAGGCCGTTACAACTCATCACACCCCCCCACCCTGTGCTGCCCAGCCCCAAATCACACATCCCTGACAGCCCCCCCCCCAAAAAAAACCCCTGACACTCCCAACCAGCACCCTAAAACCCCTAGATCCTCCCCAAAACCTGACACAAGCCCCCAACCCCATCCATCCATCCCCATCAAGGCCAGAAAGCCACATCCCTCAGCATCGCTCAGAACATCCCCCACGCCACGGAAAATCTGGGGGGGGGGGAAGATGCTTTATCTCAGCCACCATCAGCCCCTAATAAGGCAGCTTTATTTTTAGTGAAGGTGAAAGCCAGAGCAACCAGCTCAAGAGCTTTTTCCACTCACATCTGCATTTGTACAATTTGGGTTTCCTGTCGTGGTTTCGGCGCTTTTCAAACCTGCCTGAATTGTTATTTTGTTCGCTGGGTGAAGAACCCTGCAGATTATCTCCCCTGGTATAAATAACCCGTGAGCATCCCCTCCCCGACCTCCTCGCTCATCCGGCCCCCCCAACCCCACCACCTCGCTTTCTCGGAATGGGAGCTGAGCATCCTCACAGAATCCGGGTGCTGGCGAAGGTTTGGGGTTGGACCACATCTTTCCAGCCCTGGATCACGTCTTTCAGACCCTAGACCATCTCTTTCCATCCCTGGACAACCTTATTCCATCTCCTGTGTGGGGAAGCAGCTACTTTTCAGACCTTGAATGGGGAAACTGAGGCAGGGATGGGGTCAGCGCTGCAGTTTGGGGCTGGGAAGCCCCAGCTTGCTCCCTCATAGAATCATGGAATCGAGGTTGGAATTGACCTCCAAGATCATCCAGCCCAACACCACCGTGTCCTGAAGTGCTACATCTCCATGTTTTTTGAACCCCTCCAGGGATGGAGATTCCACCACCGCCCTGGGCAGCCTCTGCCAGGGCTTCACCACTCTTTCAGTAGATAAAGTTTTCTTAATATCCAATCTAAACCTCCCCTGGCACAACCTGAGGACATTTCCTCTCATCCCATCACCTGTATCTCCTGGTCCCATCCCCTGACTCCAGCAGCTGGGGATTTATAGAGTGAAAGAAACCAAGAACTCCCAAATCCTCACATCTGGGCCCCCCCCATCCCAACCATCTCCCCCCATGAAACCCCATAATGACCTCCTGCAGCATGAGGAGGGTGAGGCTGAAGGCCATGGTCCCCTGTCCCCAGCTTTTGTTCTTCTGAACCCCTTCTTCCAAGTTGGTGGTGCAGCAGCTGCAGGGCCAGGTGCCGGAAGCCGACCTGCACTCGCTTTCTCGCCGCTTTTATTTATTTCTTTCACTCTCTGTTGACCCAGAGAACTTCACTTTCTATAAAAACTTGGCCCTGTGTCGTCGTCTGCCCCACCTCAGGGTTTGGGACAAGCCAAGGGATGTTGTGGCACCCATCCCTAGATTTGAGGAGACACCCAACATCCAGCTGGGGTGTCAGTGTTGGCCAAGGTGGGTGAGGATGGGGCACCATCTCTCCCCCCATAAGCTGCTTTTCCACTTTGGCTCAACCTTGACAACTTTTGTGGGGGATTCAGCTTTAATTTCATTTCTTGTCAGCCTTTTTTGCTAAAAATCCACCAAACTCAGCTCCCAACCCCCCCTGACATCAGGGATGGTGGGACACGATATAATGACACCCCCAAAACATCCCCTGCAGGAGGGTTTCCAGGCACAGAGCCTCTTGGGAACACTGAGGTGTACACCAGCCCAGGGCTCCTGGGTGCTGGGTGGGTGCACAGGACCCCCCAGGTCAGACTTTGGGACTCCCACCCAAAGGGAGACCCCAAGCCAAAGAGACCAGGACCCATCAGGCATGAGGAGGAAAGATTGGTGAGCTGCAGATATCTTCATTGCCTAGGGGTGCAGGGGGGGCTCTGGGTCCAGGCAGGGCTCTGGGTCCAGGCAGGGGGTCACTATCCCAAAGGGGCACAGAGGGCTTAGGAAGGGGCAGAGGTTGATGCTGGCAGGGGGAATTCCTGGGGAAAACTGGGAAGCAAGGGGCAGCTGGGCTTCCTGCAGCCACATCCCTGTCTATCCATCTCTGCAAAGCCCAGTCTGTCCAGAGCAAGGTGGGACATGGGCACTGGGACCTCCAACCCATGAGAAGTGTGGGGGGGTGGACAGTGCCTGCTGCTGGGGGAGATAGGATGGGACTCCCGAGGATGGAGACCCTGCAGGGGGGGGACAGGACCCCACACTCAGCCTACCCATCCCGTCCAGCCACCTCCATCCATACTAAAGGGGACTTCCCTGGGTGCTCCCTTTTTCACCCCCATTCCAGCACTCTCCTGGGCCCAGTTCAGCTCTAACTGGGTTCATCAGTGCCATTAACCCTTTGGGAGCCAGTACAGGACATGCAGCACCCTATCCATCACAGGGGTTGTATGTCCCTGGGCATGTATGTGTATGTACGTGCCCTGTATGCCCCTGTGCACACACAGAAGTACATGCAGGTGTCCCCTGTGTGCACACCTGTGTGGGCACAAATGCTGTATGGCCCTGGGCATGTCTGTATGTTCCTGTATGTGCTGTATATTCTGTGCACACACACACACGTGTGGGTATGTGTGTAGGTGTGTGCTGCACAATCGTGTGGATGCACATATGTGGCAGCGGGGTGGAATCTTTAAGTTCCCTTCCAACCCAAACCATTCTATGATTCTAATATTCTGAATCACAGAATTATAGAGAATAACCTGGTTGGAAAAGACCTTTGAAATCATTGAGTCCAACCGTACCTGTCCACCACGAAACCATCCCTGAGCACCTCACCTGCTCGTCTCTTGAACCCCTCCAGGGATGGGGACTCAACCGCCTACCTGGGCGGCCCGTTCCAGTGTGCACCTGTGTGTGCTGCCCATCCCAGTGCACGCAGGTCTGTGTGTGTATGACCCTGCTGCCCCCCTGGCCCCCCTCTGCCCTCCCGTGTGCCGTGTTTACGGTGCGCACGCCGCTACCGTAAGTACCGAATGTACCGTAAGTACCGGCCAGGCGCGCACGGCCCCTGCGCCGCCGCTGCCCCCCCCCCCCCGGCGGGCGCGGCCCAGCACTGACCCCTGGCGGCAGAGCGTGGCACTGCAGCCCCACGAATCCCGACTCCCCCCACCCGGTTCAGAGAATCACAGAATGGTTGGGATTGGAAGGGACCTCAAAGCCCATCCAGTTCCAATCCCCCTGCCCTGGACAGGAAAACCTCCCACTGGATCAGGGGGCTCAAAGCCCCATCGAACCTGGCCCTCGCCATCTCCAGGATGGGGCAGCCACCATTTCCTTGGGCAACCTGGGCCAGGGCCTCCCCACCCTTACGGTGAAGAATTTCTTCCCAACGTCTAATCTAAATCTTTCCCCTGCCAATTTAAAGTTCGTCTTTGTCCTATCACTACTTCCACAAACATGGTCCCCCGACCTCCAGTTCCATAGACCCTGACCCCTTCAGACCTCCAGTTCCATGAACATAGCCCCCAAATCACTGCAGCCTCTTGCTCCAGCGTCCTCTACCCCACCCTCCCGTTGCCCCATCAGCTCCCAACCAAGGCAGGGGCCATGGGGGTCCTTCCCCATCCCAGCACACCCCCCAACCTGGAGAACCTCACCGTGCTGCCCAGTTGCACCCACGGGACTGGACAAGGCAGGTGAGGGGCACAAGGCTTTAATCCTGCTGGGGCAATGGGGGGTGAAGGAGCGGCAATGTGTGGGGCTGGCGGCGATGTGTGACCATGGCTGTGCCATGTGGGGCTGGCCAGGATCTGTGGGGCTGGCTGCTGTGCCCACCCTGCCAACAATACTGGGGACACACCAAGGACAAGAGGTGGCCCCTCAGGGTGCCATGGGGCAGGTGACGCCGGTGCCCTTCAGGACACAGGAGCTCCCGGGCACCTTGTGCAGGTACTGCTGGTGGTGCTCCTCGGCGTAGTAGAAGTCACCGGCCGGCTCAATGGTTGTGGTGATGTCTCCCTGCTGCTGTGCCCTCAGCTCCTGGGACAATGCATGGTGGGGGGACCCTAGATGGACCCCCCCATCCCACTGCCTCATGGTGTGGCATAGCCAAGGCGGGGCACAGCGCCGTGCCCTGGGCTGGGGTAGGTTGCTGTGTCCCCTGGTGTCCCCAAGAGGGTATCTCAGTGTCCTCAGAGGGGTCCCAGTGTCCCCACCTACCTGCTGGTACCCCTCCCTGCTGCGGAGGGCGGCCACCTGCTGCTGGGAGCCCTGCGTGTAGATGACGGAGCGGTACTGGGTGCCCAGGTCCTCCTGCTGACGCATGCCTGGGGGGGGAGCAGCACCCAGGAAGGGGGTTATGGGGCACCCTTGAGCTCCACCTGCACCCACAGAGGAGGAAATGGGGAAACTGAGGCACAGAGGGGTCCAGCTGCAGAGCTGGCTGCGGGGTGTCCTGCTAAAGGGGTTGGTGAGGTTGGTTGCAAACCCCCCCAGACCCAGCACAAAAGGATGGAGATGCCAAAGACACCTCTGTTAGGGCCAGTTTGGGGTTACCCCCCCACCCCAGACCAGGGCTCCAGGGCTGCAGCAGGACCCCAAATAGCTCATCCCTACCTTGTGTGGGGTCATGGTTCTCCCAGAAGGCCTTGAGGAGCTCCTCGTAGCTGATCTGCCGGGGGTCGAAGACGACCCTCACCACCTCGGCGTGCCCTGTCAGCCCTGCGGGGAGAACCCTGCAGCCCCTCTCCGTGGCCTTGTGCCCCCCAGCCTCCTGCTGTCCTGGGCTGCGAGAGGGGGGGACGCCACCAGCAGGTGGTGCCCCTTCCCACCAGGAGCTCAGATGTGGCAAATTCACGAGGCTTAGGCAAAGCAAGGACAAGGGGATGGATCTGGATACCGAGGGTCTGCAGCACCTGCTCTTGCCCCAGGATCCCCCCCCAGCTTCCCATCTTGGTAGGGTGGGATGCCTGACCCCCCCCCACCCTTGCACTGGGATAAATCCCCAGCTGGAGGTGGCAGCCAGGATAATATTTCCTGCAGACAGCTAATCCTCCATGGAACGTCTGCCCAGCTTAGCCAGGAGCCGTCTGTCCACGCTGGGGGACTTGGGGGCATCAGCATCCCATGGATGGTGGAGAGCATCCCATGGGACCTCACGCCAGGACAAGGTGGGGGGTGTGAGGATATTGGGGAGCTCCATGGGAGAAGAATGAGGGCAGGCTGAGAGAGTTGGGGTTGTTCCACCTGGAGAAGAGAAGGCTCTGGGGAGACCTTAGAGCAGCCTCCCAGTACTGAAAGGGGCTCCAGGAAGGCCGGGGAGGGGCTTTTTACAAGGGCCTGTGGTGACAGGACAAGTGAGAAAGGGTTTAAACTGGAAGTAGGGGGACATTTAAATCAGATATCATGAAGAAATTCTCCACAGTGAAGGTGGGGAGGCCCTGGCCCAGGTTGCCCAGAGAAGTGGTTGGCTGGAGGTGTTCAAGGCCAAGATGGATGGGGCTTTGAGCCTCCTGATCCAGTGGGAGGTGTCCCTGTCCACGACAGGGGGTTGGAACTGGATGGGCTTTGAGATCCCTTCCAACCCAACCCATTCCATGATTCCATACCTGAGCGCACTTCTTCATAGGTGGGGTTGGGGGTGAAGCCTCCCGCGTAGCCCACCTGGGTGGAGAAGACCCCCGGCATCTCCCAGAAGAGCTTCTCAGCGCCCCAGAAGCACCCCATACCTGCAGGAGGGCACAGGCAGGGAGCAGGGGGCTGCCCATGCCTGTTCAGTGGAGGGGGGTGCTGAACTGGGGGGGTCCCCATTGTGCCAGGACCCTCCCCTTCCTCGACCCCAGGGGAGCTCCTCACCGAAAATCGCCATCTGCATCTCCGCTGGGAAAGGTGGGAGTGTGGGGTTCCCAGTGACAGCGTGGGTGGCTGCAGGGGGACCATGGCATCAGGATCCCCAGCCCCAGACATTTCTACCTTGTGTCCCCCCTATAGAGGGCACTGACCCCATCCCTGTCCCCTCCAGCTCAGCCCACCTGGCCTCTGGCCCCTGTTTTCTCACGACCCCAGGTTTTCACCTTCCCCCAGGATGCTCTGGTACCCCCTGGGGCAGGGGTGTCCCCCCTTTGCCCAGGGGATGCTACGATCAGGGGGACCTGCAAGGGGCTGAGGAGTGGGGGTAGGAAAGGGGGGGGGGGCTGCTGACATCCCTCCCCCCAAGCTGTCATCTCCTAGCAACCCCACAGGTTGCCATGGTGAACGTGTACCCCTCCCCAATTCCATCCCACGGCAGATGAGGGGTCCCAGGGGAGTTTAAGGGGGGCAATGCCAGGGCTGGCTCTGAGCACCCAGCAGCAAAGGGATACTGAGACCTGGCCACTCGTGAACACTTGTGGAGCATAAACACCCTTCACACCCCTCAACCTCCTCCTTCTGGGGCTCCCAAAGAGGATCTCTGTGAGCAAGCCAGGAGGTTACAGCGATCCTGAGGGGGACAAAGGAGCCCACATGTCCCCCCCAGGCACCCCCAGACACATCCAAATCAAAACACCCCAGCAATTGGATACTGAACGCTGCCCAGGACCTTCCCTTGCTCTGGAGACATCCCAACCCTCCCAGAGCAGCCCCCCAAAACCATACAAGGGTGCTGGAGGGTGGTTCACAGGCTGCTATCCCCCCCCACCCTTCCCCAGGCCCCACCACCACCACCCCCAGCCCACGGTGGTACCTGACACTGAGATCCTCTGGGCTCTGCCCGGCAAAGCCTCAGAGGCTTTGGGGAGCACCCCAACACCTGGCATTGTTTCCCCAAAGATGGGATGTCCTGCTGAGCTCCTTCAGACTGCGAGGAGGGAGTTGCAGGTGCTGGGAGGGGCACTGGGAACACTGGGAGGGAAAAGGGTGCAGGGGATGGTGGGCAGAGCTTGGCCCGGGATTGGGGTCACCTTGGGGGCCAATGGGAGGGGATGTCCCGCTTTGCCCCAGAGAGGCAGGGACAGGGTGCTCAGTCCAGGGAGACAAACCCCACCTCAGGACCTGGGGCAGGATGGGGCCAGAGCAATGGACCCCGACCAGGGGAAACCCACGGGACGGGCAGAGTCCTCATGTGCCCGGCCACCCCATCAATCGTTAACGCACACCGGGTGCCCAAGGTCACCCAGCCATCAGCCCCAGCGCTTCGTGTTCATCAGGGACCTTGATTTAATGTCACACAATTAAGGCACGCGGTGAATGCCAAAGGTGTGGGGGGGGGCAGCCTGGGCTGGGGGGGCTGCACCTGCTGAAGGAGGAGCGTGGAGATGCCCCAAAGCCTGGGCAGCAGCACCCCATCACCACGGGCCAATAAGGGAAAGCTCTGCGGGACCCCCAGGTGGAAACAGGGCTGGGACCCCCATCCCTCCTGCCCCCCCCATCTCCCCCCCCCTCTTTGCAGCCCCGTTTCAACTCCCACCCCTCAAACCCCACCTGCTGCACAGGCACGGCCCTCGAGGTGGTGGGGTTTCCATGGCAGTGATGCCAAGGTTGAAAGTGCTGGAGAACAAACCCTGTGGAGAATCCAGACATGAGGATGGCAACATCACAGCAATTCATGGGCTTTGCCTTAAAAGAGGGGGAAAAAATAAGAAGAAAATGAATATTTTGGCTCTCAACAAGGGAGAATTCCAGCAGCAGCAGTGGCAGCAGCGTGGAGGCCACCCCAGGTTAGAGGACATGGACACAACCTGTGGATAAAGTTGGATTTCTTGTTACATAGGAATAACTGCAGGTACCTCACCTGTGTCTGGAGCACTGGGGCTTCCAGATCACATCTTCCTCCTCCTCTCACACCGCTTAAGACTCAAAAAGGGGAAGCAAGTTGGGTCTGACAAACAGCGAAACCAAGCCAGCAAATACCTGCCACAGCAAAACAACCCTCCCTCTGCCTTTTTATTTGTTACTCAAGATTCTCTCACAAGACAAATTGTTTAATTTAGGCATTTAACAACATCATTTTCTGCCCTTATTTCCTTCAGCTCAGCAAACGATGCAGGCTTTGCGCTCCCTCTGACAACACACGGGGATCTCAGCCAGCTGAGATCAGTATCATCTGAGAATTCAGAGGACAGAAAATCTTACAGATAAACCAAGTTAAATATCCAAATGAAATGTAAATAGCCACAGAATTGTGCTGACACCCACCCAAATCACCCCAGGTCCTCACTCTTGGAGCTGGGGTTGTTTTTTTTTTCAGAAGCAAGAATGGGTCCAAGAACAAAAACCCAGCAGGCTTTCAGGTGAGTGCACACCTGTGTGAGTATTCACTGCCCTGCACTGTGCAGGATCAGCGTGAGGGGAAAGCAAGACTCACCAGACAGATGTTTCATCCATGGTGAGGAGAGCAGAGCCAGCTGCTTCCAGATGTTTCCCAACTGCAATTTAATAACTGAAATAATTTCGTTATAGCACAACTCTCTTGGATGACAATTAAAGCACTGTCACTGGCTCAGACAGCAGATTCCTTTGTGGATCTTTTACTCCCTCTGAACCGCCAAAAAGAAGAAAATCTGGATTTTTGATTTCTCCACCTTGAGCAGTTTTCCCGAGGGAGATTATTTGGGATGCAAGCAGGTGTCTGCATTTCACACACACCTGGAAGCAGCCGGATAATTCCCAGCTTACCTGTGAAATGGGAAGGAGTCCTGAACAGCAAAGCCAGCCAGGCGCTGCCCCTTCACCCTAGGGGCAGGCAGGGGCTCTGCCCACACCACAGGGCGAAAGCAATCCCAGTGGGTTGGGAATGAGCCAGGACTGAGCTCAGGATGCCCAGAGACAGGTCAAACCCAAAGAGAAACCCCACTTCACTTGTTAATTTAAGGCATTAATTCCTCTGTGCACAGGGGAAAGGATGAGGTGGGCATCCTCAGAGCAGGCAGCGGGAGAAAACAGTGATGCTCAACAGGATCTCACGTTTATTATTGAGAAGTGATTAATGGTGAAAAGAAAGGCAACGCCCATTCCTCATTGGCTTAACATGAAACTGAAGAAACATATTCACTACACATTTTACAATATTTCTTTTTTTTTGTCCAAAATTCATTTTCCTGTAAACAAAACAAGGTTTTTTTACCACTGTTCTCAGCTTTCAAATCAAATCAATCCAGACTTAATCTGTAAATCCGTATAATGCACAAGAACAGAACATTTCTTAGGACTCCTAGTACTTGACTTCTGAGTAACAAAGGGTCAGAAAAAATGAACCACCTTCAAGACACAACCTTGTGGACAATTTCTGTTCAATTCTTCTTAGGGCAAAACCCCAAATTCCTCGTAGAATTCCTCCTCTTCCAGGCCAGGGGAGAAGAAAAACAAAAAGTTCCTCCACTTGCCGTGGTGGATGTTACAACTCGGTGTTTCCAAGTGCAAATGTCAAAACCAGGGGAAGGAGGCGCGAGGGGGCGGAAGGGAGGGAAGCGGCAGGGTTTAAAAATTAAGAGAAAAAAGGCATATGCCACTTACGGACTTGAAAATCCGAAAAACATAGTAAAAAGACAAAAAACAAAGCGTATGCTCTGAAATCACAACCAAAGCCAAAAGAAAGGGGACAGTTTTTACCTATACTCTACCTAGAAGGGAATTTTTTTGTTGTTTTTGTTTTTTTTTTAAGTCCTATGTCTTGTGAAATTCCAATACTTTGTTTTTGTTTTTTTTTTTAAACTGCGAGTTTGTAAGAGTCTTTTTGAAGTCAATGAAATTAAGAAAAAAAAGTCCTAATTCTCTCTGGGATATTTCTGCTCCTTCTTTCTCTCTCTGAAAGACAGGTGGGATGCGATCTCTGCTGCAGTCTCTGTGGAAGGAAGGGCCTTTTACTTGACACGGCCTTGGCGTTCCTGCAAAAAGAAGAGCACAATGTGTTAGCACGGAGCAATTTCATTCACACATCAGCCTGTCGACACGTGGCTCCACAATGGAACCTGTCCCACGCGAGGAGAGGGTTTCTGTTGGCAGGGGATGTTTAGCAACAGCACAAGGCTGACTAGACAATTCATTCCATTGCCTGGGTCTATCACATTCCCCCTTAACAAGGGCTGTTGGTACCACAGCTCCACTCCCTTTCCTCTCTCCTTCCCACAGCAGCATCCTTCAGCGGCGTTACAGCTCTCCCCAGGACAGACATCGCCGGGCTGCTCCATGTTACATGTTGAACAGCATAGAGAAGAACAGGAAAAACCAAACCAGACACAGAGAAACTAAAGAATTGGTCAAAAAGGGGGGAAAAAAGCAAGTTTAGGCCACAGCTGAAGTTTGCAGCTGCAGGTAGTGAAGGCTGCGAGCAAAAAAAATCCTCAGTCCCAGGCAGAGAGCCACAGTACCCATGATATCTCAGCCAGCTCCAGGCTGGAAAGCAGCCCTTGGGCAGCTCTGGGAGCAGGACCAGGAGTGCTGCGGGGATGGCGCAGAGCTCCTGCATTGGGGAGAAGGAAGGGAAAGCAAGGAAGGGACACCAAGGTCCACGCACAGCAGGACAGCCCAGCTCCCCAGGTGCTGCACAGACCCGAGGCTGCACCTGAGCTTATGTGTGAGCATCAGAGCCACCTGAAGCTCAGACCTGAGAACTACTGATCTCTGCCTTGGTCTGCAGGGGCTGAAACAGCCCACAGCCACCAGCAGAAAACCTTGCTGGTAACTCTGAAATCTACTGATGGCATCCTGCTCAAAACCCAACAGGTTCACAGGGATGTCCCACCAATTGCTGCTACCACCCCCTCGGCATTCACCCATGTCACTCCTCCAGCACTGAAGGAATGTACTGTTCAGACAAACATCTGCACCAAGCTGAACAGGCAGCACCACACCAAGTACCCCCTCCTGTGCCAAGAACGACATGCCAGTCTCTCCCAAGTTTCATCTGGTTTAACAGAGGAGCTTTGCCCAGAAGTGGGTTTACACCATCCCACATCCCAAAAGGTTAAGAGATGCTGCCCAGATCATGTTCAAAGTGCTCTTTCCAGACCATATGACACTACCTCAAAAATAAAACCTGTCAACAGCTAAAGGACTCTTGGCTGATGCTCTTCCCTGCCTCTTAACTGCATCTTCTCCACGCACAGGCAAGGCCCTGCAGACCCTTGTGTGAAGGGCATGATGGCGCTTTGGCTCCAGTTCCCAGGCTCAGCGGTGGAGTGAGTTAATCACCAACTAAACCAGTCCTGAGCAATGCCAAGTCTGTCCCATCTCCACTGCGAAGCAGCACCTTCAGGAGGTGCCTGCTGGCAGAGCAAGGCTCTTCCTTCTGTTAACTTTGTTAACTTGGAGGGAAGGGATGCTGTTATGGCTCTGAAACAGATACCTAGTTGTATCAGCCCAGGATGCTTCCCTGTGAGCCTGCTGCCTGCCCCCTGATGTTGGGTCAGTGACAGAGCTGCCTGCCCCCCTCCCCTTGCTTCATGCTAACAGGGTGATCGGAGGCCCCTCGGCAGCTCACAGGCAATGAAACCACACAACCTCTGCCAGAAGCAAGCAGGTTGCTTGAAGAAACATCCTCTGCCACCAGTGCTAAATCCAGGGAGAGCTCATCTGCGAGAAGCTCCAATCCTGGTTTAACAGCAGGGATAGCCATTATTGTTGTAAACCTTCCCAAAATGGGAAGCCTCGCATACAACTCCAAACACCACCCCAGGCTCTGGCAGCACACAGCAACCCAAGGAGGCTTCAGCTCCAACTCCTCGGCACGAGCTGGACGACAAAGCAAGCCCTGTGTGACACCATGCACAGATTGCCTTCTGGGAGAGGGATTAGACAAAGGCACACGTTCTCTCCAAGAATATTTGCTCCACATAAGTCGACTTAATTCTCTTCTCTGCTAACTCCACCCCAGCCTGTTGCAGGTCTTATTTGTTGCTAAAAAACACCACTACACAACAGGAAAAAAACAACAGTGACGGTGGGAAGCAAAGCCAGGCTTGAGCACGAAGCAAAGTGCTGCAGGGAAAGCCACAAATGGCAAGGAAGGTGCCAAGCTCCGTTCCTTCTCTGCTGCCTGCTGCAGCAGCCGGCACCTTACGTTAACCAAAGACAGATGGCAACGTGACGCGTTCCTTTGGGAAGGAGCTGCAACTGCCTGAGCTAATGCCTCCGTCTTCCCGAACGCATACACGGGATAAGCCGGCTGCCAGGTTCAGTCACCCCCTTCTCCGTCAGCAGCCGGTGGCAGAGGGTCCTGCTGAGCGCATGGCCCCGCTTGCTGACCAGATGGACCCTCATTAGTGACTTCTCCTCCCCACTGGGAAGGTGAAGTCCAGTGCACAGGTAACAGGGAGCATGAAGTTGGAGTCAGCCTGGGTACAGAAGTGATTGCCCCCCACCCTCAAAATCCCAGTGTGCTAGAACAGAAGGCATCGCGTCCAAAAGAGAGTGGAGCAGATGTCCCCGTGTTCCTAGGCTGGAGAGGGCACCAGAAACATGTCTGAAGGGAACATCTTAATTTCAAGGTAGATTACAGCCCAATTTTCCTCAACCCAGTCTTCTATTTTAAGCCTTCTATTTTAAGCTATTCAACCTCAAAATACCAACACAGAACTACCTGCTCTCCCTCCACTGGGCACTGCAAACAGTGTCCTAAGGAGCCTAGGACAGAAAACAATGCAGCATGACCTCCAACCCTGCCTGCTGCAGGCTCGTGAGGAGCTGACTGTGAGATGGGGAGATGCGGGGACAGCCAGCCAGGAACTCTGTCCAGCTGAGGGCATGGCTGCAAGGGAACAAATAGCTTTTTACTCTCCACTATTATCAATATTACTTTTCTTGCTCTTCTCCAGAAGATTCACAGATGGCTTCTTGCATCTCCTCCTAGGAAAGGCAGGTAGCCAAGGCCCAAAGGATTTTTTTCACATCATCTAATTTGCCTGTCCAACTGCAGCGGATCCCACAAACACAGCTTGGCCCTTGGGGTGCTGCAGAGTTATGGGCGAGCACCCACATCACAGCAGCAGCACACAGATCTACCAGGTCAGCAGCACTGCAAACACCCGTTATTCCTGGTTCATCCTGCCCCAAAATCACAGGGATGGTGTAATCCACACCCCCAACACGGGACAGGCCAGGAGAAGGCAGATCTGTGTCTGCACGCACAGGCTGGGCTTTACTCTGCGTACAGTCCCTGCAGGGCAAAGGGATTCCATCCCAGTGGTTTATTCTCTTTGGCAGTGCTTTTGTTAGACTTGGGCTGTGTCTTATTGAGTCACACAAGAGAAGCAAAAAAAAAAAGACCCCAGCTCAGATTCCCATCTCCATCTATCAGTCCCCTCAGCAGGGGCACGAGCACCATAGCCTCACAACAGCCAAAGCAATAAGCTGGTGGCTAGAATGACGAATGCCATCGCTGTCATCAAGTGTTGACACTCACACAGAACTACGAGCACACTGCTGGGCTGGTGGTGTTCAGAAACACCAAGCTCAAACCAGGCAAGTGCCTGTTAAGCAGAAGCCCTCTGCAATCATCCTGCTTCAGCCACTGCAGTCGGATCACTGCAGTCCCTGCAGCAGTGTCACAAGCTGGATCCTGATAACAGCAGCTATCCGAGCAGTGGAGAAGGCCGATGAGAGATTACTTTATCTACTGACACTGTGGGGAGCCAACAGCAAGAAAAGGCTCAAGAGTTTGTAGAGAAATGATGACAATAGGTGATAACACTGCATGTTTGCTCAGAGGCTCTTACCTTCATTTAACAACCAAAGTTCAACCTCAGCACTCCTCTGGCAGAGGTAAGGGTGTTATTGCCTCACTGCAGATGAGGAAATAGAAGACAATAATCACAGGGAATGCCTGGAGAAAACCAGGAGCATGGCTCCCAGCTGTACATTTGCCTGAGAGAGTTGGGGTTGTTCAGCTTGGAGAATGGTCCAAGGAGACCTTAGAGCACCCTTCCAGTACTGAAAGGGGCTGGGGAGGGGCTCGTGATCAGGGAGTGCAGGGAGAGGATGACAGTGAACCAAAAGAGGGCAGATTTAGATCAGATATCAGGAAGAAATGTTTTCCTGTGAGGGTGGGGAGGCCCTGGCCCAGGTTGCCCAGAGCAGTGGTGGCTGCCCCATTCCTGGAGGTGTTCAAGGCCAGGCTGGATGGCACTTTGAACAACCCAATACAGTGGTAGGTGTCCCTACCCATGGCAGAGGGGTGGAACTCAATGGACTTTGAGGTCCCTTCCAACCCAAAGCATTTTATGATTCCATGAAACCACAGTCCCTGCAGGTCAGGCTTTGCCCTTGGAATGCAGAAGGCCATGGGAAGCAACCAGTGTCCCCCGTTGGCACACGTGGCCGGGTAGTTCAGAAGCTCTGGTTTCCTCTTGAAACCCGAGCACATTGCAGCGTTGCTGCACAACACTCACCACACTGTTTTGTCAGGAGGAGATGAAGTCATGGAGAATAAATAAGGAAGAGCAATGCTTCAGGTACAGCTGTAAGCCAAAACACACCTTAACATCAGGGAATAAACACCATAGTACTCACACACCTCACTGAATTTCCACATTGGAGCAGGCAGCTCGGGGTAGGGACATGGAGAGCACCAGGACTTTCCTCTCTGCCATGGGTTCTACAGAAGTGAGGTGGCCCTGGACATCAGCATGCACAGCTGTTCCCCTGCATCTTTCAAGGCACCTTTAAAACTGACGCAACCAATTGCAAAGAATGAGCTTCTGTGTGCTTAAACATCACATTTAATTGCATGAATAATGTGGCCCAATTCCCCAAACCATTTATAATTACTCTCCCACAGAGAGCCTTGTCCCACAGGGCAAAGCTCCTGCAGGAAACAGAACGGCAAAAAAAGCTAGGAACGTACATGAATATTTAGAGCAAAAAGCATCGTGGAACAGCCTAGGAGGGTTCCCAGTGGCATTCCACGCTAGGACAACTGGGCTCCCAGTAGGGACTGGAACTGGACTGGCTGGCTTTGGAACACAAGTGAAATAACAATGGCACAAGTCCTTTCAAGTCATTAGGATGGAAAATAAAATCCTCCTTGTCTTACAGCAGGGAGTTTTTATTCCTCCCTGTCACTACAAGGGATGAGGTTTGCCAAGTTTCTTTTTGCAAGTTTGCCATTTTTATGATGCCAATAGTTCTCGTTTGGGCAGCTCCATGTGAAACCCTCACCAAAAAGGGAAGTTAAGAAACTTAATAGCACAGAGAGCTATTAAGTCCTGAGCAGCATGCAGCTCCACTCCTCTCCATCTCTACAGGTGCACTGAGAACTGGAAAAGGATCAGAAGAGCAGCAGGGATGAGAAAAGGGTTTCCACCTACAGAGCCAGTGTGCTCCATCTCTTGAGCCTGGGAGAGATGCAATTGCAAGATCAGAGCAGGCAGAAAGCACACACTGAATCAACTATTCACTACCTCTTCCAGCACAAGAGCCAGGGAGCATCACACCAGGTGGACTCGAAGCAAACTAAAAGTACACGTTGCTTTACACAACATGTAATTCAGCTGAGGAACTTGCTGCTGCAGGATCCTGAGGATACAAGGAATGTATCAACATCTTGGGCAAGAAGAGAAATCATGAGCCGTTAGAGACAGATACATCCCTGAGTCAAAGAAACTTCTGAGCCACAGGTTGTTAAAGGCAATGAAAACCTTCAGAGATGGATAAAGATGTGCTTGCACTGCATTTGCTCTTGACTGTGTTATGGTCAGCTGGACACGGAGCTTTTTACTTGGAAAAAGAGCAAGGATGCTCAAGCAGGGTCAATTTATGCATCTGCTGGCTCTGAAGACCTTGCAGGCACGTGGGATGCAGCACTGGACTGGAGAGACTTATGGTCTGACTCATGGCAGTTGTTCTTGTGTTTGAGGCTACAATGCTGCCTCCAACTCGAATAAGGCAGAAGAAACACTTCACGCTACAGGAAAAATACACAATATTCCACATTATGAAAGGACAAGAGATCTATTGGCCTACTTCTGCCAACCATGAAGAGCTGAATTCATAAGCTCAACTCTTTGTGTGCAACCGCATTTTATTGCCTCTGGAAAGGGAACACATAAAACTGTGTTCCAGTGAATACGGCTGTATTTCATCTTTTTTTCTCCCCTTTAAACATGCCAAAGACATGGCACTCGAATCAGCTGAACCCCCCATCAGGCTGGGTTCTTACAGGAAAAGGCTGATGATCAGGACTTCGTGATCTCTTAAAGATTTGCAAATGATGATGGGAAAGTCTCTCAAGTTGCTTTACAGCAGATGGCAAAGGGCAAATAAAAGAGCTGAAAGAGCAGAGCCTTCCCCATGTGCACATGTACACATAGGGAAGGAAACTAAACCAGTGTGGTATCTCCTCTCCCCAGACTAGAAACAAAAGACAGATAAAATTTACCTAAAGCTCTAAGTCTTCTACACTGGTATGACAACATGAAAAAGCTCTGCAGTTCACCACAAAAAAAACCCACCTCTCTGCATTGTCCTTTTAACAAAAAAAGAAGTTCTAGGGATACAGAACCAAAACGCAACATTCATTTCCAATTTCTTGATGAAGAATGACTTACAAAATCCAAATGCTGTATTGTTCACCACTCAAATGCACTGCTACACAACTTACACAATTAAAAAGCCTCACAAGGGGCAGCTAGTCCCTGGAAGGTGTGACACTGTGCTCACTGTCCTCACACCAGAGGGATAATGATGATCTGTATTAATGGAGACTGTGCCAGGGAACTTCACCAAAATAAAAGCAGGGCAGCACTGTTCCAGCCACAAAGCACCCAGCATTTTGCACCGTTATGGAACTGGTTTATTAACTGACAAAGCCTTAAGGCAGCACAATTACCCCCAGGTACAAACAAGAACATCCAGGAGAACAAGACGGCTCTAATAATTGTAGCAAAATTCATCACAGAGTACAGAACGAGCTTCCTAAATGAGTACCTGTCACACAACACTTCACAGGAGACAGAAGAAAGTGGCTTCTTTGAGACAGCAAACTGTTAGAGAATTACACCTTCGTTAAGAACAAGTGAGGAACACTGTGCACAAAGCTATTCTGGATGTATTGCATACATACAGAGCTCACGTATCAACGTGCTTCAACAGTTCTCTTGGGATCCTCATCAGGTTTCAGTAATGTTCTGAAATTCCCTGCACTAGACAGAAAATCCAGGGAACGGAGCAGGATCATGCCCTGGTGCTTTCACAGAACAAACAGGGGCCAAATACTTAGCTTCTAAGGAAAAGTAACCTGAAACACAATGCCTGTGTCAGGGGGTATTAACTTCATTTCAGCAAGTTACCCAGAACTCTTGGGAGTTAAAGCAACAGCCACTGCTCTGACACCTTACACACTCCCTGCTCGCATACCAACCCCTCTGCTCTCTCTAGGGAACTGGTCAGCCACACACATGGAATTTCAACTCAGCTGCTGAAGGAAGAACAAAGTCTTCTTTTTCAACTGAATGTCTTAAATTGAGTCATTAGTGTTTTCATAATGAATGCAATTATTATAAGAACAATCAGTTCAGGCTGTTCTGCACCTGGGAGCTGAGAGCACCAGCCAAGGGGATGATAACCTAGACAGGAGCAAGAATGGAGCTTTGCCCACACTAAGTGGGCAACAAGTGAGTTGGGAAGAAATTCACAAGAACAGAGGGTGAAAAACTCTCCATGCTCAAGGTTGTACCTGCAAGAGGAGCAAATACCCTCACTGTGTAAGACCCACACCGTGCAGGGCCCAGGGAACAGCTTCAAATCCCCTTTCCACCACTCAGTCCTACTGTACCACTGAAATGACTCCCAGCTGCTCCCATTTCACAGATGAGGAACCGAAGCCCCCATCTCATAGGGACAATAAGGATTAGAGCACCAGTGAGACTTAAGCTTCCCCCTCCAATTTGCTCCTGCTTTTAAAAAAAGCTAGAACACAACCAGAAATATGTGAGAATGCCCTAAGTGCTTTGTGGTGCTGTCTTAAAGATGTCATGAGAACAGGGCACTCCTGTCAAACAGCCGGCAGCAAACCACCCGAATGAGCAGTGCGGTTTCTCTTTCCTCTTTTAGTGGCAAACAGACGGGCACAGACACGCACAGAGGATTTAAAAGGCCTGAAAATCAACTGAGAGAAACTGTGTGCAGTGCCCAACAGCAGAGCATGGTCACAGCAAGGAAACTCTGTCCTGGTGCACGAATCCATTCACTTCACTATGGCCAGGATTTGGAGCAGAAAGAGGAAACAGCCTTGGGATCAAAGGATGAAAGGAGCTGGGCAAGTGTACAGACAGTGTCAGCAGAGACACAAGGCAGCTCCTTTCCAGAAAGAAGAGCTCCAGCCTGGCAAATCCTACCTTTCTGTTTTGAGGCTGGCACACCTCATCATGAAACCCCCACCAGAAACCACGCATCCCACACACCTCATCCCACTCAGCCCTCACCAACCTCCTAATGCAAAGGGTCTGACCAATTTCAGTTGACAACTGAGTGCTCTGGCCCTGGGAGGAACAAGACAGGACTGGTTTCCATGAGATATCCTTTCCAAAATCCCTGGAAGCTGCAAGTAGTCAAGTACCCCAATGAAAATAAACTTCCCTTAGAGTTTACATTCACAGCTTTTCCATAAAACATCAGCTGTTAACCTTTCATATGCAAGCAGATCACTCTCCAAGATCTTTACATCGAGGCCACTGCAACATTCCTTGAAATACAGGTGTTTTACTATGTGCCATGGAATTTTGTCGTATTTGGTAACAGTTCTTACAGGGAAGAAGTCAGTGACTTGCTCTGCCACAAAAGCAGCTGTTAAGAGCTTCAACGAGTCCTAAACTGCTTCATGAGGAATCGCACGGGGAGTCAGCATCACCATTTTGGGTCAGGAGAACACCCAAACCTTTTAAAAAACTGGATTAGTAGAGCAAAGCGAGACACTTGGAAGAAGTGGACATGAGTCTGAGGGTGGGATGGGCACAGGCAGCAGCAAAGGACAAGCAAGATTTCAGCATTTCCAAGGTTAACTGTTTACCCTCCCTTCACCGGGAAAAGCACCCACGCTAAGTGAAGCATCTTCCATATGATTCCTTGAAACTATTTTAGGGACTTCTGTAGAAAGGACTCTACCAGTAAGAAGCACAAAAGAACATTCAGGAGTTCCCAGACTTTCACAAGAGCTCATCCATCTGCTCAGGCAGCGAGCAGGAACCAAACTGCACATCAGACAAAGGTTTGGGCAAGTTGGAAGCCAAAGGAAATGACTGCAGCTTGCTAGAAGTTCAAAACAAGCCAAGCCTTGAGACATTTAAGCTTCAAGGAACAGGAATGCAGAATATATCACTGCCATCCAAAGCCTGGTGGCAGAGACAAAGGGCTGGTAGCAACGAGATTTCTCCGACACAACATTGCTTGGCAGGGAGCTGCGCTGCTGGCAGCTACCAGAGCAGACTTGGACTTTCCAGCACTTCAGCTCCAGTTTCTGATCTATTTTTTAAGCCAGGTGATTACCTGAGCTGCTTCAAGGCAGGCAATGCACAGCTTGGGCTTTTTTGCCCCCATAATCCCAGGGTAACCAAAAGCATTCACTCCAGCAGGAAAAAAAAAGCCCTCCTTGAGCAAAATCAACTGCTTCTCAATGAAACCATGAAAAAGCAGTTACAGAAACCTCAACCACCCTCCATGGCTGTGTCAGTGAATGATCAAGGAGGCCAAACTGTTGTCACTTCCTCCGTGCCAGCTGTTATAGGGCAGGGACCCTGAGCAGGCAGCAAAGGGTGAGTCGATGGTAAAAAAGCAAACACCAACTGTGTACCTACAAACCTCTCTCCTTGCCTCTGGATTCCAGAGAGAAGTGACTAAGTTCCTGTCCAAAGCATAAACTGGACTTCCTTCTGCACTAGGGTGCTGCACTGAATCAGTTCCAACATCATTTAGAGAGACAGCACTGGCACACTGAGCACCCAAAGGCTGAAACTTCTGTCCCTCAGACTCTAGCCCATCACCAGAACTGAAGAAAACAGGGAAGGAGACTTTAAAATGCAGTTGGAAAGATGAATAAAGATGGTTTCCAGTTTTAAGAAAATTGCTAAGTCCCATTTTTCAATCTCTTGCTGATTTTCAGGCATTAAAAGACACCTGCAAACACAGCAGCTTTCCTGAAGTCTCTTGCCTTGCCCCCAGCCTTTCCCACTCTGCTGCTCTTCTTTCTGCTTGCCACCTGCTTACACCAACCCAGCATTAACTCTTCTCATCCACCCATCCCTTGCCTGCCCTCCAGCAACATTCCTCCCTTCCCTGGTGCTCTCCTACTGTGAACTCTTCCTCCCTGAAGTCTCACTAAGACGTCCTGCACAGACAATATTTCTGATTGCATCCAAACCCTCAGTCAGGAACAGAGAAATCTCGATTTCAGTACAGGCTGGATACCAAGCAGAATAATTTTAAGATGTGAAATCACACAAAATATTCAGGTTCTCACTCAAATCAGGTTTCCACCTCCACATCTTGCTGTGCATTCTGTCCTTACACAGCTTCTCTGAGCACTGGAAATGCTAAGGTACCAGTTGCAAACCATGCCCACCTTTGTGTACGGGTGATGCTATCAATACAGAAAACACTCCAGGTGAAATGTATAACAAATTTAAAACCATATTCGCAGTCATGGCGAACAGTTGCAGCTCCTGATTCAGTCTTGCAACTGCTGGGTGGAAAATTCCCCACTGCTGAAACTAAAGAGATCACCAGAAAGCTTGGCAAACTACCAAAAAGTTGTGCTAACGTTAATTTGTAATTTCTGTTTTGATCAAACAGCAGCGAGACCCCCATTGTGAGGAAGGTCGGCCCCGGGTGACCAACACAGCTGCACCCGAGTGAGATTCCAGGCCCATCGGTCACTGCGTTTCCTCCCAGAGCCTGGGCAGAATTTTCAATTAGCAATCCTCCTGTTAATGATATTGAAACAGCAGGCTTGGAGTGTGGCTCAGGTGCCAGGCAGTGCCCATGCAGAGAACAGCCCATGGGCTTCGCCTCCAGCAGCGCTCGCTGCCCAGAGGAACAGAACAACCCGCACGGTGTCTGCCAGAGAGAGGACAAGTACTCACAGACCCACACTGCAGCGAGGGAGATTGAGGGTGGGCATTAGACAAAGCCTTCTAACAGGAAGGATAATTAAGCATAGGAATAGATTGCCTGGGGAGGGACAGGAACTGCTGTTCCTGAAGGTTTTACAAGTGGTGGGAAACATCTGTCACGCTGACCCTGCCTGGGGTAGGGGGTGGATTAGGCGGCCGTTCAAAGACCCAGCTCTGTTTCCTAACAATTCCCCAAGCCCCTACTCATCTCCTCCTTTATCCTGTTCTGATCCAGAAGCTGACAATGGCACAGGAATAAATCTTGTTTAGAATACAGCCCTGGCGAGCCTCCTCTACACCCGTCCTACCCCAAGGCAGGTTCCACTTGTGAGCACACCGCTAGCCAGGCAGCGGCCCAATGCCCACCGAGCTTGCTCACAAGCCCACGCCTTCCATCCCCAGATTTAGTCCAACACAAGGCAGCCCTCCTCCATCTCCTGCCTCACAGGACTTGGCCCAGACATACAAACACATTACCTTTTTAACATTTTCCTCCTCCTCTTGGCGTTTCTCATAGTGTGAGAAGTCATCAAAGATGGAGGTGGTGTGCTTGTAGGTGGCAATGATTTTCAACACCTGCTTAGCCTTTTCCAGAGGCACCTCCTGAGTGTCCCTGGAGTTGGTCACTGGTTTATTCTCGTTGTTCTCTAGGCGGATGTGCCGGAGTTGGCTGTTAGGAACGTCCTTCACAAAAATCCACCTGACATCAAAACGTCCCTTCCACTTGTCCTGGGACCACACACCCGCACACGTGTTATAGTCCACAGCAGATTTCATTTCTGCGACTCCGCAGAAGTGACCGCTACCGTTGACACTGAACAGTAAGTAAACGGGGCCCTTCCCGTTCATGGAGCGATAGGCGGCGTCCAGTCTCTTGTTGCCGTGCTCTGTACTGCACCAGATGTTATATTTAATGGAACGGTGGATATCGTCCTCAGAGTAACTCTTAATGATGAAAACCCGGCCGTGTTTTGGGTTCCAGTCAAAATCCTTGGGGTTGTAGTTGTTGATGGATCTCAACTTCTCCAAGACCGGGTGTGGCTCTGAAGGAGCAGAACCAGAACTGGCCTGAGACTGTCCCACTCCATTACTGTCCACTCCGTTTTGCCCGAACCCGTTGCCGCGATTTCGAGGGGCGACCCAGCGGGTGGGCTGAGCCGCGGGCTGTGGCACGGGCAGCTGGGCCGGCTGTGGCGGTGGTGGCAGTGGCTGGGGCTGCTGCCCACTGGAAGCCTGTGCCACCGGTGGGCTGGTATTGATCTGCTGGCCCACAGGCTGTGGGGACACCTGGGATGGCTGCTGGCCGATATTCGGAACTAAGGCCTGCGACGGGGCTTTTGCCACTGGCCCTTTGTTATCCCAAGTTCCGATATCCATGTTATGTTTTATCGGAGGCGGCGGAAGACTTGAACCTGCAATGCCATTCTTGGTCTTCAGCTTGGGCTGCTGCTTAGCTGGTTTGCTAGCAATGTCAGCCCAGGAGGTCGGCTTTGGAGGAGCAATGGTAGCTGGAGGCAAGCTGTTAGATGCCACGATATTACTGGTAATGGATCCGCTACCAACAGCTGAGCCGACTACTTTTGGGACACTGCTGGCAACATCGGTGCTGCCCAGCTTCAGAGCTGCCATCCCTTGGTCGATGGTGTTCATGCCAGGAGCCTTGTTGAGAGTCTCGTTAGTAAAGGCCGACTGCCCATCAATCATGGCTCCACCCAGCGAGCTGGGGGCATAGGCATAATTGCTGCTGTAGCCAGAGCTTTGAGTGGATTGTCCCTGAGAACTATTATTCCCCCAAGCCGAAAAGTCAATCCCACTTGGAAAGAAGTTAAAGCCGTGCTGTCCAAGAAATGGAGTGCTGCCCAGGGCCCCTGGCTGCCCAAACATCGCGTCTGGGAGAAAGTGGGGCTCCCCGTTGCTGAGCTGTCCGTAGGAGGTCAGGTAGGGCATGGGTGGGTCCCCTCCCGTGGACCACGCAGCTTCACCCAAGGAGTAGGAGAATCCAATGGAGGGACTGTAGTAGTTGGGTAGGTAGGAATCAGACATCGCAGTGTACGCATTGTTCTGAAAACATAAACAAAAGAAAAGCACTGAATAATTAGACCGAGCCAAACAGATTCCAAGGGAGAAGGAATCAAAGCCATCTCAAGCTTCCCGTGCCCCACCCCTTCCCACCTTAGGGCTGGGCAGGCAAACAGGCCCAGCCTTGAAACACCTCCTTTGTTAGGAGCACTCCAAAAACTGTTCCGCTGCCAGAGATTAAACACAAAGGCTTTAGCAAGCTCCCCATGCTCTGAGAGGAGCACGTTGTGTTCCTGATGTGGGGCTGGACACTAGGCTGGCCCTGAGATCCTGCTCAGACCGTGGAAACAGCATCTTACCCAGCATCCTAATATTATTGTGTGCTTCTTGTAGCCACAGAGGGCTTTTCTTCCGTCGATAATGTACATGTCCATTTTAATTTTACTGTCTGAGAGAGAGCTTTGGGAAAAGACTCAAAGAAGTGGAATATGGAGGAAAAAAAAAGACAGTGGAAGTATGTTGCCAAAATCATGAATGTCCCCAGTTGCCTTCCCGAGTCTCTCACACAAACTTATTACCCGTGAAAACAGCTTCATGCCTACAATTCAAAGTTTCAAAGCTCAAAATATCCCAAGAACCTGCAAACTAACACAGATTTAAAGCCTCATCCTCAAAACACAAACTGCCCCGTTGCAGCGGGCACATACTAAAAACTACCTGGAAATGGGGAGTGATCAATACAGTTTCAATAGGAGCCTTTTACGGTGTGGTGACAGCAGCAGAGCAAGAAACAGGCTTCAGACAGGAAGAAAATGCTGCCTTACGCCTCCATCTCATTTCTGACACCCAAGTAGCCTTTAGGTTAGGAAAACAAGTGCCTAATTTTACAATTAGGGAACTCGCAACCACCACCAGGATTTGCTTACATGAAAAACATCTGTCATTTTGCATTTGGACCAGTGCCCCCTACGGGGAGCGGTTAAAGCTGGGCTAATGGACATGATCACCCGGTAATTTGACCTGCGCACAGCCAGCCTCCTGCCACACATCGCTCACATGCCAGCCCGGAGCAAAGGAGATCAAAGTCAGGTTCCATTCCTGTTTAAAAAGCTTGGTTTGCAGCAGGCTCTAATCCATTTTTCATTGAATCATGTTTTCATGAGCCAAGTGCAGCTCCCAGGGGACTTCATGCCATGCTGGAGCCTACAAAGGCTCTCCAGATGGCTCTGGCTCCCTCCAGAAAGAGCTGGTTTGGCTCCCCACCTTCCACTGAGGTAACGGAAGCAACAGGTTTGGGGCTAACCCAGCCCAAATTAACAGGGATTACTGAACACAATGTGTTCAGGGAATAAATTTGTTTCGTTGGATGAAACATGGAAAAGCTTTCAGTGGTTCTGCATGGTGTGAGCGCACAAAAACTCAGGGACAGCCTCTCCAGCCTTTCTGTTTCCACCAAGAAGGGGTCCCGAAAGCAAGTTAATAACAAAGCTAACTCTTATCCTGGGTGCAGTTTCATGACTCGAGGAACTCCATCCTGTTAACCCCAAATCAACAAACAGTCCCAAGGGCTCAGCCTGTCCAGAAACACCAACGCAGACAGCGATTTGTAAGGCAAATGAAGGAACCTAAATACACCTTATTATTTTGAACAGCAAAGTCTCTTCTAAGATAACTCCCTCAATTTTCAGAGCAACAAAACACTCTCCTGTAAATCACATTTAATGGAACATCAAGGTGCAGGCCCTGACCCAAAAGCTGAGCCCAGCCGTTCCCTCTCTGCAGGCTTCTCCCTCAAAGCATACAAAAGGACATCGCTGCCAGATTAAAACCCATCCCCTTCTCACTGCAAAACATTTTCTGATGTGCTGTTACATGGTGTGTACATTACCACAAGGTATTTTAATGCAGTCTGCATTAGGCTAGAGCATCCATCAGCTGCACTCATGCACTGAGGAACAGCACAGGAGGTACCTAACAGGCTGAAGACTGATCCACTGCTGTTCAAACGCCCAGAGCTCCTCTCCCACACAACACCGTGCTCTGCTACCCGGCAGCCACACAACTGACACTGTTACCTCTTAGCATGCAAATAAAACTTCAGTAGCTTTTAATTCTCTCCAATGACCAAGCCTTTTTGCAGTTATTTCCTCAAATTCACCGTTCCTCTTTACCCCAAGCCTAGAATCAGGGTTTCAGCTTACTCACTGCTGCTGTTGAGCTTCTGTTTTTTTAAGCTGTTGAAGAAGCACTTTGCTGTGTATCTGAGCTTTGAAAGACAGAGTAACCTCATTTACCAGGCTGACAAGGTAGTAAACTGTCACACCTGAGATCCCACCACTTGAAAGAGAAGGCATGAAACTTTGCAGCTTGATTACCTTGTGCTTATGTGGAGAGCTCAGAAAGCTTTCAGAAACCAATGGGCTGCATTTAATTCCCTTTTCAGAGCCTATCTGCAATTCCCTTCCCCATCTACAGAAAAGCGGTGCACACTTTGATACCTCCATGCTTCTAAGCCTGGTCAGTTGGCTCAACAGAACCACAGCCCTCTCCAAATTGAGCCCCAAGGTTTGGGTTTCTGTTATATTGAGCATCAGAACACAAATCAGAGCTGACAAGCACCACAGGACAGTGAGAAATTTGAGATAAAGCCACCTTAAAGTTTGATTTGAAGTTAAGACAGCAGTTTTATCTTGCTCCTGCTGAATTTCTAGAGAAGCAGCTCTGCTCCACCTCTTGTGGCGCTGTCCAATCACTTCCTGATTTTTAAAGGGTATTTTTTACCACTGAAACACGTAAAAATAAACTAAATATTCAGAAGTTCTTCATCAAACATGCAAAACAGGGTAAACCATCATGTTGCTCCCAATATTATAGTAACCTTGAGTCCTTTTAGGAGATTGCAATAAAATAACACTTTGAAAGAAAAACATCCACATTCAGAAGGAACCTGGACACTGGTGATGGTAATTTCTGGGATAGAAATCCCCCACCATTAAATGATAGCTACTAGGAAAGCAGCTCATTTTACTCAAGACTTGAGAAAGTAATCATGCTCTCTCACCCTGGAATTTAGGCTTGGAACTTTCCAGGGAGCTAAATGCAAGCAGTTATCTTAACATCTTAATCTTATTCAAACAGGTTGAATTCTGGAGATTATGGAACAGCTCGCAGACTTTAAACAGTATTTGGTGTTATATCTTTAGCACAAAGTAAGAAAATACTTGTTGAACGATTAACTGAGTCAGAAACCTGCTCTTGTGTTCTAAAAACAGCCATGCACCTCCATTATATGAAAAAATAAACACACAGACTGGTAAAAGTGATAAATAAAAAACACAGAAAAGGGAAAAACAGAACAGCTTCTTTTTCCTAATCACAACTGGAGAGGGAAGAGAAGCCAAGAGAATGAACTAACTGCTCCAGTGCTGCTACAGGTGTTTATCTGTAACACTTACACGCACCATCTAATCAGCTGCACTCCATCTGTTATGTGTCACTCTCCTACCACTAATTAAGAAAAACAAACAAAAAACAGTTAACAGTGGAGCTAATCTTAAATAGAAAGTGAAGAGGAAAAGTATCTGGCAGTCTGACTTCCAAGAGCTGGTCACGAGCTCTCCAGTTCGACCTCCAACTAAAGTCTAAATAGCCTTTATCACATGTGCGTTCTGCGGGGTTTTGGGGTACAAAAGAGAGAAAACCCTGTGACACGTGTTTTCAGTCCACTTGGCAGGGAGATAAAAACCTCAATAGGATCCTCCAGAGGCCCTGGGAGAGTAAATACACCACATGAAGTGATTTCACAACACGATACAGGGCATCTCCACAGCCAGCGCAAAGAACCAGAAACCAGCAAGGAAACAAGGTCCTAACAGCAAAACTGAAAGAGCAGAACTAGCAACTTCAAGGCAGTTACACTCCAAAAAATGAGCTGAACCCCAACTGCAGGAAGCCCTTACAGCCTCAAAAAGCTGCTAAAACCTCGATACCTCACCAACCACAACTTAATGGCATTCAGTGCTTTCTGCCTGGAGAAAGGCATGAATAGAACAGCATGTTATGGTAAGAAAGCTGGCACACATTGAGCTGCAGTTAAGTGGGGAACACAAGGATGCCAAACTCGCTTCCGGGAAACCACCAGGCTCCCAGAAGGGACCTGTACTCACCGGCCGGGCCTGGGGACTCAGGTAGGGTTCAAAATCATCATCATTCAATCCATCCTTCTGATGCACAGATCCGTTTTGCACTAAGAGAGAGATGCAGGGGATCAGAAAGGGCTCTGCCCATACACTCCAACACTTCCTGACTTTAAAGACAGACCTTATAACAGACCCACGCCCCCACTGGTTATTTTACACTGCCCCCAGACCTTACAGAGGGAAAAAACTCCTCACCACCACACAAATCCCCTTTCACTCCAAACTTCCCCCAGCCCCAGAGTGACTTTCACAGCCCCCGCCTGTTCATTTCTCTCCACACTGCGGAGAAGCGGGGACCTGAGGGCAGGCCCAGAGAATTTCAGCAGTGATCCTCCTCACCCCCGCTGCAGAATTCCCTCCCTTCCCGGCCCCCCACTTTTCCCAGGATCCCTGCTTTTCCTGCTCCCCGCTGCAGGATATCCCTCTTTCCCGGGATACCCCCCTTTCCCAGTTCCCCTCCTCTCCCCTCCCTGCCCGGGATCCCTCCCTTTCCCGTCCCGCTCCCCCCCACCCCGCGCTTTCCAAGGACGCCTTCTTTGCCGGGACCCTCTCTTTTCGTAGGAATCCTTCTCTTTCCCGGCCATCCCCCTTTGCCCGGATCCCCCTTCTTTTCTGCTCCCCTCTCTTTCCGGTACCCTCCTTTGACACGACGCCCCCCCCTCCCAGGTTCCCCCACTTTTCCCGGGATCCCCCCTTTGCCGGGATCCCCCCCTTTTTGCCCGACCCTCTCCTTTCCCGCCTCTCTCTTTTATCGGGATCCCCCCTCTCTCTCAGCATCCTCCTTTGCTGAGATCCCCCTCTTTCCCGAGATCCCCTCCTTTTTTTCCCGACCCCTTCCTTTCCCGGAATGTTCCTCCTTTCCCGGCCCCCTTCTTTGCCAGGTTTCCCCCCTCTCCCGGGATCCCCCTTTTCCCGCCTCTCCTTTCCCGGCCTCCCCTTTTCTCGCTTCCCCCCGGGCTCTCACCTTTGTTGCCTTGGCCCTTGGGTCTCTGGCGCGGCATGGAAAGAGAGATAAGGGAGCGGTGAGTCAGAAGGCCGAAGCGGGGAGCGCGGCCGGGGGGGGGGTGCGGCCGCTCGGCGGGCCCCGAGGCGGGGGAGAGGCCTCAACCCGCGACCCCGCCGCTAGGCCCCAACCCGCGGCCTCGCCCAGCGGGCGCCGCCAGGGAAAAAGAGGGGGAAGCGGCGTGGCTCCTACCTGCTCCAGGAGGCTGCTGGCCGACATGGCGCGGCGTCGGGGCTTTGTGCGGGGCGGTGGCGGCGGCTGCTTCGTGCGGGGCGCGGGCGCGGCGCGGCTGCCTGGCGGACTCCGACTCGCCCGCGGCTGCTGCCTGGCTGGGGCGACGCTCTAGCCCACCCACCCCCCCACCTCGCCTCTCCTTCCGGCCCGCCTCTCTATGGCTTCGCGCGCGCGCCGCGCTCCCCAGGCACAATGGCGGGGGGGAAGGGGGCGCCAAAGGAG
>JAUMJL010001478.1:0-27410 GCA_033558185.1 Dromococcyx pavoninus | reverse complement strand
TGAGGAAACTAAAAATGGATTGAGAAACCCAAAAATGGATTGAGGAACACAAAAATGGGCTGGGAAACCCAATAATGGATTGAGGAACCCAAAAATGGGTGAGGAAAACAAAAATGGATTGAGAAAACCAAAAATGGGCTCCAAAACCCAAAAATGGATTAAGGAACCCAAAGATGCATTGAGGAAACCAAAAATGGGCTCAGGAACCCAAAAATGGATTGAGGAAACCAAAAATGGATTGAGAAAACCAAAAATGGATTGAGGAACCCAAAAATGGTCTGAGGAGATGAAAAATAGTTAAAGAAACGGAAAAACAGGCTGAGGAAACTAAAAATGGATTGAGAAACCCAAAAATGAATTGAGGAACCAAAAATTGGCTGAGAAATTCCAAAATGGGCTCAGGAAACCAAAAATGTGCTCAGGAACCCAAAAATGCTTTGAGGAACCCAAAAATGGGCTGAAGATCCCAAAGACGGATTGAGAAAAACGAAAATCGGCTGAGGAACCCAAAAATGGATAGAGGAACCCAAAAATGGATTGAGGAACCCAAAAATGGGATGAGAAAAGGAAAAATGGTGTGAGTAACCCAAAAATGTGATGATTAATCCAAAAATAGGTTGAGGAACCCAAAAATGGGCTGAGGAAACAAAAAATGGATTGAGGAACCCATGAATGGATTGAAAAACCCAAAAACGGTTTGAGGAATCCAAAAATGAGCTGAGGAACCCAAAAATGGGCTGAAGAAACAAAAAATGGATTGAAAAAACCAAAAATTTATTCAGGAACCCGAAAATGGGCTGAGGAACACAAAAATGGATTGAGGAATTTAAAAATAGATTGAGGAAACCAAAAATGGGCAGAGGAACCCCAAAATTGGCTCAGGAACCCAAAAAAGGATTGAGGAGCCCAAAAATGGATCAAAAACCCAAAAATGGATTGAGGAACCAAGAAAAGGGCTCAGGAACCGAAAAAATAGTCTGAAGAAGCCAAAAATGGATTGAGGATCCAAAAAATGGATTGAGGAAACCAAAAATGGACTCAGGAACCCAAAAATGGATTGAGGAACACAAAAATGGGCTGGGAAACCCAAAAATGGATTGAGGAACCCAAAAATGGGCTGAGGAAAACAAAAATGGATTGAGAAACCCAAAAATGGGCTCCAAAACCCAAAAATGGATTAAGGAACCCAAAGATGCATTGAGGAAACCAAAAATGGGCTCAGGAACCCAAAAATGGATTGAGGAAACCAAAAATGGATTGAGGAAACGCAAAATAGGCTAAAAAGGCCAAAAAAGGATTGAGGAACCCAAAAATGGATTGAGGAACCCAAAAATGGGCACAGGAAACCAAAAATGCATTGACGAAGACAAAAATGATTTGAGGAAACCAAAAATGGGCTCAGGAAGCCAAAAATGGTCTGAGGAACCCAAAAATGGATTGAGGAACCTCAAATAGGCTAAGGAATCAAAAAATGGATTGAGGAACCCAAAAATGGTCTCAAGAACCCAAAAATGTATTGAGGAACCCAAAACTAAGCTCAGGAACCCAAAAATGGGCTGAGGAAACAAAAAAGGGATTGAGGAAACCAAAAATGTGCTGAAGAACCGAAAAATAGATTGAGGAACCTAAAAATGGATTGATGAAACAAAGAATGGGCTGAGGAACCCAAAAATGGATTGAGGAACCCTAAAATGGGCTCAGGAACCCAAAAATGAATTAAGGAACCAAAAAAATTGATCGAGGAACCCAAACATGGGTTGAGGAACCCAAAAAAGGATTGAGGAAACCAAAAATGGACTCAGGAACCCAAAAATGGATTGAGGAACACAAAAATGGATTGAGAAAACCAAAAATGGATTGAGGAACCCAAAAATGGGCTGAGGAAATGAAAAATAGTTAAAGAAAGGAAAAAACAGGCTGAGGAAACTAAAAATGGATTGAGAAACCCAAAAATGGATTGAGGAACACAAAAATGGGCTGGGAAACCCAATAATGGATTGAGGAACCCAAAAATGGGTGAGGAAAACAAAAATGGATTGAGAAACCCAAAAATGGGCTCCAAAACCCAAAAATGGATTAAGGAACCCAAAGATGCATTGAGGAAACCAAAAATGGGCTCAGGAACCCAAAAATGGATTGAGGAAACCAAAAATGGATTGAGGAAACGCAAAATAGGCTAAAAAGGCCAAAAAAGGATTGAGGAACCCAAAAATGGATTGAGGAACCCAAAAATGGGCACAGGAAACCAAAAATGCATTGAGGAAGACAAAAATGATTTGAGGAAACCAAAAATGGGCTCAAGAAGCCAAAAATATGCTGAGGAACCCAAAAATGGATTGAGGAACCTCAAATAGGCTAAGGAATCAAAAAATGGATTGAGAAAACCAAAAATAGATTGAGGAACCCAAAAATGGGCTGAGGAACCCAAAGATGCATTGAGGAAACCAAAAATGGGCTCAGGAACCCAAAAATGGATTGAGGAACCCAAAAATGGATTGAGGAACCCAAAAATGGGCACAGGAAACCAAAAATGCATTGAGGAAGACAAAAATGATTTGAGGAAACCAAAAAATGGGCTCAGGAAGCCAAAAATGGTCTAAGGAACCCAAAAATGGATTGAGGAACGTCAAATAGGCTAAGGAATCAAAAAATGGATTGAGGAACCCAAAAATGGTCTCAAGAACCCAAAAATGTATTGAGGAACCCAAAAATGGGCTCAGGAACCCAAAAATGGGCTGAGGAAACAAAAAAGGGATTGAGGAAACCAAAAATGTGCTGAAGAACCGAAAAATAGATTGAGGAACCTAAAAATGGATTGATCAAACAAAAAATGGGCTGAGGAACCCAAAAATGGATTGAGGAACCCTAAAATGGGCTCAGGAACCCAAAAATGAATTAAGGAACCAAAAAAATTGATCAAGGAACCCAAACATGGGTTGAGGAACCCAAAAAAGGATTGAGGAAACCAAAAATGGACTCAGGAACCCAAAAATGGATTGAGGAACACAAAAATGGATTGAGAAAACCAAAAATGGATTGAGGAAGCCAAAAATGGGCTGAGGAAATGAAAAATAGTTAAAGAAACGAAAAAACAGGCTGAGGAAACTAAAAATGGATTGAGAAACCCAAAAATGGATTGAGGAACCAAAAATTGGTTGGGAAACCCAAAATTGGGCTCGGGAAGCCAAAAATGTGCTGAGGAACCCAAAAATGAACTGAGGAAACCAAAAATGGTCTGAGGAACCCAAAAATGGATTGAGGAACCTGAAATAGGCTAAGGAATCAAAAAATGGATTGAGGAACCCAAAAATGGTCTCAAGAACCCAAAAATGTATTGAGGAACCCAAAAATGGGCTCAGGAACCCAAAAATGCGCTCAGGAAACAAAAAAGGGATTGAGGAAACCAAAAATGTGCTGAAGAACCGAAAAATAGATTGAGGAACCTAAAAATGGATTGATGAAACAAAAAATGGGCTGAGGAACCCAAAAATGGATTGAGGAACCCTAAAATGGGCTCAGGAACCCAAAAATGAATTAAGGAACCAAAAAAATTGATCGAGGAACCCAAACATGGGTTGAGGAACCCAAAAAAGGATTGAGGAAACCAAAAAAGGACTCAGGAACCCAAAAATGGATTGAGGAACACAAAAATGGATTGAGAAAACCAAAAATGGATTGAGGAAGCCAAAAATGGGCTGAGGAAATGAAAAATAGTTAAAGAAACGAAAAAACAGGCTGAGGAAACTAAAAATGGATTGAGAAACCCAAAAATGGATTGAGGAACACAAAAATGGGCTGGGAAACCCAAAAATGGATTGAGGAACCCAGAAATGGGCTGAGGAAAAGAAAAATGGATTGAGAAACCCAAAAATGGGCTCCAAAACCCAAAAATGGATTAAGGAACCCAAAGATGTATTGAGGAAACCAAAAATGGGCTCAGGAACCCAAAAATGGATTGAGGAAACCAAAAATGGATTGAGGAAACGCAAAATAGGCTAAAAAGGCCAAAAAAGGATTGAGAAACCCAAAAATGGATTGAGGAACCCAAGAATGGGCACAGGAAACCAAAAATGCATTGAGGAAGACAAAAATGATTTGAGGAAACCAAAAATGGGCTCAGGAAGCCAAAAATGTGCTGAGGAACCCAAAAATGGATTGAGGAACCTCAAATAGGCTAAGGAATCAAAAAATGGATTGAGGAACCCAAAAATGGTCTCAAGAACCCAAAAATGGATTGAGGAACCCAAAAATGGGCTCAGGAACCCAAACATGGGTTGAGGAACCCAAAAAAGGATTGAGGAAACCAAAAATGGACTCAGGAACCCAAAAGTAGATTGAGGAACACAAAAATGGATTGAGAAAACCAAAAATGGATTGAGGAAGCCAAAAATGGGCTGAGGAAATGAAAAATAGTTAAAGAAACGAAAAAACAGGCTGAGGAAACTAAAAATGGATTGAGAAACCCCAAAATGAATTGAGGAACCAAAAATTGGCTGGGAAACCCAAAAATGGGCTCGGGAAGCCAAAAATGTGCTGAGGAACCCAAAAATGGATTGAGGAAACCAAAAATGGTCTGAGGAACCCAAAAATGGATTGAGGAACCTCAAATAGGCTAAGGAATCAAAAAATGGATTGAGGAACCCAAAAATGGTCTCAAGAACCCAAAAATGTATTGAGGAACCCAAAAATGTATTGAGGAACCCAAAAATGGGCTGAGGAAACAAAAAGGGATTGAGGAAACCAAAAATGTGCTGAAGAACCGAAAAATAGATTGAGGAACCTAAAATGGATTGATGAAACAAAGAATGGTCTGAGGAACCCAAAATGGATTGAGGAACCCTAAAATGGGCTCAGGAACCCAAAAATGAATTAAGGAACCAAAAAAATTGATCGAGGAACCCAAACATGGGTTGAGGAACCCAAAAAAGGATTGAGGAAACCAAAAATGGACTCAGGAACCCAAAAATGGATTGAGGAACAAAAATGGATTGAGAAAACCAAAAATGGATTGAGGAACCCAAAAATGGGCTGAGGAAATGAAAAATAGTTAAAGAAACGAAAAAACAGGCTGAGGAAACTAAAAATGGATTGAGAAACCCAAAAATGGATTGAGGAACACAAAAATGGGCTGGGAAACCCAATAATGGATTGAGGAACCCAAAAATGAGTGAGGAAAACAAAAATGGATTGAGAAAACCAAAAATGGCTCCAAAACCCAAAAATGATTAAGGAACCCAAAGATGCATTGAGGAAACCAAAATGGGCTCAGGAACCCAAAAATGGATTGAGGAAACCAAAAATGGATTGAGAAAACCAAAATGGATTGAGGAACCCAAAAATGGTCTGAGGAGATGAAAAATAGTTAAAGAAACGGAAAAACAGGCTGAGGAAACTAAAATGGATTGAGAAACCCAAAAATGATTGAGGAACCAAAAATTGGCTGAGAAATTCCAAAATGGGCTCAGGAAACCAAAATGTGCTCAGGAACCCAAAAATGCTTTGAGGAACCCAAAAATGGGCTGAAGATCCCAAAGACGGATTGAGAAAAACGAAAATCGGCTGAGGAACCCAAAAATGGATAGAGGAACCCAAAAATGGATTGAGGAACCCAAAATGGGATGAGAAAAGGAAAATGGTGTGAGTAACCCAAAAATGTGATGATTAATCCAAAAATAGGTTGAGGAACCCAAAAATGGGCTGAGGAAACAAAAAATGGATTGAGGAACCCATGAATGGATTGAAAAACCCAAAAACGGTTTGAGGAATCCAAAATGAGCTGAGGAACCCAAAAATGGGCTGAAGAAACAAAAATGGATTGAAAAAAACCAAAAATTTATTCAGGAACCCGAAAATGGGCTGAGGAACACAAAAATGGATTGAGGAATTTAAAAATAGATTGAGGAAACCAAAAATGGGCAGAGGAACCCCAAAATTGGCTCAGGAACCCAAAAAAGGATTGAGGAGCCCAAAAATGGATCAAAAACCCAAAAATGGATTGAGGAACCAAGAAAAGGCTCAGGAACCGAAAAAATAGTCTGAAGAAGCCAAAAATGGATTGAGGATCCAAAAAATGGATTGAGGAAACCAAAAATGGACTCAGGAACCAAAAAATGGATTGAGGAACACAAAAATGGGCTGGGAAACCCAAAAATGGATTGAGGAACCCAAAAATGGGCTGAGGAAAACAAAAATGGATTGAGAAACCCAAAATGGGCTCCAAAACCCAAAAATGGATTAAGGAACCCAAAGATGCATTGAGGAAACCAAAAATGGGCTCAGGAACCCAAAAATGGATTGAGGAAACCAAAAATGGATTGAGGAAACGCAAAATAGGCTAAAAAGGCCAAAAAAGGATTGAGGAACCCAAAAATGGATTGAGGAACCCAAAAATGGGCACAGGAAACCAAAAATGCATTGACGAAGACAAAATGATTTGAGGAAACCAAAATGGGCTCAGGAAGCCAAAAATGGTCTGAGGAACCCAAAAATGGATTGAGGAACCTCAAATAGGCTAAGGAATCAAAAAATGGATTGAGGAACCCCAAAAATGGGCTCGAGGAACCCAAAAATGAGTGAGGAACCCAAAACTAAGCTCAGGAACCCAAAAATGGGCTGAGGAAACAAAAAAGGGATTGAGGAAACCAAAATGTGCTGAAGAACCGAAAAATAGATTGAGGAACCTAAAAATGGATTGATGAAACAAAGAATGGGCTGAGGAACCCAAAAATGGATTGAGGAACCCTAAAATGGGCTCAGGAACCCAAAAATGAATTAAGGAACCAAAAAAATTGATCGAGGAACCCAAACATGGGTTGAGGAACCCAAAAAAGGATTGAGGAAACCAAAAATGGACTCAGGAACCCAAAAATGGATTGAGGAACACAAAAATGGATTGAGAAAACCAAAAATGGATTGAGGAACCCAAAAATGGGCTGAGGAAATGAAAAATAGTTAAAGAAACGAAAAAACAGGCTGAGGAAACTAAAAATGGATTGAGAAACCCAAAAATGGATTGAGGAACACAAAAATGGGCTGGGAAACCCAATAATGGATTGAGGAACCCAAAAATGGGTGAGGAAAACAAAAATGGATTGAGAAACCCAAAAATGGGCTCCAAAACCCAAAAATGGATTAAGGAACCCAAAGATGCATTGAGGAAACCAAAAATGGGCTCAGGAACCCAAAAATGGATTGAGGAAACCAAAAATGGATTGAGGAAACGCAAAATAGGCTAAAAAGGCCAAAAAAGGATTGAGGAACCCAAAAATGGATTGAGGAACCCAAAAATGGGCACAGGAACCCAAAAATGCATTGAGGAAGACAAAAATGATTTGAGGAAACCAAAAATGGGCTCAAGAAGCCAAAAATATGCTGAGGAACCCAAAAATGGATTGAGGAACCTCAAATAGGCTAAGGAATCAAAAAATGGATTGAGGAACCCAAAAATGGTCTCAAGAACCCAAAAATGGATTGAGGAACCCAAAAATGGGCTCAGGAACCCAAACATGGGTTGAGGAACCCAAAAAAGGATTGAGGAAACCAAAAATGGACTCAGGAACCCAAAAATAGATTGAGGAACACAAAAATGGATTGAGAAAACCAAAAATGGATTGAGGAAGCCAAAAATGGGCTGAGGAAATGAAAAATAGTTAAAGAAACGAAAAAACAGGCTGAGGAAACTAAAAATGGATTGAGAAACCCAAAAATGAATTGAGGAACCAAAAATTGGCTGGGAAACCGAAAAATGGGCTCGGGAAGCCAAAAATGTGCTGAGGAACCCAAAAATGGATTGAGGAAACCAAAAATGGTCTGAGGAACCCAAAAATGGATTGAGGAACCTCAAATAGGCTAAGGAATCAAAAAATGGATTGAGGAACCCAAAAATGGTCTCAAGAACCCAAAAATGTATTGAGGAATCCAAAAATGGGCTCAGGAACCCAAAAATGGGCTGAGGAAACAAAAAAGGGATTGAGGAAACCAAAAATGTGCTGAAGAACCGAAAAATAGATTGAGGAACCTAAAAATGGATTGATGAAACAAAGAATGGGCTGAGGAACCCAAAAATGGATTGAGGAACCCTAAAATGGGCTGAGGAACCCAAAAATGAATTAAGGAACCAAAAAAATTGATCGAGGAACCCAAACATGGGTTGAGGAACCCAAAAAAGGGATTGAGGAAACCAAAAATGGACTCAGGAACCCAAAAATGGATTGAGGAACACAAAAATGGATTGAGAAAACCAAAAATGGATTGAGGAACCCAAAAATGGGCTGAGGAAATGAAAAATAGTTAAAGAAATGAAAAAACAGGTTGAGGAAACTAAAAATGGATTGAGAAAACCAAAAATGGATTGAGGAGCACAAAAATGGGCTGGGAAACCCAAAAATGGATTGAGGAACCAAAAATTGGTTGGGAAACCCAAAAATGGGCTCGGGAAGCGAAAAATGTGCTGAGGAACCCAAAAATGAACTGAGGAAACCAAAAATGGTCTGAGGAACCCAAAAATGGATTGAGGAACCTCAAATAGGCTAAGGAATCAAAAAATGGATTGAGGAACCCAAAAATGGTCTCAAGAACCCAAAAATGGATTGAGGAACCCAAAAATGGGCTCAGGAACCCAAAAATGGGCTGAGGAAACAAAAAGGGATTGAGGAAACCAAAAATGTGCTGAAGAACCGAAAAATAGATTGAGGAACCTAAAAATGGATTGATGAAACAAAGAATGGGCTGAGGAACCCAAAAATGGATTGAGGAACCCTAAAATGGGCTCAGGAACCCAAAAATGAATTAAGGAACCAAAAAAATTGATCGAGGAACCCAAACATGGGTTGAGGAACCCAAAAAAGGATTGAGGAAACCAAAAATGGACTCAGGAACCCAAAAATGGATTGAGGAACACAAAAATGGATTGAGAAAACCAAAAATGGATTGAGGAACCCAAAAATGGGCTGAGGAAATGAAAAATAGTTAAAGAAACGAAAAAACAGGCTGAGGAAACTAAAAATGGATTGAGAAACCCAAAAATGGATTGAGGAACACAAAAATGGGCTGGGAAACCCAAAAATGGATTGAGGAACCCAGAAATGGGCTGAGGAAAAGAAAAATGGATTGAGAAACCCAAAAATGGGCTCCAAAACCCAAAAATGGATTAAGGAACCCAAAGATGTATTGAGGAAACCAAAAATGGGCTCAGGAACCCAAAAATGGATTGAGGAAACCAAAAATGGATTGAGGAAACGCCAAAATAGGCTAAAAAGGCCAAAAAAGGATTGAGAAACCCAAAAATGGATTGAGGAACCCAAGAATGGGCACAGGAAACCAAAAATGCATTGAGGAAGACAAAAATGATTTGAGGAAACCAAAAATGGGCTCAGGAAGCCAAAAATGTGCTGAGGAACCCAAAAATGGATTGAGGAACCTCAAATAGGCTAAGGAATCAAAAAATGGATTGAGGAACCCAAAAATGGTCTCAAGAACCCAAAAATGGATTGAGGAACCCAAAAATGGGCTCAGGAACCCAAACATGGGTTGAGGAACCCAAAAAAGGATTGAGGAAACCAAAAATGGACTCAGGAACCCAAAAATGGATTGAGGAACACAAAAATGGATTGAGGAAACCAAAAATGGATTGAGGAAGCCAAAAATGGGCTGAGGAAATGAAAAATAGTCAAAGAAACGAAAAAACAGGCTGAGGAAACTAAAAATGGATTGAGAAACCCAAAAATGAATTGAGGAACCAAAAATTGGCTGGGAAACCCAAAAATGGGCTCGGGAAGCCAAAAATGTGCTGAGGAACCCAAAAATGGATTGAGGAAACCAAAAATGGTCTGAGGAACCCAAAAATGGATTGAGGAACCTCAAATAGGCTAGGAATCAAAAAATGGATTGAGGAACCCAAAAATGGTCTCAAGAACCCAAAAAGTATTGAGGAACCCAAAAATGGCTCAGGAACCCAAAAATGGGCTGAGGAAACATAAAAGGGATTGAGGAAACCAAAAATGTGCTGAGAACCGAAAAATAGATTGAGGAACCTAAAAATGGATTGATGAAACAAAAAATGGCTGAGGAACCCAAAAATGGATTGAGGAACCTAAAATGGGCTCAGGAACCCAAAAATGAATTAAGGAACCAAAAAAATTGATCGAGGAACCCAAATATGGTTGAGGAACCCAAAAAATGGACTCAGGAACCCAAAAATGGATTGAGGAACCCAAAAATGGATTGAGAAAACCAAAAATGGATTGAGAAACCCAAAAATGGTCTGAGGAAAGCAAAAATTGATTGAGGAACCCATAAATGGACTGAGGAAACAAAAAATGGCTGAAGAACCCCAAAATGGATCGAGGAACACCTCATTTGAAAGAGCAAAATGAGCGCTCTTCACTGGCAGATCCTTCTGGAAAGACCTGCAATTCCTCTCTCCCCCGTCCCAGACATTGTCAGCCTTGCGGACAAGCAGGGTGGTTAACAATGCATTCCCTGACTGTTGATCTTCTGAGGAGACAGGCAAGCGCTGAAGAACCTGAAGAGTGATTTAATGCCTTCTACGGAAACAGATTCACCAGCGGCTGAGAATTCCCACTGCAGTGATGTGGCTGCTAACTGCAGAGATGGATGAAGATTCCAATGACTGCTGTTGTCGGAGGGAAGGAGCAGCCCGACTGCTTTTCTGTGGCTTTGAAATGAGTGCACAAAGAAAACTTTTGACAGCAACATGTTTCAGCGCTAGCAGTTCTCAGACAGCTTTACCTCTTAGTGCAAAGAATCTGTGGAACCGGAGTCTGCTGAGAATGCCAAGAATGCGCGCGGAGCTTGCCTCGACTAAGCAAGAGCACACGGGCTCTCTCCCCGGAGGTTTCAACCTCGCGGCCGAACGACCTTGACGGGTAGCCGGTGTCCGCTATCAGACAGACCCCGGCGTTTTTACAGTCATGCGGAAGAGCTGTGGCAGAGACTGCAGAAGAGAGCAGAGAAGGCACGGCTCGAGACAAGAAGCAGACTGGAAGGCGTACCTGTGTGTGATGAACAGACGCCTGACGAATAGACTGGCAAGGAACCTTTTTCAGATCTAACAGTACACAGAAAGACTTATCTCTCGATGGAAAGCTTCCGTGCATCCCGAGTCTGCTAAGAAGTACATGAAAATACGAATCGCTCCTCACTGGTCTATTACCAGTTCGTTTGATAACTTGTGCTGCGCAGACGAAGGCAGAGGATGATCTTGCAAGGTGAAACATTTCTCGTCTGACAGGTTTCTTTTCTGAGCAACAGCTAGACGTTTTACAGTGATGCGGCTGCTTACAGCTGAGATGGAGGAAGATTTAAATGACTGCTGTTGTCGGAGGGAAGGAACAGACCCGACTGCTTTTCTGTGACTTTGGAACCGGCTGTAAAAGGGGCTCCGTTAGGAGGGACATTAAGAGTGTAATAGGGGCTCTAGACACGGCTCCATAGGAGAGACAAAGAGCGAGATAGGGACTCGAGAGGGTCCCATATGGGCGACTTATGGCAGGGATAGGAACTTTATCGGGGGTTCCACTGGGGTGACACAGGGCGCGATAGGGGCTCAATAGAGGGTGGCATACGTGTACAGAGGGTTCGACAGGTGCTCTTCGGAGGGCTCCATAGCGGGATCATAAGGGGAGCGATATGGGCTCTCCAGGAGGTAGAGTTAGTGCGACCGAGTGTGTCATAGAGGCTGTACAAGAGGCTCCATAGGAGGAAGATAGGGAGCAAGAAACGGGCTCTATAGAGGGCTGCATAGTGGAGAGAAAGATAGAGATAGGGCACAGGAACCCAAAAACGGATTGAAGAAGGAAAAACAGGCTGAGGAACCCAAAAATGGATTGAGGAACACAAAAATGGATTGAGGAACACAAAAATGGATTGAGAAAACCAAAAATAGATTGAGGAACCCAAAAATGGGCTGAGGAACCCAAAGATGCATTGAGGAAACCAAAAATGGGCTCAGGAACCCAAAAATGGATTGAGGAAACCCAAAAATGGATTGAGGAACACAAAAATGGGCACAGGAAACCAAAAATGCATTGAGGAAGACAAAAATGATTTGAGGAAACCAAAAAATGGGCTCAGGAAGCCAAAAATGGTCTAAGGAACCCAAAAATGGATTGAGGAACGTCAAATAGGCTAAGGAATCAAAAAATGGATTGAGGAACCCAAAAATGGTCTCAAGAACCCAAAAATGTATTGAGGAACCCAAAAATGGCTCAGGAACCCAAAAATGGGCTGAGGAAACAAAAAAGGGATTGAGGAAACCAAAAAATGTGCTGAAGAACCGAAAAATAGATTGAGGAACCTAAAAATGGATTGATGAAACAAAAAATGGGCTGAGGAACCCAAAAATGGATTGAGGAACCCTAAAATGGGCTCAGGAACCCAAAAATGAATTAAGGAACCAAAAAAATTGATCGAGGAACCCAAACATGGGTTGAGGAACCCAAAAAAGGATTGAGGCAACCAAAAATGGACTCAGGAACCCAAAAATGGATTGAGGAACACAAAAATGATTGAGAAAACCAAAAATGGATTGAGGAACCCAAAAATGGATTGAGGAAATGAAAAATAGTTAAAGAAACAAAAAAACAGGCTGAGGAAACTAAAAATGGATTGAGAAACCCAAAAATGGATTGAGGAACCAAAAATTGGTTGGGAAACCCAAAAAATGGGCTCGGGAAGCCAAAAATGTGCTGAGGAACCCAAAAATGAACTGAGGAAACCAAAAATGTCTGAGGAACCCAAAAATGGATTGAGGAACCTCAAATAGGCTAAGGAATCAAAAAATGGATTGAGGAACCCAAAAATGGTCTCAAGAACCCAAAAATGTATTGAGGAACCCAAAAATGGGCTCAGGAACCCAAAAATGGCTGAGGAAACAAAAAAGGGATAGAGGAAACCAAAAAGTGCTGAAGAACCGAAAATAGATTGAGGAAACTAAAAATGGATTGATGAAACAAAAAATGGGCTGAGGAACCCAAAAATGAATTAAGGAACCAAAAAAATTGATCGAGGAACCAAACATGGGTTGAGGAACCCAAAAAAGGATTGAGGAAACCAAAAATGTTCTCAGGAACCCAAAAATGGATTGAGGAACACAAAAATGGATTGAGAAAACCAAAAATGGATTGAGGAACCCAAAAATGGGCTGAGGAAATGAAAAATAGTTAAAGGAAACGAAAAAAACAGGCTGAGGAAACTAAAATGGATTGAGAAACCCAAAAATGGATTGAGGAACACAAAAATGGGCTGGGAAACCCAAAAATGGATTGAGGAACCCAAAAATGGCTGAGGAAAAGAAAAATGGATTGAGAAATCCAAAAATGGGCTCGAAAAACCAAAAATGGATTAAGGAACCCAAAAATGGATTAAGGAACCCAAAGATGCATTGAGGAACCAAAAATGGGCTCAGGAACCCAAAAATGGATTGAGGAAACCAAAAATGGGCTGAGGAACCCAAAAATGGATTGAGGAACCCTAAAATGGGCTCAGGAACCCAAAAATGAATTAAGGAACCAAAAAAATTGATCGAGGAACCCAAACATGGGTTGAGGAACCCAAAAAAGGATTGAGGAAACCAAAAATGGACTCAGGAACCCAAAAAATGGATTGAGGAACCCAAAAATGGGCTGAGGAAATGAAAAATAGTTAAAGAAACGAAAAAACAGGCTGAGGAAACTAAAAATGGATTGAGAAACCCAAAAATGGATTGAGGAACACAAAAATGGGCTGGGAAACCCAAAAATGGATTGAGGAACCCAGAAATGGGCTGAGGAAAAGAAAAATGGATTGAGAAACCCAAAAAAGGGCTCCAAAACCCAAAAATGGATTAAGGAACCCAAAGATGTATTGAGGAAACCAAAAATGGCTCAGGAACCCAAAAATGGATTGAGGGAAACCAAAAATGGATTGAGGAAACGCAAAATAGGCTAAAAAGGCCAAAAAAGGATTGAGAAACCCAAAAATGGATTGAGGAACCCAAGAATGGGCACAGGAAACCAAAATGCATTGAGGAAGACAAAAATGATTTGAGGAAACCAAAAATGGGCTCAGGAAGCCAAAAATGTGCTGAGGAACCCAAAAATGGATTGAGGAACCTCAAATAGGCTAAGGAATCAAAAAATGGATTGAGGAACCCAAAAATGGTCTCAAGAACCCAAAAATGGATTGAGGAACCCAAAAATGGGCTCAGGAACCCAAAAATGGGCTGAGGAAACAAAAAGGATTGAGGAAACCAAAAATGTGCTGAAGAACCGAAAAATAGATTGAGGAACCTAAAAATGGATTGATCAAACAAAAAATGGGCTGAGGAACACAAAAATGGATTGAGGAACCCTAAAATGGGCTCAGGAACCCAAAAATGAATTAAGGAACCAAAAAAATTGATCGAGGAACCCAAACATGGGTTGAGGAACCCAAAAAAGGATTGAGGAAACCAAAAATGGACTCAGGAACCCAAAAATGGATTGAGGAACACAAAAATGGATTGAGAAAACCAAAAATGGATTGAGGAAGCCAAAAATGGGCTGAGGAAATGAAAAATAGTTAAAGAAACGAAAAAACAGGCTGAGGAAACTAAAAATGGATTGAGAAACCCAAAAATGGATTGAGGAACCAAAAATTGGTTGGGAAACCCAAAAATGGGCTCGGGAAGCCAAAAATGTGCTGAGGAACCCAAAAATGAACTGAGGAAACCAAAAATGGTCTGAGGAACCCAAAAATGGATTGAGGAACCTCAAATAGGCTAAGGAATCAAAAAATGGATTGAGGAACCCAAAAATGGTCTCAAGAACCCAAAAATGTATTGAGGAACCCAAAATGGGCTCAGGAACCCAAAAATGGGCTGAGGAAACAAAAAAGGGATTGAGGAAACCAAAAATGTGCTGAAGAACCGAAAAATAGATTGAGGAACCTAAAAATGGATTGATGAAACAAAAAATGGGCTGAGGAACCCAAAAATGGATTGAGGAACCCTAAAATGGGCTCAGGAACCCAAAAATGAATTAAGGAACCAAAAAAATTGATCGAGGAACCCAAACATGGGTTGAGGAACCCAAAAAAGGATTGAGGAAACCAAAAATGGACTCAGGAACCCAAAAATGGATTGAGAAAACCAAAAATGGATTGAGGAACCCAAAAATGGGCTGAGGAAATGAAAAATAGTTAAAGAAACGAAAAAACAGGCTGAGGAAACTAAAAATGGATTGAGAAACCCAAAAATGGATTGAGGAACACAAAAATGGGCTGGGAAACCCAAAAATGGATTGAGGAACCCAGAAATGGGCTGAGGAAATGAAAAATAGTTAAAGAAACGAAAAAACAGGCTGAGGAAACTAAAAATGGATTGAGAAACCCAAAAATGGATTGAGGAACACAAAAATGGGCTGGAAACCCAAAAATGGATTGAGGAACCCAGAAATGGGCTGAGGAAAAGAAAAATGGATTGAGAAACCCAAAAATGGGCTCCAAAACCCAAAAATGGATTAAGGAACCCAAAGATGTATTGAGGAAACCAAAAATGGGCTCAGGAACCCAAAAATGGATTGAGGAAACCAAAAATGGATTGAGGAAACGCAAAATAGGCTAAAAAGGCCAAAAAAGGATTGAGAAACCCAAAAATGGATTGAGGAACCCAAGAATGGGCACAGGAAACCAAAAATGCATTGAGGAAGACAAAAATGATTTGAGGAAACCAAAAATGGGCTCAGGAAGCCAAAAATGTGCTGAGGAACCCAAAAATGGATTGAGGAACCTCAAATAGGCTAAGGAATCAAAAAATGGATTGAGAACCCAAAAATGGTCTCAAGAACCCAAAAATGGATTGAGGAACCCAAAAATGGGCTCAGGAAACCAAACATGTGTTGAGGAACCCAAAAAAGGATTGAGGAAACCAAAAATGGACTCAGGAACCCAAAAATAGATTGAGGAACACAAAAATGGATTGAGAAAACCAAAAATGGATTGAGGAAGCCAAAAATGGGCTGAGGAAATGAAAAATAGTTAAAGAAACGAAAAAACAGGCTGAGGAAACTAAAAATGGATTGAGAAACCCAAAAATGGATTGAGGAACACAAAAATGGATTGAGAAAACCAAAAATGGATTGAGGAACCCAAAAATGGGCTGAGGAAATGAAAAATAGTTAAAGAAACGAAAAAACAGGCTGAGGAAACTAAAAATGGATTGAGAAACCCAAAAATGGATTGAGGAACACAAAAATGGGCTGGGGAAACCCAAAAATGGATTGAGGAACCCAGAAATGGGCTGAGGAAAAGAAAAATGGATTGAGAAACCCAAAAATGGGCTCCAAAACCCAAAAATGGATTAAGGAACCCAAAGATGTATTGAGGAAACCAAAAATGGGCTCAGGAACCCAAAAAATGGATTGAGGAAACCAAAAATGGATTGAGGAAACGCAAATAGGCTAAAAAGGAAACGCAAAATAGGCTAAAAAGGCCAAAAAAGGATTGAGAAACCCAAAAATGGATTGAGGAACCCAAGAATGGGCACAGGAAACCAAAAATGCATTGACGAAGACAAAAATGATTTGAGGAAACCAAAAATGGGCTCAGGAAGCCAAAAATGTGCTGAGGAACCCAAAAATGGATTGAGGAACCTCAAATAGGCTAAGGAATCAAAAAATGGATTGAGGAACCCAAAAATGGTCTCAAGAACCCAAAAATGGATTGAGGAACCCAAAAATGGGCTCAGGAAACCAAACATGTGTTGAGGAACCCAAAAAAGGATTGAGGAAACCAAAAATGGACTCAGGAACCCAAAAATAGATTGAGGAACACAAAAATGGATTGAGAAAACCAAAAATGGATTGAGGAACCCAAAAATGGGCTGAGGAAATGAAAAATAGTTAAAGAAACGAAAAAAACAGGCTGAGGAAACTAAAAATGGATTGAGAAACCCAAAAATGAATTGAGGAACCAAAAATTGGCTGGGAAACCCAAAAATGGGCTTGGGAAGCCAAAAATGTGCTGAGGAACCCAAAAATGGATTGAGGAAACCAAAAATGGTCTGAGGAACCCAAAAATGGATTGAGGAACCTCAAATAGGCTAAGGAATCAAAAAATGGATTGAGGAACCCAAAAATGGTCTCAAGAACCCAAAAATGTATTGAGGAATCCAAAACTGGGCTCAGGAACCCAAAAATGGGCTGAGGAAACAAAAAAGGGATTGAGGAAACCAAAAATGTGCTGAAGAACCGAAAAATAGATTGAGGAACCTAAAAATGGATTGATGAAACAAAGAATGGGCTGAGGAACCCAAAAATGGATTGAGGAACCCTAAAATGGGCTCAGGAACCCAAAAATGAATTAAGGAACCAAAAAAATTGATCGAGGAACCCAAACATGGGTTGAGGAACCCAAAAAAGGATTGAGGAAACCAAAAATGGACTCAGGAACCCAAAAATGGATTGAGGAACACAAAAATGGATTGAGAAAACCAAAAATGGATTGAGGAACCCAAAAATGGGCTGAGGAAATGAAAAATAGTTAAAGAAACGAAAAAACAGGCTGAGGAAACTAAAAATGGATTGAGAAAGCCAAAAATGGATTGAGGAACACAAAAATGGGCTGGGAAACCCAAAAATGGATTGAGGAACCAAAAATTGGCTGGGAAACCCAAAAATGGGCTCGGGAAGCCAAAAATGTGCTGAGGAACCCAAAAATGAACTGAGGAAACCAAAAATGGTCTGAGGAACCCAAAAATGGATTGAGGAACCTCAAATAGGCTAAGGAATCAAAAAATGGATTGAGGAACCCAAAAATGGTCTCAAGAACCCAAAAATGGATTGAGGAACCCAAAAATGGGCTCAGGAACCCAAAAATGGGCTGAGGAAACAAAAAGGGATTGAGGAAACCAAAAATGTGCTGAAGATCCGAAAAATAGATTGAGGAACCTAAAAATGGATTGATCAAACAAAAAATGGGCTGAGGAACACAAAAATGGATTGAGGAACCCTAAAATGGGCTCAGGAACCCAAAAATGAATTAAGGAACCAAAAAAATTGATCGAGGAACCCAAACATGGGTTGAGGAACCCAAAAAAGGATTGAGGAAACCAAAAATGGACTCAGGAACCCAAAAATGGATTGAGGAACACAAAAATGGATTGAGAAAACCAAAAATGGATTGAGGAAGCCAAAAATGGGCTGAGGAAATGAAAAATAGTTAAAGAAACGAAAAAACAGGCTGAGGAAACTAAAAATGGATTGAGAAACCCAAAAATGGATTGAGGAACCAAAAATTGGTTGGGAAACACAAAAATGGGCTCGGGAAGCCAAAAATGTGCTGAGGAACCCAAAAATGAACTGAGGAAACCAAAAATGGTCTGAGGAACCCAAAAATGGATTGAGGAACCTCAAATAGGCTAAGGAATCAAAAAATGGATTGAGGAACCCAAAAATGGTCTCAAGAACCCAAAAATGTATTGAGGAACCCAAAAATGGGCTCAGGAACCCAAAAATGGGCTGAGGAAACAAAAAAGGGATTGAGGAAACCAAAAATGTGCTGAAGAACCGAAAAATAGATTGAGGAACCTAAAAATGGATTGATGAAACAAAAAATGGGCTGAGGAACACAAAAATGGATTGAGGAACCCTAAAATGGGCTCAGGAACCCAAAAATGAATTAAGGAACCAAAAAAATTGATCGAGGAACCCAAATATGGGTTGAGGAACCCAAAAAAGGATTGAGGAAACCAAAAATGGACTCAGGAACCCAAAAATGGATTGAGGAACACAAAAATGGATTGAGAAAACCAAAAATGGATTGAGGAACCCAAAAATGGGCTGAGGAAATGAAAAATAGTTAAAGAAACGAAAAAACAGGCTGAGGAAACTAAAAATGGATTGAGAAACCCAAAAATGGATTGAGGAACACAAAAATGGGCTGGGAAACCCAAAAATGGATTGAGGAACCCAGAAATGGGCTGAGGAAAACAAAAATGGATTGAGAAACCCAAAAATGGGCTCCAAAACCCAAAAATGGATTAAGGAACCCAAAGATGTATTGAGGAAACCAAAAATGGGCTCAGGAACCCAAAAATGGATTGAGGAAACCAAAAATGGATTGAGGAAACGCAAAATAGGCTAAAAAGGCCAAAAAACGATTGAGAAACCCAAAAATGGATTGAGGAACCCAAGAATGGGCACAGGAAACCAAAAATGCATTGAGGAAGACAAAAATGATTTGAGGAAACCAAAAATGGGCTCAGGAATCCAAAAATGTGCTGAGGAACCCAAAAATGGATTGAGGAACCTCAAATAGGCTAAGGAATCAAAAAATGGATTGAGGAACCCAAAAATGGTCTCAAGAACCCAAAAATGGATTGAGGAAAACAAAAATGGACTCAGGAACCCAAAAATGGATTGAGGAACACAAAAATGGATTGAGGAAACCAAAAATGGATTGAGGAGGCCAAAAATGGGCTGAGGAAATGAAAAATAGTTAAAGAAACGAAAAAACAGGCTGAGGAAACTAAAAATGGATTGAGAAACCCAAAAATGAATTGAGGACCCAAAAATTGGCTGGGAAACCCAAAAATGGGCTCGGGAAGCCAAAAATGTGCTGAGGAACCCAAAAATGGATTGAGGAAACCAAAAATGGTCTGAGGAACCCAAAAATGGATTGAGGAACCTCAAATAGGCTAAGGAATCAAAAAATGGATTGAGGAACCCAAAAATGGTCTCAAGAACCCAAAAATGTATTGAGGAACCCAAAAATGGGCTCAGGAACCCAAAAATGGGCTGAGGAAACAAAAAAGGGATTGAGGAAACCAAAAATGTGCTGAAGAACCGGAAAATAGATTGAGGAACCTAAAAATGGATTGATGAAACAAAAAATGGGCTGAGGAACCAAAAATGGATTGAGGAACTCTAAAATGGGCTCAGGAACCCAAAAATGAATTAAGGAACCAAAAAAATTGATCGAGGAACCCAAACATGGGCTGAGGAACCCAAAAATGGATTGAGGAACCCTAAAATGGGCTCAGGAACCCAAAAATGGGCTGAGGAAACAAAAAAGGGATTGAGGAAACCAAAAATGTGCTGAAGAACCGAAAAATAGATTGAGGAACCTAAAAATGGATTGATGAAACAAAAAATGGGCTGAGGAACACAAAAATGGATTGAGGAACCCTAAAATGGGCTCAGGAACCCAAAAATGAATTAAGGAACCAAAAAAATTGATCGAGGAACCCAAATATGGGTTGAGGAACCCAAAAAAGGATTGAGGAAACCAAAAATGGACTCAGGAACCCAAAAATGGATTGAGGAACACAAAAATGGATTGAGAAAACCAAAAATGGATTGAGGAACCCAAAAATGGGCTGAGGAAATGAAAAATAGTTAAAGAAACGAAAAAACAGGCTGAGGAAACTAAAAATGGATTGAGAAACCCAAAAATGGATTGAGGAACACAAAAATGGGCTGGGAAACCCAAAAATGGATTGAGGAACCCAGAAATGGGCTGAGGAAAACAAAAATGGATTGAGAAACCCAAAAATGGGCTCCAAAACCCAAAAATGGATTAAGGAACCCAAAGATGTATTGAGGAAACCAAAAATGGGCTCAGGAACCCAAAAATGGATTGAGGAAACCAAAAATGGATTGAGGAAACGCAAAATAGGCTAAAAAGGCCAAAAAACGATTGAGAAACCCAAAAATGGATTGAGGAACCCAAGAATGGGCACAGGAAACCAAAAATGCATTGAGGAAGACAAAAATGATTTGAGGAAACCAAAAATGGGCTCAGGAATCCAAAAATGTGCTGAGGAACCCAAAAATGGATTGAGGAACCTCAAATAGGCTAAGGAATCAAAAAATGGATTGAGGAACCCAAAAATGGTCTCAAGAACCCAAAAATGGATTGAGGAAAACAAAAATGGACTCAGGAACCCAAAAATGGATTGAGGAACACAAAAATGGATTGAGGAAACCAAAAATGGATTGAGGAGGCCAAAAATGGGCTGAGGAAATGAAAAATAGTTAAAGAAACGAAAAAACAGGCTGAGGAAACTAAAAATGGATTGAGAAACCCAAAAATGAATTGAGGACCCAAAAATTGGCTGGGAAACCCAAAAATGGGCTCGGGAAGCCAAAAATGTGCTGAGGAACCCAAAAATGGATTGAGGAAACCAAAAATGGTCTGAGGAACCCAAAAATGGATTGAGGAACCTCAAATAGGCTAAGGAATCAAAAAATGGATTGAGGAACCCAAAAATGGTCTCAAGAACCCAAAAATGTATTGAGGAACCCAAAAATGGGCTCAGGAACCCAAAAATGGGCTGAGGAAACAAAAAAGGGATTGAGGAAACCAAAAATGTGCTGAAGAACCGGAAAATAGATTGAGGAACCTAAAAATGGATTGATGAAACAAAAAATGGGCTGAGGAACCCAAAAATGGATTGAGGAACTCTAAAATGGGCTCAGGAACCCAAAAATGAATTAAGGAACCAAAAAAATTGATCGAGGAACCCAAACATGGGCTGAGGAACCCAAAAATGGATTGAGGAACCCTAAAATGGGCTCAGGAACCCAAAAATGAATTAAGGAACCAAAAAAATTGATCGAGGAACCCAAACATGGGTTGAGGAACCCAAAAAAGGATTGAGGAAACCAAAAATGGACTCAGGAACCCAAAAATGGATTGAGGAACACAAAAATGGATTGAGAAAACCAAAAATGGATTGAGGAAGCCAAAAATGGGCTGAGGAAATGAAAAATAGTTAAAGAAACGAAAAAACAGGCTGAGGAAACTAAAAATGGATTGAGAAACCCAAAAATGGATTGAGGAACACAAAAATGGGCTGGGAAACCCAAAAATGGATTGAGGAACCCAAAAATGGGCTGAGGAAAAGAAAAATGGATTGAGAAATCCAAAAATGGGCTCCAAAACCCAAAAATGGATTAAGGAACCCAAAGATGCATTGAGGAAACCAAAAATGGGCTCAGGAACCCAAAAATGGATTGAGGAAACCAAAAATGGATTGAGGAAACGCAAAATAGGCTAAAAAGGCCAAAAAAGGATTGAGGAACCCAAAAATGGATTGAGGAACCCAAAAATGGGCACAGGAAACCAAAAATGCATTGAGGAAGACAAAAATGATTTGAGGAAACCAAAAATGGGCTCAGGAAGCCAAAAATGTTCTGAGGAACCCAAAAATGGATTGAGGAACCTCAAATAGGCTAAGGAATCAAAAAATGGATTGAGAAACCCAAAAATGGTCTCAAGAACCCAAAAATGTATTGAGGAACCCAAAAATGGGCTCAGGAACCCAAAAATGGGCTGAGGAAACAAAAAAGGGATTGAGGAAACCAAAAATGTGCTGAAGAACCGAAAAATAGATTGAGGAACCTAAAAATGGATTGATGAAACAAAGAATGGGCTGAGGAACCCAAAAATGGATTGAGGAACCCTAAAATGGGCTCAGGAACCCAAAAATGAATTAAGGAACCAAAAAAATTGATCGAGGAACCCAAACATGGGTTGAGGAACCCAAAAAAGGATTGAGGAAACCAAAAATGGACTCAGGAACCCAAAAATGGATTGAGGAACACAAAAATGGATTGAGAAAACCAAAAATGGATTGAGGAACCCAAAAATGGGCTGAGGAAATGAAAAATAGTTAAAGAAACGAAAAAACAGGCTGAGGAAACTAAAAATGGATTGAGAAACCCAAAAATGAATTGAGGAACCAAAAATTGGCTGGGAAACCCAAAAATGGGCTCGGGAAGCCAAAAATGTGCTGAGGAACCCAAAAATGGATTGAGGAAACCAAAAATGGTCTGAGGAACCCAAAAATGGATTGAGGAACCTCAAATAGGCTAAGGAATCAAAAAATGGATTGAGGAACCCAAAAATGGTCTCAAGAACCCAAAAATGTATTGAGGAATCCAAAAATGGGCTCAGGAACCCAAAAATGGGCTGAGGAAACAAAAAAGGGATTGAGGAAACCAAAAATGTGCTGAAGAACCGAAAAATAGATTGAGGAACCTAAAAATGGATTGATGAAACAAAGAATGGGCTGAGGAACCCAAAAATGGATTGAGGAACCCTAAAATGGGCTCAGGAACCCAAAAAAGAATTAAGAAACCAAAAAAATTGATCGAGGAACCCAAACATGGGTTGAGGAACCCAAAAAAGGATTGAGGAATCCAAAAATGGACTCAGGAACCCAAAAATGGATTGAGGAACACAAAAATGGATTGAGAAAACCAAAAATGGATTGAGGAACCCAAAAATGGGCTGAGGAAATGAAAAATAGTTAAAGAAACGAAAAAACAGGCTGAGGAAACTAAAAATGGATTGAGAAACCCAAAAATGGATTGAGGAACACAAAAATGGGCTGGGAAACCCAAAAATGGATTGAGGAACCAAAAATTGGTTGGGAAACCCAAAAATGGGCTCGGGAAGCCAAAAATGTGCTGAGGAACCCAAAAATGAACTGAGGAAACCAAAAATGGTCTGAGGAACCCAAAAATGGATTGAGGAACCTCAAATAGGCTAAGGAATCAAAAAATGGATTGAGGAACCCAAAAATGGTCTCAAGAACCCAAAAATGTATTGAGGAACCCAAAAATGGGCTCAGGAACCCAAAAATGGGCTCAGGAAACAAAAAAGGGATAGAGGAAACCAAAAATGTGCTGAAGAACCGAAAAATAGATTGAGGAACCTAGAAATGGATTGATGAAACAAAAAATGGGCTGAGGAACACAAAAATGGATTGAGGAACCCTAAAATGGGCTCAGGAACCCAAAAATGAATTAAGGAACCAAAAAAATTGATCGAGGAACCCAAACATGGGTTGAGGAACCCAAAAAAGGATTGAGGAAACCAAAAATGGACTCAAGAACCCAAAAATGGATTGAGGAACACAAAAATGGATTGAGAAAACCAAAAATGGATTGAGGAAGCCAAAAATGGGCTGAGGAAATGAAAAATAGTTAAAGAAACGAAAAAACAGGCTGAGGAAACTAAAAATGGATTGAGAAACCCAAAAATGAATTGAGGAACCAAAAATTGGCTGGGAAACCCAAAAATGGGCTCGGGAAGCCAAAAATGTGCTGAGGAACCCAAAAATGGATTGCGGAAACCAAAAATGGTCTGAGGAACCCCAAAATGGATTGAGGAAACTCAAATAGGCTAAGGAATCAAAAAATGGATTGAGGAACACAAAAATGGGCTGGGAAACCCAAAAATGGATTGAGGAACCCAGAAATGGGCTGAGGAAAAGAAAAATGGATTGAGAAACCCAAAAATGGGCTCCAAAACCCAAAAATGGATTAAGGAACCCAAAGATGTATTGAGGAAACCAAAAATGGGCTCAGGAACCCAAAAATGGATTCAGGAAACCAAAAATGGATTGAGGAAACGCAAAATAGGCTAAAAAGGCCAAAAAAGGATTGAGAAACCCAAAAATGGATTGAGGAACCCAAGAATGGGCACAGGAAACCAAAAATGCATTGAGGAAGACAAAAATGATTTGAGGAAACCAAAAATGGGCTCAGGAAGACAAAAATGTGCTGAGGAACCCAAAAAAGGATTGAGGAATCCAAAAATGGACTCAGGAACCCAAAAATGGATTGAGGAACACAAAAATGGATTGAGAAAACCAAAAATGGATTGAGGAACCCAAAAATGGGCTGAGGAAATGAAAAATAGTTAAAGAAACGAAAAAACAGGCTGAGGAAACTAAAAATGGATTGAGAAACCCAAAAATGGATTGAGGAACCCAAAAATGGATTGAGGAACCCAAAAATGGGCACAGGAAAACAAAAATGCATTGAGGAACACAAAAATGTGCTGAGGAAACCAAAAATGGGCTCAGGAAGCCAAAAATGTGCTGAGGAACCCAAAAATGGATTGAGGAACCTCAAATAGGCTAAGGAATCAAAAAATGGATTGAGGAACCCAAAAATGGTCTCAAGAACCCAAAAATGTATTGAGAAACCCAAAAATGGGCTCAGGAACCCAAAAATGGGCTGAGGAAACAAAAAACGGATTGAGGAAACCAAAAATGTGCTGAAGAACCGAAAAATAGATTGAGGAACCTAAAAATGGATTGATGAAACAAAAAATGGGCTGAGGAACCCAAAAATGGATTGAGGAACCCTAAAATGGGCTCAGGAACCCAAAAATGAATTAAGGAACCAAAAAAATTGATCGAGGAATCCAAACATAGGTTGAGGAACCCAAAAAAGGATTGAGGAAACCAAAAATGGACTCAGGAACCCAAAAATGGATTGAGGAACACAAAAATGGATTGAGAAAACCAAAAATGGATTGAGGAACCCAAAAATGGGCTGAGGAAATGAAAAATAGTTAAAGAAACGAAAAAACAGGCTGAGGAAACTAAAAATGGATTGAGAAACCCAAAAATGAATTGAGGAACCAAAAATTGGCTGGGAAACCCAAAAATGGGCTCGGGAAGCCAAAAATGTGCTGAGGAACCCAAAAATGGATTGAGGAACCTCAAATAGGCTAAGGAATCAAAAAAATGGATTGAGGAACCCAAAAATGGTCTCAAGAACCCAAAAATGTATTGAGGAACCCAAAAATGGGCTCAGGAACCCAAAAATGGTCTGAGGAAACAAAAAAGGGATTGAGGAAACCAAAAATGTGCTGAAGAACCGAAAAATAGATTGAGGAACCTAAAAATGGATTGATGAAACAAAGAATGGGCTGAGGAACCCAAAAATGGATTGAGGAACCCTAAAATGGGCTCAGGAACCCAAAAATGAATTAAGGAACCAAAAAAATTGATCGAGGAACCCAAACATGGGTTGAGGAACCCAAAAAAGGATTGAGGAAACCAAAAATGGACTCAGGAACCCAAAAATGGATTGAGGAACACAAAAATGGATTGAGAAAACCAAAATGGATTGAGGAAGCCAAAAATGGGCTGAGGAAATGAAAAATAGTTAAAGAAACGAAAAAACAGGCTGAGGAAACTAAAAATGGATTGAGAAACCCAAAAATGAATTGAGGAACCAAAAATTGTCTGGGAAACCCAAAAATGGGCTCGGGAAGCCAAAAATGTGCTGAGGAACCCAAAAATGGATTGAGGAAACCAAAAATGGTCTGAGGAACCCAAAAATGGATTGAGGAACCTCAAATAGGCTAAGGAATCAAAAAATGGATTGAGGAACCCAAAAATGGTCTCAAGAACCCAAAAATGTATTGAGGAACCCAAAAATGGGCTCAGGAACCCAAAAATGGGCTGAGGAAACAAAAAAGGGATTGAGGAAACCAAAAATGTGCTGAAGAACCGAAAAATAGATTGAGGAACCTAAAAATGGATTGATGAAACAAAAAATGGGCTGAGGAACCCAAAAATGGAATGAGGAACCCTAAAATGGGCTCAGGAACCCAAAAATGAATAAAGGAACCAAAAAAATTGATCGAGGAACCCAAATATGGGTTGAGGAACCCAAAAAAGGATTGAGGAAACCAAAAATGGACTCAGGAACACAAAAATGGATTGAGGAACCCAAAAATGGATTGAGGAAACCAAAAATGGATTGAGGAAACGCAAAATAGGCTAAAAAGGCCAAAAAAGGATTGAGGAACCCAAAAATGGATTGAGGAACCCAAAAATGGGCACAGGAAACCAAAAATGCATTGAGGAACACAAAAATGTGCTGAGGAAACCAAAAATGGGCTCAGGAAGCCAAAAATGTGCTGAGGAACCCAAAAATGGATTGAGGAACCTCAAATAGGCTAAGGAATCAAAAATGGATTGAGGAACACAAAAATGGTCTCAAGAACCCAAAAATGTATTGAGGAACCCAAAAATGGGCTCAGGAACCCAAAAATGGGCTGAGGAAACAAAAAAGGGATTGAGGAAACCAAAAATGTGCTGAAGAACCGAAAAATAGATTGAGGAACCTAAAAATGGATTGATGAAACAAAGAATGGGCTGAGGAACCCAAAAATGGATTGAGGAACCCTAAAATGGGCTCAGGAACCCAAAAATGAATTAAGGAACCAAAAAAATTGATCAAGGAACCCAAACATGGGTTGAGGAACCCAAAAAAGGATTGAGGAAACCAAAAATGGACTCAGGAACCCAAAAATGGATTGAGGAACACAAAAATGGATTGAGAAAACCAAAATGGATTGAGGAAGCCAAAAATGGGCTGAGGAAATGAAAAATAGTTAAAGAAACGAAAAAACAGGCTGAGGAAACTAAAAATGGATTGAGAAACCCAAAAATGAATTGAGGAACCAAAAATTGGCTGGGAAACCCAAAAATGGGCTCGGGAAGCCAAAAATGTGCTGAGGAACCCAAAAATGGATTGAGGAAACAAAAATGGTCTGAGGAACCAAAAAATGGATTGAGGAACCTCAAATAGGCTAAGGAATCAAAAAATGGATTGAGGAAC
>JAUMJL010001477.1:0-31480 GCA_033558185.1 Dromococcyx pavoninus | reverse complement strand
CGCGAGGGCCAATGAGCGCCGCCGCCGCTCGCCACCGCGCGCCCCCCCTCCCGCCCGCGCTCTTTAAGCCGCTCCAATGCCCCCGTCGCGGGCCTCGCGCCCGCCCGCTTCGCTCCGCCCGCGCGCCGCTGCCCCCGCGCCGCCATGGGACACCGGCAGCAAGGTGAGCGCCCACCCCGGGGCCCCCTCACGGACCCCGAGAGCCACGGGCCGGCCGGTTTTTAGCGGGGGGGGGGGGAGCGGGGGAACCAGGCTGAATTCGGGCGCTCCCGGCACCAAAAACACGCGTTTTTTCGCAAAAATTTCACCCCAAAACAACCTGCCTGGCAGCGGGGTTTTGTGGTTAAAAAACGCTCTAAGGGGAGGAAATGTGAAAGGGAGAGCAAAAAAAGGGAGGGTTTGTGCTTAAAAAATTCATCTGAGGGGAGAAAATGTTAAGGGGAGAGCCAGAAAGAAACACTTTTTTTGCTTAAAATCCCTTTAAGGGGAGAAAAATGTGGATTGTCAAAAAGAGAAGTTTTGTGCTTAAAAAAAATTCCTCTGAGGGGAGAAAATGCTAAAGGGAGAGCCAGAAAGAGCACTTTTGTGCTAAAAAAAATTCTTAAAGGGGAGAAAAGGCAAAAGACGAGATCTAAAATGAGCACTTTTAGTCCCATTTTCGCAGCGAGGGTCCCAAACGCGCTCGGTTTGGGGGGGGAACCCAGGGATCCCTCCCTGTGATGCTGGGGTCAAACAGGGGACCCCCCCCCATCTTTGCTCAGGGGACCCCCGTTACGATGCTGGGGTCACCCAGGGGACCCCCACTCTTTGCTGGGGGAACCCCACTTGTGATGCTGGGGTCACACTGTGATCCCCACTCTTTGCTCGTGGCCCCCTCCCTTTTGCACAGGGAAACCCCCATGGTGCTGGGGTCCCACCACGACCCCCCCTCTTCGCACCCTCCTGACCTAAATCCTCTCCATCCCCCCCCCCCTAAATCTGAATTATTAAGCAAGATAAACTCCCCCGGGCCGGCAGCAGCCGAGTGCTCCCAGCACCTCAGCCGCACTCAAAATAAATCGATTTATGGCAATAAATTAGGTTATTAAAAGTGATGCGACGTCAGGCCATAAATGAAGAAAGGGTGAGTTAATTACAGCAGGATCATTAACGTTAGAGCCTGGGGTTTGTTCATCCCAGCCTCCTCCAGGGATGCTGCCCCCCAAAATAGAGGGGTTTGGGCTCTATTCCAAGACTGGAGGGGGTAGGGAAGGACATAAAAAATTCACTCCGTGGCGGAGCAAAGCGCTGCGCAACGCGTAATTAAAACCAAAAATAGTAATTTTATTCCAATTAAAGCCTTCCCTGATTTTTCTCCCTAACAAACAACCCCTTTTTTTTCCTTTACTCCAGCTTTGCAGCGTTAGGAATTCAAGTTTTTTTTTTTAACTCGATTTCGTATTTTAATGTATATTCTATATTTTTATTAATTTTTGGAAGCTGGCTCTGCCCCAGAGCCCTTTTTTTAGGGGCGAGCTGTGGGTTTGGGGGCTGGGAGCTGGGAACGTGACAACCCGGCAGCGCGTTGATGGGGGCAGGAATTAAAAAGAAATTTGCTCTCGTAACCAAGAAATCTGATGCTCTGCCGGCCGGCCTCAACTCCCTGCTACTGAAATGGAGCTGGAGACGCTCTCCCTCCTCTTTTCCATCTTTAAAAACCACTCCATTAGAAATATTTGGGTTAGAAACGATTAATTTTCTTTTAAAAGTAATTAATAGCAGGAACAATTTGCTGCGGTGTCATGGGTGATGCTTAAATCCAGAGTGCTTTTTTGCCTGGAAAATAGGGATTTTTGCCTGGAAAAATAGGGATTTTTTGCCTGGAAAATAGGGATTTTTGCCTGGAAAAATAGGGATTTTTTGCCTGGAAAATAGGGATTTTTTGCCTGGAAAATAGGGATTTTTGCCTGGAAAATAGGGATTTTTGCCTGGAAAATAGGGATTTTTGCCTGGAAAAATAGGGATTTTTGCCTGGAAAATAGGGATTGTTATTAAAGCCCCGGGCGGTTGGGATGCTGGGGGCGGTGGGGAGAGAGGGGGGATGATCTTGCCCCCCCTCCACCTTTAAATTTAATATTTAATATTACTGAAGCCAGAGATGCTTTTCTGCCCACGGAGCTGGGCTGCTCCAGCTCTTTGCATGCAAAAACATCTCCCGGGCTCGTCGCAGACGCTCTTGCGGTTACAAAACTCGGAGGGTTCGTGTTGTCGTCCCCGGATGACCTTTATAAAATAATAAAACCAGGCTGCTCCGACTCCGCTTCCCCTCACCCGTAACCCCCCGGGGATCGTGGCTGATCCCCACCGTGCAGGTGTTTTTCCACCCCTTTTTGGCTGCAAACCCCGCTCTGTCGCTGGACGCCACGCGTTGGGAGCAGGTTCTACCCAGCCCTTGGTGGGTGCGTAAGTTTTTCCTGGGCTGGGAGCCAGCGTGCCGCTCTGTTATCCCGGGTTATCCTCACTCCACCAAGCGTGCGAGATGCTGCAGGGCTGCATCCCCCGCCCCACAATCGTGGAATCATGGTTTGGGTTGGAAGGGACCTCAAAGCCCATCCAGTCCCACCCCTCTGCCATGGGCAGGGACACCTCCCACTGGATCAGGGGGCTCCAAACCCCATCCAACCTGGCCTTGAACACCTCCAGGGATGGGGCAGCCACAGCTTCTCTGGGCAACCTGGGCCAGGGCCTCCCCACCCTCATCATGGAGAATTTCTTCCTAATGTTTAGTCTAAATCTTCCCCCTTCCAATTTAAAGCCATCCCTCCTTGTCCTATCACTCCATGTATTTGGAAAAATAACAATAGCCCCCTGCACCCAGCCTAAAATCAGCCTCTGGGATGCTCCTTGTAGCCTCATGTCTAATTCCTATAACTTCTGTTTTCCTCCTGGGGCAGTTTGTTTTCAATATTATTATTTTAAAGGGATTTTTAATTTCCATGTTCCACGAAGCAAGCAGCGCCCCCATATTTTTTTTGGGGGAAAAAAGTATAAATAACCAAGTTTTTACGACAAACACTGAATGTTTGGGGGGGGGCTGCTGTCTCCCCACAGATCAATATCTCCTGCGAGCGCCCCAGCTTCCGCCTTTGAGCAGCAAAGGAAGCAGGAAGCAGCAAAAAAACCATCGGAATTTATTAAAATTACAAACGCTGTGCTCCCTTTCCTATAAAGGATAAGGGTTAATAGGGAATAAACCCACCAATGTGGGGTATTTGCTGGCTGTAAATAAGTTTATCTCACAAAAGTGAGAAGAGGAAGTATGTCAGGGTTGATTTTAGTCCTAAATTCCAAATAAAGCTGCAGTTTTCTGCAAGAAGTTGAAAAAAAAAAAAAAAACAAACCATCTCAACAAACGTCTTGCGTGGTTTTCCAGGAGTTTCCCATGCAAGGCTTGTCCTTAAAAATCAGCTTTATTTTTTTTTCCTCCTCCTAACTCACCATCTTCAGCCTCTCCTTTAATGGCAAGGTTAAAGCCCAAAGGCTCCCGGATCGGGACGGGTGTTTGGAGTTGGGAAACCCAAAGCGAGCAGGAGGAGCTGACTCACAGTGATCCTGCTTGGAGAGAGCCTCCAAAACTGCCAACAACCAAGCATTCCCACCAACCCCATCCCTTCATCTCCTCACGCTGAGTTTAATACAAATTTTAAAAGTTGTTTTTTTTTTTTTTGCTAAAAATTAAAAATTGAAGTGTTTTTTCTGCTTCCTAAAGGTTCAAATTGGAAAAAAAAATAAAAAAAATATATTATTTATTTCTGAGTGAGGGTGGTGGTGGGTGTTGCTACCTGTCACCATCCTGGAGCAAAGTTCACGCTGCCGGAGTGCATCCCCATCCCTGCGGCACCGTGTGCCGTGACTCACCCCTACGTGGGGAAGCGCCCGTCGGCTTTCCTGGAGCGGGCGAGCCGGCCCTTGGCGATGTAAAGTGAAAATTGCTACCCCAAAAAAGCAAAGGGTAAATCACCCCAAAGCCCATAAACACCCCAGAATGTATTAAAATAGTCCCACACCCACTTTTTGACAGGTTGTACTCAGAGCTCCCCCACTTATTGGTCAACTTCTAATCAGCCCCCATTTTTTTTTTAACAACTTTCAATGAGCCTCCTATTTTTTAACAACTTCTGGTCAGAATCTCCCATTTTTTTTAGCAAGTTTTAGTTAAAACACTCCATTTTTTAGCATTTTATTCAACCCCCCTTTATTTTTTGACATTTATTCAACCTCCCCCCCTTATTTTTTGATATTTAGTCAACCTCCCCCCCTTATTTTTTGACAACATTTATTCAGCCTCCCCTATTTTTTAACAACTTTTATTCAAAACCCCACATTTTTAAAAGAACTTTTATTCAAGCACAGGTTGCTTTCAGCATTCCCTCTGTTGCCCATTGCAATTTTGTGGCATGGTGGGTCAATGGATGAGGTTGGAGGCAGGATCTTGGATTATTTTTTTGAGGCCTTTTCTTTGTTTTTTGGGATGCCAGCAACTTCCCAGCTTGTTTTTGCCCTCCCAAGTGGGACATTTTCTTCTCGGGGTGGGTTTATTGGGATGTGCTGAACAACTGAGTGCCAAAACCTCCCTGATTAGTTCTGTTGGGGCCAAGCCTAATTAATGAGCTTCATTAACGGGGTTGGCTTTATTCCCTGTTGCTTTTTCCTTGCAAACTTTAACGCAGGGGGAGGTGGCTTGGCTGGAGAGGCGAGGTCAGTGTGCAGTGTTTATTTCTGCTTGTTTATGTTATTTGTTTAGAAAAAAATAAGAAAATGCTTCTTAAATAAAAATCATTTTTATTGTCTGTGCTTTGCAATTATCCCTCCTGATTTAAAGTTGCATTTAGATGGGGTCTGAGCAGCACCAATCCCATGGGAATATTATTCCAAGATGCCAGGGGAGCATCCCTGACTCAGGGTGGTGCATTGGTAACTAAGGAGAGCTCAGCCCCCCCCCAAAAATTAAGGGGATTAGAAATTTCACGTGGATCATCCCAAAGCTGATTAACCGGGAATGTCCGATCCTGGTTCTTGGAGCTGAGTGCCGGGAAAATCTCTTGCCTGGGATAATTGGGCCATTAATGAAGGTGGCCCAAGCGCTGGCCTGCCCTGACCCTGCTCCCAAACAAGGCTCCAATTGTGGCTCTGGCTTAAGCAGGAGGAAGAGGAGGCGGGCGAAGGGTTTGCCAAATAGCCAGGATTTTGCTTAGGGACTGTTAATTAGGCTCTGATGTAAAATCTTCGTTAGCAGTGGCTGTCCAGGCCATCCTTGGGCGATGCTCAGCGTCCCCAAAACCGCCTGGCGCTGGCGTGCTGCCCAGGGGTCACGTGAAGCCCTTGGAGGGGACCCTGTGCACCCAGATAAAACCTCCTGCCCTGCTCCAGAGGCAAAAAATTCCTGGAATCCCCAAACACTGATTTTTTTTTTTTTTGAAGCCCCAAACTATTTTTTTTTACTTCTACCCCAGCCTATGTGGATGCTGTTAAAGCAAGGTTTTGCTTTTATCCTGCACATTCACTCACAACATCAGCAGCTCCTCCTTCCTCGTGCAGCAGGAGATCTTGGGGGGGGGGGGGGGGGGGGGGCATAATTTAACCAATTTAACCCCTCATTTTGGGTTGTTTTTTCCCTTTTCCTGCAGATGACGGCTCGCCTGATGCTCGCTGTGGGAGGAGCAGTGCTGGGTTCCTTGCAGTTTGGCTACAACACCGGCGTCATCAACGCTCCGCAAAAGGTGAGCGAGAACCCATCAACCTCACCGGAGCAGAATTCCACCTCCTCCATGCCCGAAAACAAACCGGCATCCACTGCCAGCCGGGCTAAAATAGTACATCCTGCTAGGCAGCTTACTGCCTGTAATGGGATTTGTGAGGGAGTTATTTAGCTCCTGCCTTCCCGGGAGAATTAGTTTCCTTCTTGCTTAGCATTTTTGCCAGGAAAAATCCCAGGAACGTGGGCAGGATGCTCTCCGGGTGGGACTGGTGTAACTTTTAACCTCTGCTCTTAGCAAAGGGAATTAAGTAGGGTTTGAGTCATCTGGAAGCCCGGGAATGACTGCTCCGTTAGGAGCTTTGCATCCCAGTGTGTTGGGAGCAGGATGTCCCCAGGAGGAGGAGAGGGGTTCAGCTGGCATGGGCTGCGTGCAAAAGGGGATGGAGAGCAGGACGTGTTTGCCCCATCCGCTGGCACAGCGCTGGGACTCTCCAGTGATTGGTAGGTATGTGGGAGCCTCCAAAAATTTCACTTCCTCTAAATTCCATGGCTTTTTGAGGTGTTAAAGGCTTGGAAGTGTTAGCTCGGAGATGCCATGGGATGCTTGCAGTATGTGCTGGGTAGGGATCCCATGCTGGAGTGAGGCTGATGGAGCAGAGCCTGTCCTTGCACCACCTTGGAAGAGTTAACACTACCAGGGCAGGATTTGGGGTTTCAGAGCAGCCATCCTGCTGCAAAATCCCACCTCCAGTGCCGAAAAAAGTCCTTGTGAAGAGGGAAGACCCAGTGCTGGGGTGAGGCCGAAGGAGCAGAGTGGAGCAGAGGTTGTCCCTGCACCACCCTGGAGAGTTAACACCACCAGGGCAGGATTTGTGCTGCCTGAGCAACCATCCTGCTGCAAAATCCCACCTCCAGCACCGAAAAAGCGGGAGAGAGAAAACCCTGTGCAAAAGCTTCCCAGACCCCATCAGCGTGGAAGGAGCAAAGAAGACACAAATTTCCTCGATTCGAGGTGTCGCATTAAGCTGTGTTTAATCACCATGAGGTGCCTGAGCTGCACTTCCCACAGCTGAGGCTGCAATTCCCATCCGGCCACGGCGAGCGCATCCGTCTGCTGAAAGCATCCCAGTGCCAAAAACTCTCTTGCCCGCCTTCCCCTGGACCCATCGATGCTGGCGATGTTCATGCTTGGCTGGCAGTGAGCATCCTCCTCCAGAGACTGGTGAGAGCAGCATTTGAAAGAGCAGCGAGCTGGGAAATCCCTGGAAATGTGCTGAGGAGCTGCTTTCTGGCACCTGCCCTCGTTTTTTCCTGAGCTGCGGCACCGCAGGGAGCAAGTGCTCTGTAATTATTGCCTTGCATCGCAGCCCGGCCCTGCATCCCGAGGACTCCTGATGTTTCCCTGTGGCTGAAGGACTTTGCTCCATCCTCTCCTGACCCAGGGAGATTTAACTCTGGGTGGTGTGGGCAGGGATCACCTCCGAGCTGGGATCTTCCTTTGGGACTGAGCTCTGACTCCCACAGATGCCCAGCAAAGCAAGACCCCCCCAGTGATGGGTGATGCCTCGGTTTTCCTCATCTTTTAGGATTAAAGCCCTGGGATGAGCTGTGTGATTTAGGGGAGGGTAACCCAGCGAGTGATGCTGTGTTTGGAATGTGGAATTGGCCAGGGAGAAGATTTGGGATGCTCTGTGCTGGGAGCTTGTGGAGAGGCGGGATGGGTGTTGTACTGGGCAGTAGAAAGCACTGGGCACCAGGTTCATCCCACCTTTAAGGGTGGGGCTGTGCTGGGAGGCAGGATTGGGATGCAACTGGAGTTGGAATAGTGGTGCAGGATTGAGATGCATTTGGAGGGGGATGCACTGAGATAAATTAGGGCCCAGAATTGGGATATAGGATGGGAGTGCATTGGGATACATCAAGGTGTAGGACTGGGATGAATTGGGATTGGGACGCGTTGGGCTGCAGGAGGAGGATGAACCAGGATAAATTGGGGCATAGAACTGGAATTGGGATGCGGGATGGGGATGCATGGGGTGTAGGATTGAAATGGGGGTGCATCAGAATGTGTTGGGATGCATTGGGGTGCAGGAGGAGGGTGAACTGGGATAAACTGGGGCACAGGATGGGATGGGGATGCAGGACTGATGCATTAGGTGCAGCATGGAGATGCATTGGGGTGCATCAGGGTGCAGGATTTGGGATGCATTGAGGTACAGGATTCAGATGCATGGGATGCATGGGGGATGAGGATGCATTGGGTTGCAGGGGGAGGATGCATCGGGATAAACTATGACAAGATTGGGATAAACTGGTGCACGGGATTGGGATGGGTATGCATGAGGGCAAAGAATGGGGAGGGATGCATTGGGGTACAGGATTGGGATGCATGGAGGTGCAGGACTGAGATGGGGATGCGTTAGGATGCATGGGGGCTCAGGATGGGGATGGACTGGGATTGGAAAGCGTGGGTGTGCAGGACTGGGCTGCATCATTCCCTTGGCTTCAGCAGTGTGAGTGCAGCAGCGTGTGCCGGCAGCAGCTCTGGCCTCAAGGGGAAGGCTTCTTTCCCAGGCAGAGTGGTGCTGAGGGCCAGCAGTTTGTGGTCCTTTTGGGAGCCCTCTGGTGCCTGTGGGATTTGCAGATGCAACATGTGGAGGGGCTGGGCCGAAACCGGACGAAGGCTGGAAGCAGATGCTCAGCTAAAACAAAAGGAAGGCAAGAGAGGGGGGAGAAAAACCCAACTTCTGGGAAATGTCGTTATTCTTGTTCATGCTTCTCACTATAAACTCATCATTTTTCATCCCTCCCATTCCTGACATCCGGCTCGGGGTGGGTTTTTCCATTGGCCCTTTTTGCAGGAGGAGAGGGGGCCGGGATGGGGGCGTGTTTGGGTGTTGGTTTTTCTTGAGCCAAAGCTCAGCCAGCGCTGGAGCATCCTCTGTCACTTGGATTCCTTGTTTTCCACTTAAAGGAGAGTGAGCTGGAGCTGGGAAAGGAGGGAGGAATTTAGAGCACTGCATGGTTTAGGGGGGTGTAGTCCTGCTTACCCCCACCCAAAGCCAGAGCCAGTCCTGTGTTCTCCAAATGACAACAATATCAATTAATTGTTTTGTCAGAAAAAGGGGAGAAAAAGCCCCCAAAGCATCAAAACCTCCAGGGGAAGCAGGGGGTGAATGGAATAACTTAAAATCCCGATGGTTTAGGGGCTTTGTTAAAGGAACAACTTAAAAAAACTCCTACATTATTGAATTTATAGTGAAATTTATAGCGGCGTGGCGTGTTATTTCTTGTGGTGCCTCTGCCAGGAGCTCTCATTCGTGTTTGAAGCGATGGGAAATGAGGAAAACAAAGAGCAATTGTGCCAACACTTAAGTGGGAGCTGAATGTGAGGTCTTTAACCCACTTGATGTTGAGCAGCAGCTTCCCCTGCTTCCACGAAATCCCTGCTCCTTCCAGCCAGGGTTGATTGGATGTTTTTGTTTTGGGTATGGGTAACCCTTAAATAACTTTGAGCTCCCAGCTTTAAAAATATATTAAAAAATATATAAAATAAGAGCGTTCTGCAAAGATGTTGATGAAAAATAAGGTTCTGGCTTGGATGTTATTGTTGTAGAAGCGTTGCGTTATGGAATCATTGCAGAAAGAAGCCTAGAAATGAAGTCCAAGGGATTATCCAGGGGTTGGGAGTCGAAGGGCTGCTCGGATGGCCCTGCTGTCTTCCTCACCTTCCTCTCCCCTGGGGATGGAAGCATCCCTCCCGTGCCTCAGGGAGGAGCGTGACCTCCCCGCGGCTTCTCGGCGAGGAGAAAGAGGTGTTTTTGGCAATGCCGAGCGAGAGCAGAACCCGTCTGGCTGCATTTCCCCAGCGCATCCCAGCAGGTTTCCTCCCTTGGGTTGGAGCCAAGCTACCGGCCCGGCGGCTCCCGGCCCCGTGACGCATCGTCTTGTGAGCGGCGCTCGCCGGCCAAGGGCCCGTAGGTGGCCGGGCAATGCGTAACGTTGATGGCACACGTTAAACAAAGATGGGGTTTTAACCCAAGGTTTGGTTTCTGCCACCTCTTTTGCAGGTGATTGAGGACTTCTACAACCGGACCTGGATGTACCGATATGAGGAGCCCATCAGCCCCGCCACCCTCACCACGCTCTGGTCCCTCTCCGTTGCCATCTTCTCCGTTGGAGGCATGATTGGATCCTTTTCCGTGGGGCTCTTTGTCAATCGCTTCGGACGGTGAGCACCGAGCGTGGTGGACCCTGATGTGGGGGTCGTGCAGCCTCACGCCATCCTGTCATTCCATTCCCTCCTGCCCAGAGCTGAAGTTTGGGTTCTTCAGCTTCTCTGATGCCTCTGTTTCTCCTCACCCTCCTCCCTTCCCTCCGCAGACGCAACTCCATGCTGATGTCCAACATTCTCGCCTTCGTGTCTGCCATCCTCATGGGTTTCTCCAAGATGGCTTTCTCCTTCGAGATGCTCATCCTCGGCCGCTTCATCATTGGCCTCTACTCTGGTCTCACCACTGGTTTTGTGCCCATGTATGTGGGTGAGGTGTCACCCACCGCCCTGCGGGGCGCGTTGGGGACTTTCCACCAGCTTGGCATCGTCTTGGGCATCCTCATCGCGCAGGTGAGTGCTGGAGAACCAGCTGGGAGGGATGCTGATGTTCGTTAGGTTCTGCAGAGGGTGGGGTTTAGAGCATGGAGTGTTGTCTGTGCTGTGGATCTGATGGACCTCGGGCTGGAGGGGTGGGCCTGGGGCTTGGCAGGAGCAGGAATGCTGTGAGATCTTAAGGTATGAGGTGACCAGCTTCATAAAATGACGTCTGTTTGCCATCTGGAAGCAACACAGCTGCCTGTGCCCTGTTGATAAGGGACATTATGGTCCTGGACACCCATGAGCAGCAGGATCTGGTCCAGCTCGAGCTGGAAAAGGGTGGCTCAACCCCTCTCGTTCCTCAGGTGTTTGGTTTGGACTTGATCATGGGAAACGACTCTCTCTGGCCACTGCTCCTGGGGTTCATCTTCGTCCCGGCCCTGCTGCAGTGCCTCATCCTGCCCTTCGCTCCCGAGAGCCCCCGCTTCCTCCTCATCAACCGCAACGAGGAGAACAAAGCCAAGAGTGGTGAGTGACCTCCCATCTCTTCCCATCACGTGAGAGGGTCCTTGGCTTCTCCTGACCCCATCCTTCCTTCCCTGTAGTCCTCAAGAAGCTGCGAGGCACGACAGATGTCAGCAGTGACCTGCAGGAGATGAAGGAGGAGAGCCGGCAAATGATGAGGGAGAAGAAGGTCACCATCATGGAGCTCTTCCGTTCCCCCATGTACCGCCAGCCCATCCTCATCGCCATCGTCCTGCAGTTGTCCCAGCAGCTCTCGGGGATCAATGCTGTGAGTTTGGGGGGCTCCTGGATGCCGTGGGGTCAGCTTGTTCCACCCACAGCTGGGGTTGCGCTGGGTCTAGGTCAGCTTCGTGTGGTGGGTTGATGCCAGACCTGACATTCCTGCTCTTTCCAGGTCTTCTACTACTCCACCAGCATCTTTGAGAAGTCTGGTGTGGAGCAGCCTGTCTACGCCACCATCGGCTCCGGTGTGGTGAATACAGCTTTCACCGTGGTTTCGGTGAGTTTTGGCCCACCAAGGTCTCACCATGGAAGGTGGAGGGAAGGGAGTTTCCCTCCAGGCTGGGGATGTGCTGATGGATGCCTGTCTTCACCCAACAGCTCTTCGTGGTGGAGCGAGCTGGACGCAGGACCCTCCACCTCATTGGCCTGGCGGGGATGGCGGGGTGTGCAGTGCTCATGACCATCGCCCTGACGCTGCTGGTGAGTGGTGGGCGTTGAATCTTGGAATCATGGAGTGGTTTGGGTTAGAAAGGACCCAAATCCCAACTCCAGTCCCCCCTGCCATGGGCAGAGACACCTCCCACTGGATCAGGGGGCTCCAAGCCCCATCCAACCTGGCCTTGAACACCTACAGGGATGGGGCAGCCACAACTTCTCTGGGCAACCTGGGCCAGGGCCTCCCCACCCTCACAGCAAAACATTTCTCCCCAAGATCTCATCTCAACCTCCCCTCTTTCATCTGAAAGCTGTTCCCCCTCATCCTGTCCCTGCACTCCGTGATCAAGAGCCCCTCCCCAGCTTTCCTGAAGCCCCTTTCAGTACTGGGAGGCTGCTCTGAGGTCTCCCTGGAGCCTTCTCCAGGCTGAACAATCCCAATTCTCTCTTCTGGGCTGGGAGGGTGTCTGATTGGAGAGGAGGAAGGATTTATCCTCCCAGAGGTAATGGTTGAGTGTTCTCCACTGCTCCAGAGCTCTCTTCAGGTCCCAGAAATCCAGTTTCCCATCTGGAGAGACCCCATGGCTTCTCTGCTTGAGTCTTCTCGTTTGGGATGTTGAGGTGCTTTGTCCTGTTGTCCCCTTCATGGAACCAACCTTCTCTCTCTCTCTCTCTCTCTCTCTCCCCTGAACCAGGACCAAATGCCCTGGATGTCCTACCTCAGCATCGTGGCCATCTTTGGGTTTGTGGCCTTCTTTGAGATCGGCCCAGGCCCCATCCCTTGGTTTATCGTGGCAGAACTGTTCAGCCAAGGCCCTCGTCCCGCTGCCTTCGCTGTTGCCGGCCTGTCCAACTGGACCTCCAACTTCATCGTGGGCATGGGCTTCCAGTACATCGCGGTAATCCTCTCCTGGTGCTCCTGGTGGGATCAGGGTTGGGAGTGCCAGGATGTTCCTTGGGTTGTTTGAGGGCTCAACATGAGCCGTACCTGGACTGAGGTGGTTTGGTGGGGTTGAATGCCTTGGAGGAAGAGGCATGGGGCCAAGATATCTAGGGAAGGAGCAGGGACTTGGATTTGACTCTTTCCAACTTAAGATATTCCACGGAAGGGAAGGAGGACCCAGGTGTTGGGCTGTGTGTGCAGGAGGTCGTGGAGGGATGAGGCAGCTGGGAGCTCCTGGAGGACCATCTCCATCCATCCACTCACCCTTTCCTCCTCTTTTCCTCCTTCCCAGCAACTGTGTGGCTCCTACGTCTTCATCATCTTCACGGTGCTGCTAGTCCTCTTCTTCATCTTCACCTACTTCAAGGTGCCGGAGACGAAGGGTCGGACCTTCGACGAAATCGCCTCGGGATTCCGGCAGGGGGGAGCGAGCCAGAGTGACAAAACCCCTGATGAATTCCACAGCTTGGGCGCCGACTCCCAGGTCTGAGATGTTTGGGATTCACTCCTTTACAACACTTTGTACAGAAACCAGGAAGGAGGGAGCGGGGGGGCCGGCTCCCACGCATCCACCCCCGTCCCAGACTCCCCCTCTGGTTTATTTGGGGACAGACTGACCTATTTTATTATTATTATTATTTTTTCTGCTATAAACGATTTTTTTTTAGCTGGTTTCGCGTCCAGGATTTCAAACCCAATCAATGTTTTTAAACCCCAACCCCACCAAGCAGGATGGGCGGCTCCCACGTTTTTTAACGACGCGATAGGTTCCTTAACGAGCAATCACGTAGTGGAAGGTTTTAAAGCTGGAAACACATTTTTTTTAACGTTCTAATCATAGAAAAACACATAAATTGACTAAATCTGAACCATCAATTTGGGTTTTTTAAGAAAAACGAGTTATTTTTTAAAGCAGCCTCACCGATTTCAAGCCCCGAGTGGGTTGGTGACGAGGAGGGAGAGGGCCAGGTTGCAGAGTGATCGTCTCCACCAGTGGCTTCTCATCTCCTTCACCTGAATTTCATCTGGGGAGGGGGGTGGGAAAAAAGGGGAAGGGGGGGGGGGGGGGGGGAAGTCTTTAATTTTTGATTTAATCTTGGCAATATTTGCCCGGCGGCGAAGCTCAGGCAGCCGCGCGCTATTCCAGCATCCCCGACCTCGCCACGACCCAGCGCCACGCGGACACGTCCCCTCTTCCCCTCTCTGTGTATAGACTGGAAGATATTTATATTATATATATTTTTGTTCAATGGTTGTTAATAGTAGACTAAGTTATAGCGTTCCTGATTCGACAAGCAACGTACTGTAAATATTCCCGGAGTATATTCCCACTGTATAATGTATACAAAAAAGGTACAGAGGCAAAAGTAGAGTTCCGATAGCGACCGAGGAAAAGCTTTGTTACGTGGAGAAAGAGGAGGCTTTTTTTTTGTTTTTGGTAGAGTTCCTGCACTGTAGTTGTATTTTGTTGCACTGAATTTCCAGGCTGTAGTGGATTAAAATCCGGAGAAATACTGTCCTCAGCCCCCAGCCCTCACGGAAAGCGTCCCCTCTGCTGCTGTGGGAGCTCCTGGCACATTCCCAAAGCGTTTTTTTTTTAAAAATAGTAAGGTGGTTTTTTTTTTTTTAATTTATTTGAATGGTTTGGAAGTGCTGAAAGTAAAAGTTAAAAGGGGTGTGTTTGGGGGGGGGGGGTGGAAAACCCAAAGGGCTCCCGTGGTGAAGTCACCTCGGGGTGTTTTTTTTTGTAAAGCAAATCCATAAACACAAGTGCCAAGAGAACGGAGAAGGGTGTGCAGTGTGCTAACAATAAATGGAATGGATGCAGCGACCCAACCCACCATCCCCTGTGCCTTTATTTCAGCTTTGCCAGGCTTTCCCCATCGTGACCAGAAGGGATTGTTCCTGCCTGAGCCTTGTCCTGGGAGGTGGGGATGGATGGGGAGCTCGGAGCATCGCAGCCCCCTCCGTCCCTGCATCCATCCTGTGCTTAAATGCTGTCACGTGACCCAGTTCTGTTGTGATTCCCTGCAGAAGGGATGGGAAAGGGGAAATTGTGCTGCCAAAGCCAGCTGGGAGCGTGATGGGAAGTCTGATCCCCACAGCCTCCACATTGGTGCTGGTTTGGAGATGAACACAGCTGATGCAGCCCTGGTTTTGGAGATAGAGCTCACAGTGTCGTTCCTAAAGTTGGGATTTGCTGGGACGGGAGCTGCTCTGCTCCTGTTTGAGCTCCACACTCTGCACCAGAACTGTCCATGCAGGGTGATGCAGCCAAACAGGCAGTGGGGTGCTTGCCCAAGCACCAATGAGCACCTCTTCCCAGCTTGGCAAAGCTTTTCCTCCATAGGAATAGCTCTCCTGGGCACAAAGGCCCTCCCTGGATACACAAGTGGATTAGAATTGCCCCAAGTGGCCCCCAGTGGGCACCCAGCACCCTGGAGCCAGTGCTGTGAGAGTTCCCAGCTGGGGCCTTCTGTTCCAGCCCCCAAAACATCCTCCTTATTCCTCTCCCTGGGCTCTTCGCAGGAGATTGTGAGGAGCATTTCCTTTGGGAGGGAACTCTCTCTGTGAGAGTGGGGCAGGGCAGGAGGGAGGGTGCTGGTTCTTGGCAGGTTTTTTCCCCTGGAGCTGATGGGAGCTGCGAGTCTGAACAATTTTGGGCAAAGAAACCCTGATCTTGGTCACTTCCCACTTTGGAACAGCTCTGCCCTGCAGGGCACATGCTGGAACCACTGCTGCTGCAGAATACTAGGAAATAGCTCTTGGAAAATCTTCCAAAGCTCCTAAAAATATTCTTTATTTGCCCAGGGCTCCTCTCCTCCCTTGCACCACCACTTCCTGTCCCAGCCCTTGCCCGTCTCCCCTCCTGGAGAAGCTCAGCTCTGCTCCCAAGTTAATTTTCACACTGTTGAACAGCCCAGAGTGGAGCATTGGGCAGGCTCAGCCTGGCTGAGGAGCGTCCTCAGGGATTAGCACCACCATCAAGCCCACAGCTCCAAATCCCCGGGCACGGTGACCCAAATCCTCTGTGCCCCGAGGCGCAGTGCCAGCGGGTGCAATCCCCATCCCATGGTAAATCCAGCCATGGCCGGAGCTGCTCAGGCTGGATGTGTCCACCAGCGTTTCCCATGGGAATGGTTGCAGTCTCCCACCCAGCCTGTCTCCCGTGGGGCCCCTCGTGCACTCTGACACTGTTCCCCCCAGTAATGAACATGGGCTGAAGCAGAGACTTTCCCTTCACGGGCATCAATCCCTGCTAATTGCTCAGGTCCCAGCTTGACGAAGCGTTTAAACAGCGTACTTGACTCTATCCCAATTCAACGAGGCAATTAACTGCACTCATTAATCCTCCTCAAGTAAATGAGACTTAATCGCAGGCTTAAAGCTCTGCAGAATCCAGACCTTCGCAGCAGGGTGAGTTTCCCTGAACCCCTTTCCCAGCTGTGCCAGGCTGTCACATGCTTTGGTGTCGGAGCCGAGCTCCCTGCGGGCTCTTCGAGCCCTTCTGCCGTGTCCCTTCACACCAGGGGCCCGCGTTCCTCCCTGCCCTGCTGCTCTCCTCTCTGCTCTCTAGGGCAGAAGAAGGGTTGGGAGGGTGCTTGAGGTAGAACCTCCCGGTGATCCAAGGAACTTCCTCCTCTTGAGGCTGATTTTGGAGTTAATGGGATGCCCATGTGTGGGTGAGCTCTTCCTTAGGCTCTCCCACGTCTGCCTTGGGCTGGAAGCTCTGATTGGCCTTTTACTCCTTTCCTTCAGTCCTTTAAGCTGTTCCTGGGGTCCCTCTTGGATGCAAGTTCTGTAAGTGGAACAAACGATTGCCTTGGTGCCCAGGAGACTCCTCTAAAGCTCCTCCAAAAGAGGGAATATGGATTGGGAAGTGGAGGGGCACTGCAGGGAGTCATCGAGCCCAGCCAGGGACCAGGTGAGGACCCTCCCTGCCTGCTTCCCACTACCTCTCCCTCACCCAACCAAAAAGAAAATTGAGGAAAATGGGAACAAACCCATCTCAGCTTCAGGACAGACAAAGTGAGGGCGTGAGAGGCCGTTTGCTTCATCAGGAATCATTAGATAACGATTCATGCATCGTGCTGTTGGCCATGCTTTTGTTTTGTGCCCTCCTGCTGGTATTCCGTAACCCTACAGCGGTCGATCAGTGCAGGAGAATGAGCTCATCCCAAGAAATTTAATTGTCAGACACTTTGAGATGGAAAGGGAAAGCGGCAGCAGGAAGGGCCCACGGTCTCTAAGGCTAAACAGGAACCCCAGCTGCATCCCTGGCTCCAGCAGAGAGTCCTTTATGTTGTGTCCCAGGGCTTGGATTCAATCAGCTTTAACAAATGACCGAGGGCTTCCAGGGTCTTCGGTTGGGGCCGTTGTTTCATGAGGTCCAAGGCTTTCCTCGCCGCCTCAGCAGCCTGGAACAGAGTGGAAAAGATGAGGGAATGGTCAGGGATATGGCTTTTCCTGAGGGGCAGGTGAAACACCTGCAGGTGGAACACCTGGAGGAGCTGCTCCGGCCGCTCCACCGCCTGCTCCCAAGGGTGACCCACACAAGCTGCTTTACGGAGCGAGCAAAGCTGCCAGCGGACAGCACGGTGAGGATCCAGTGGTGCAGACAGAGATTACAGATCCCAGCCCCCCTCTAGCCAAACAGTCCCAAAGCTATTTCAGGAAAACCCAGCTGTATTGACTCAGGGAGAACTAAATCCCTCATTTCCCTTGGTAGCTCTTCCAGGGTTTAGATGTTGTCACAATTGGAAAGCTTTGCCTTTTGCCTAATTTGAATTTATTTCTTTGAGTCTTTCCAACAATGACTCGCATTGTTGCGGCTTTCTGAGACTGTTGGTGATCAGATTGTCACCTTCTGAAACACAGGCAGAAGGATCTTGGGCTTTGAGTGCTCAGCCTGAATGGAGAGCCCTGATTTCCAGATGTTCAGTGCTCAGCACTTCCTCAAAGTCAGTGATTTTTGACAGAGAGAATCATGGAATCATGAGATGGTTTGGGTTAGAAGGGACCTAAAAGCCCATCCAGTTCCACCTCCCACTGGATCAGGGGGCTCCAAGCCCCATCCAGCCTGGCCTTGAACACCTCCAGGGATGGGGCAGCCACCACTGCTCTGGGCAACCTGGGCCAGGGCCTCCCCACCCTCACAGCAAAACATTTCTCCCTAAGATCTCATTTCAATCTCCCCTCTTTCAGTTTTTAACCATTCCCCCTCATCCTGTCCCTGCACTCTCTGATCCAGAGCCCCTCCCCACCTTTCCTGGAGCCCCTTTCAGTCCTGGGAGGCTGCTCTAAGGTCTCCCCAGAGCCTTCTCTTCTCCAGGCTGAACAACCCCAATTCTCTCAGCCTGTCCTTGTACAGGAGGTTCTCCAGCCCTTGGATCATCTCTGTGGCCTCCTCTGTACTTGCTCCAACAGCTCCATGTCCTGTGCTGAGGACTCCAGAACTGGACACAGTGCTCCAGGTGAGGTTCCACCAGAGCAAAGATGGACAGAATCCCTTCTCTCACTCTGCTGGTCACAATGAAGTCAGCAGTTGCATCTGATCTTATTTTTAGCCATAAAATAACAGGGGGTGCAAATTCAAAACAGAATTGCAGGGTCCAGCAAAGCAAGCCAGGGTAACCACAGGGAGTCAGCTCAAGGAGAGATGGGTGTGTGAGAGGCCCGTGTCATGCTGTCTCCATAACATCTGACCTGATGTCTGAATGGCCCTTGTGGCAGAAAATGTGGATAAAACCAGAAAATGTGGATAACTACAGGATCCACTGTGGATGGAACTATAGGATCCCCCTGTGGATGGAACTATAAGATCCCCCTGTGGATGGAACTATAAGATCCCCCTGTGGATGGCCTGGCAGAGACCAAACCAGATGGCTGTGGCTTTAATAGCCTCGACAGAGTGCAGATCCTTCCCCCAGCACTACTGCAGCAGCTTTGTCCTCGTCCATCCCACACTACAAGGCTGCTGCGGGCTCAGGAGAGGCACCAAGTGCCATCCACAGGAAACTGGATTCACAGGATGGGGCAAGCACTTGAAGCAGGCAACCCTCCCAGAGCCTTTCACCAGCCAAAACTTACCTTTGAGAAATCCATGGCCAGGTAATAAGCCATGGCAAGAGCGTGCAAAACCCTGGCAGTTTCCTCCGGCTGTTGCTTCCGTGCCTTCTCCCTGACATCCAACACTGCACTCAGGACTTGGATAGCTTTGGCTTGCTGGGCTTCAGCTGCATCAAGACCAAAATAATCCTGTTGGATGTACACATGCATGCAAGATAATATATCCCAAACTATCCAATTATCTCTTCTAGACATCAAAGCATTTCTACTCCAAGCATCCACGCGGTATCCCAGCTCCATGCAAATTCCATACCCATTAACAGATATCTTTTCATCCAGTCAGTAATTGTGTTGATTAGCCTTTAGTGAGGATGTGGAGTCATAACAGCTGCATGAAAAGAGCAACTTTCATACTCGTGTCGTAACCGAAGATGGTATCGCCTTGCCCTGTCTTGGTGTGGTTCCTCCTGGATGGAGACAGTGCCAGGCAATGGGATTTACAGAAATGTTTCTCTTTTCTGACAGTATTCTTATCATCAGAGATGGCAGAAAGAAGACCAAGACCAGGGTCTAGTGGGACTTCAGTGGAGCGTAGGGCAGTGCCACACACACTCACGTATCTCCTAATGCTTTATCCACCTTTATGTTCCAGTGGGAGATTCCCCAGCTCCTCTCCTGAGAGTGTTCCCCAGGTTAATACACCTGATTATCAGCACAGGAGATTCCATCGTGTCCTACTGCCTCAGCAGACAGAGCTGTAAACCTCTGCCTAAGGGAGATGAAACGTCACTTTCACGTAATTAAACGGGAGACAAATTTGCTGCGGGGAAATGAGAACTTGGAATCGAATCCTGAAAGGCAAAACCTTGCATGGCTGCAGTCACTGCCAAGGGTGCTGTGAGAAGGAGCACGTGAACAAAAAGGGCAAAGCTGTGTTTCCATTTGAACACCTCATTCCAAAAGAGGCCTCGTTTTTGTTCTGTCTGGCACAATCCTCTGAGCCTCAGCATCAGAAATACCCGTGATTTCGATTATGTTTGGGTTATGGAAACACCATGCAAAGCCCAAAGCTCTAAATATGAGCAGTAGGATGTAGGGATTCTTTAACCCTAATGCCATAAATTACAGGCTGTGGAAAGAGACCTGGGGGTTCTGGTTGATGCCAAGTTGACTGTGAGCCAACAGTGAGCCCTGGCAGCCAAGAGGGGCAACTGTGTCCTGGGGGGCACCAAGCTAGGGAGAGGGAGGGGATTGTCCTACTCTGGTGAGGCCCCACCTCAAATATTGTGTTCAGTTTTGGGCACCACAGGATAAAAAGGATCTAAAGTTACTGGAGAGTGTCCAGAGGAGGCCACAAAGCTGGGGAAGGGTCTGGAGGAGAAATCCTATGAGGAGAGGCTGAAGTCCCTTGGTCTGTTCAGCCTGGAGAGAGGAGACTGAGGGGGGAACCTCATCGTAGTCTGTACCTTCCTCAGAAGGAAAGGAGGAGGAGCAGGGGCTGAGCTCTTCTCTCTAGTGACCAAGGACAGGACCCCAGGGAATGGCAGGAAGATGTGCCAGGGGAGAGTTAGGGTGGACATCAGGAAGAAGTTCTTCATTCAGAGAGTGGTGGAGCACTGGAACAGCTCCCCAGGGAAGCACTCACAGCCTGACAATATTCCAGCAGCATTTGGCCAAGGCCCTCAGCCCCATGGGGTGAATGTTGGGGGTGTTCTGTGCATGGACAGGATTGGACTGGATGATCCTTGTGGATCCCTTCCAACTCAGATGGTTCTATGATTCTATGAAATACCAACAGTAGGATGTCCAGATTCTTTAACCACAATGCTGTAAATATGAACAGGAAGATGTAGGGATTCTTAACTACAACCCTTAAATATGAACAGGAGGATGTAGGGATTCTTAACTCCAACCTTTAAATAGGAACAGGAGGATGTAGGGATTCTTAATTCCAACTCTTAAATATGAACAGGAGGATGTAGGAATTCTTAACTCCAACTCTTAAATATGAACAGGAGGATGTAGGGATTCTTAATTCCAACCCTTAAATATGAACAGGAGGATGTAGGGATTCTTAATTCCAACCCTTAAATATGAACAGGAGGATGTAGGAATTCTTAACTCCAACTCTTAAATATGAACAGGAGGATGTAGGAATTCTTAACTCCAACCTTTAAATATGAACAGGAGGATGTAGGGATTCTTAATTCCAACCTTTAAATATGAACAGGAGGATGAACGGATTCTTTAACCCCAACACCATTAATGTGAACCATAGGATGTCTGGATTCTTCACCCCCAATGCCATAAATACCAATGTTTGGATGCAGGGATTCTTCCAAACCCCCTCTTCCCAACGGTTCTGTGCAATAGCAGTGCTTACTCATAAAATCTTTGCTGAGATCCTTGTCCTCGGTGAACGGAGCCATTTCCGGCCGTGACTCCAGCGCCCGCTCCCGCGCCTGGACTGACTTCAGGAGAAAGGCATGCCAGATGCTGGTTACCTATCAGGAATCAAAGGAGTTATTTCACCTGGATGAATACCTGGTATTTAGCAACTAGTTGTTCTGTAAACAACGTGCCCTGCAATGCACAACAACCAGTGAGGTGGCAGCTGCTGGGTTGGGTGTTTCACGCAGAGATCCGACTGCTCTTCACCCAGCACAGCCGTACTTGGAAGCTCATTTTTCCATCTGCCTCTTAATTTTCAGCAGATTTGAACAAATCTCACTCAATTCTCAACCAAAAACAGATTCAGTTGAAGTTTGTGAAGGGAATGGGGACAGATTGCACAGCTGCCAAAGCCTCATTTCCATGGAAAAGCAGGCTAAACAAACAAAACTCTTTTTTTTTGCAGTTATGAGTCATTAGCTAATTGTTACCTCCCTTCCTTGATCACTCTGTTCTGACAATCATTTTTTGGTGTGACTTTTCATTCATTCTCAGTGTAAATTTAATCAAGTCTTTTGTATCCTGCGGCTGCTCAGCAGCTCTTCCCTGGCAATGGGGGACTTTCTCTCCTTGACAGACTTTCTTTAATCCCTGGCACGGGGGATTTGGGAGCAAAGCCATTTTTTAACAAGGTTGGGCTGCCCAGATTGAAAACAACTTGAATAACAATGTTTTACTGAGTACAGAATTTCTCTCTCCTGGTTTTAATTTAAGTATGAAAAGGGCTTCTGAGATTGATCCTAAAAAGGCAGCGCTGATGGTTGATATGGTCATCTTCAGATTGCTCCAGAGCAGTGGTGGCTGCCCCATCCCTGGAGGTGTTCAAGGCCAGCTTGGATGGGCCTTTGAGCCCCCTGATCCAGTGGGAGGTGTCCCTGCCCATGGCACAGGGATGGGACTGGATGGGCTTTGAGGTCTCTTCCAACCCAACCCATTCCATGACTCTGTTCTATATCAAAGGCAGTTGAAAACAGGAAAAATATTGGAAAGAGGACAGAAAACAAAAGAGAACAAATATAGAGGATGAGCTTTGGTTACACCAACCTCAGTGTAGAGTGAGTTTGCTATGTCTGGTTTGTTCTGGTGAAGGAAAAAGTTAGCCATGTGGAAATAGCCTCCAGCAGCCTCAAGAGATTTTAGTCCAAATGTAGAACTAGCAAGATAAACCTGAAAACCAAAACAGAAATGGAAGTTTAATATTTGTATCAAACCTGGGGATTTTTTTACTATGGATTCATAATATTGCAAGGATTTTTTTTTTCCTGTGGAACTATAGCATTTCACCTGATTGAGGCTGGGAAATGGGGTACTAAGAAAGCTGTGTTTTGGGTTTTACACAAAGAAAGGCAACGCCCCGGTCCCCTGCTCTCTAGGGCAGAGGAACCTTTTCACAAGGAGCAGCTTTCCCACAGCTCCTCCTCTCTCAGTGCAACCCCCCCTCCCGGTGTGTCACGTCTTCAAACACCAAACCTGCTGCCACTTTCCAGCTCTCCAGCCCTGCCCGGTTCTCCCCCCGCAGCCCCAGTCAAAGCCAGGGGAGTGGGAAAAGGCGCTGGGGCATTCCAGCTATTTATTCTGAGCTGGCTTGTGACTCTCAGCAGATCTGACACGGAGCCAGAGTTCAGGCAGGTCTTGGGCTGCTCTGACGTGGAGCTGCCACTTGCTAATAGCAGAAAAACCTATTACCTGGCACCCTTTCAGGGTACCTAAAAAACAATGGCACAGCAGGAATCTCTCCCAGGTGGTTTATGGAAAAGCAAAGACATATATTCATAATATAATAGAAAGGTTTTGATTCTCCACAACTGTCATCACTTACACCCACACAAAGCTGCTATCAAGTCCAACAGTAGTGGGTATTCATCACTCCACACTGGATAAATTTAGGCTACATGGGACATAAATAGGACATTGCGGAGTTCATCTGCCTTTTTGGGATCAAATGACAGGCCAAGCATCCTCAGGAACAGAGCTGGCAGCAACCACCAATTCAGATGTGACCAACAGCTCTCGTGGATCAAAAGGTTGAATTGGGGAAAACACCACAGAATCAGGCATTTAATGAGGCTTTTGTTAAACAAGGACTGAGGAGAACTGCTGTGGAATGGGAAAGTATTGAGGGAAATGACAGCCAAAATATAAAGTAAATGAATTATTGAATAGAAGGCAACTATGGCAGTTTGGGGTAGGAATGCCTGTCTGTCCCAAGGCTGTGACAAAGCTGGGAGATGCATTTATAAGGAGATGAGGTGAAGACAAGGTACAAGTCACTGTGGGGGAATAAGGATAATGGGTAAAACACAAACACGGGGATACACCGGTGTCCTACACCTCAACAGTGTAAATCAGGATCACAACTCTGCCTGCTGGGGTTTTCAGATCTTTGGAGGAGGAAGAAAGATTGAAGTGTTTCTGTATTTGAGTTGGCTTACTTCGTTTGCCAGGTGATACAAAGCCTGGTCAAAGTTTCCTTTAGCAGCACAGAAAAGCCCCAGACTCTGCTGTAGTTTACACTGAATGGCAACGCTGCAGTCTGGAGTTCTGAGGACAATCCACTCGGCTTGGGAGAGATACTTGGATGCCTGCAGAGGATGGCCAGCTCCTGAAATAACACATAGAAAATAAGAAGGATAAAGAGCATCTTTCTGTTTAGAAAATCAGAGGATAATGCCCATGGATTCTTTGCAGTAGTTGGATATGGAGACCTGTGGATCCCCCACTTCTCTCCCTAGTGCTCCTCAGGTGTTCAAAATCTGATTTATAGACAGGCTGAGCACCTGGGGTTGCAAGATTCAGTGGAAGGTGTCTCTGCCCATGGCAGGGGGGTTGGAACAGGATTTTAAAGGCCTTTCCAACCCAAACCATTCCATGATTCTGTAAGAGCAGCCAGAAAGTGTGTATTACATTCAGTATCCCTGAAGCACGTGTCCAGAGCAGGTTAACTACAGGCAGCCACTAATGACTCGGCTACTATCACACTGGAATTACTCATGGGTTTTTTTTTTCTCCCCCCCCCTTCTCCTGCCACACCATTTACGCCAATCCTTGGGACAGCTCAATTCTGCCAGCAAGAGCATTGTGTGTGCTCCTGAAATGGCAATGATTTACACCCATTCCTCAGTCCTTTGCGTCTGCAGCCGAGGAGAGCAGCTCTCCACGTGCAGAGCCCTAATCTGACGTGTTTAACAAAGCAGACAGCGAGTGAGAAGAAGCTTTTGTGAATGAGCCGAGGCGTTCCTCTGATGCAACGGCCTCAGAAATGTTTGCTTGGCTCCCCGAGATAAGAGCACAACCAACCACCCTTGGGAATTTAATGCTTTTTTTTTTTGGGGAGTCATATGAGGTAACCAGACCACGGAGGTAACGAATAGATTTTCACACAGCTTCTCTTGTGGGAATCGTGTGGAGACGGAGAAAACATTTCATTTGCTTTTATCGATCTCTCGGCACCGAGGAGCGATCCTTTTCCCCAGACCCACACAGAAAAGGGGTGTGTGCATGACTTCTCTAATATCTCTGCAATGCCCTTGAGGCAGGGCAGAGTCGTGGCACAATGTTGAAACAGCAGAGCTGGTCCTTCCCGGATAAAGGGTAAAAGGAAACCAGAAACCTGACCCAAGGGAGGTTTTGCCCTTGCCCGACGTTACTATTTAGACAATACTTACCAGCCGAGGCCTCAGCCAAGAGGAGATAAGCAGGCACCAGTTGCACAGAATTTGAGCTGTACACTTCAGTGCTGAAATTCAGGGCATGCAGAGCCGCAGGGATCGCTTCCTTGTGCTTCCCATCCCAAATAAACTCCTGGGCCGTGCGGTACGTGAGATCGATGATGTATTTCTGCGGGGAAACGGGGTAACGGGACAGAGCGAGCAGAGGATGAGGAGACGTAAAGCATTCAGGTTTGCAGAGTGTAAAAGAGTGATTGTAACATTCTTTGTGTCTGTAATTAATGGGTGGAAATCAAAGCTGTTATATTAAAGCCTGACTTTCATTCCTGCTTCTAGCAGGAACAGCTTTGGACAACGTCTTCGGTCACGCGGTGTCTTAGGAGACGAAGAATCCTTCACGCCTACAGAAAAGGGCTAAAAAGGCTGCAGCAATAAAAGCTGTGAAGCACAGAAAATGCTCATCACAAGACCATAGAAAAGATTAGACAAAAGGGGCTACGGCGGGGTTTTGCTGACGGTAACAACGGTGACTCATAGCAGGCAGCGGAGCGTATGGTTTGCCAAGCCGGTGCCAGCATGGCACACCTCCAGCTGTGGGAGACGTGCTCTGGAAGCGAGGAGCTGCAGATTCCTCCCACCCTCTCCCTGCCAGCTCTGGGCCTGGTATTTAGGGCACCGAGCCTGGAAAGCCGGTCAAAATCAGAACACCCTAATCCACTCGTATCCCTCCGTATCCATCAGCCAAGCCGGGTTCGGTGGTCAAGCGGCTTCCGTGGGCTCTCTGTTGCCAGAATCCATAAGTTTCCTGCACATTCAGTTCCTTCCTGCCCGTTGCTGTTTCTCACAGTCCACTCTACATTTGGTTTTTCCACCCTTTGCAGCATCTGATCCACTCGTCAGCTCCACAACCCCATCCCTGCTGGAATGCCCGTGCGTTGCCGACAGCTCTACGGCAGCTGTAGATCTCGTGCCCTTCCAACGTGCCAAGGGATGCCAGCAAAAGAAAAGAAGCCAGGATGCTTATTTCCCCATTTCTCTTGGCATCCAGTGCAATCCTTGCCAACTCCCAACACTTGTGTGTCGGCTTTTCACACAAGTGGTGCTGTGGGAATGCTGCCTGGAGAGAAATCTTGTTGCCAGTGTGCCCAGCAGTGCTGCCAGGGTTCAGTCTCGCTCTGCTCTTGCTCAGAGGCAAGGACAGGCCTGGGCAGCGAGAAATACCATCTCCTTTCTTTGTTGCCTTCTGTTTTCCAGCTGGGGCCGAGCAGCAGGCAGAAAAAAACAGCTCCCAGTGCTCCCAGTGCTCCCAGAGGTCTGGCTTTGGCAGTTTGCTGATCTTGAAGTGTTGAGGAGGAGGCAGAGTCACGTCAAAGGTGAAGGAACAGCTCAGGGACAGGGAGGTTCAAGGACAGCCTGTGAGTGTTTCCTGGAGATCCTGGCTGAGACAAAAGGACATCCTTTCTGGATTAATGAGGGCGGTGAAGAACACACCCAGGAGTGACAGCACCTTGCTACAACACAGAGATGGAAAACACACCAGCTCTTGATCAGGGAGCGCAGGGATAGGACGAGGGAGAAAGGTTTGAAGCTGAAAGAGGGGAGATTGAGATGAGATCTTAGGGAGAAATGTTTTCCTCTGAGTGTGAATGGCCCAGGTTTCCCAGAGCAGTGGTGGCTGCCCCATCCCTGGAGGTGTTCAAGGCCAGGTTGGATGGGGCTTTGAGCCCCCTGATCCAGTGGGAGGTGTCCCTGCCCATGGCAGGGGGTTGGAACTGGATGGGCTTTGATGTCCCTTCCAACCCAACCCATTCCATGTTTCTGTGATCCCCCCTCTAGACCTGAGTTACCAGGCTGGACTGAAAAAGGTTCACAACAAAGCCAGGCTGTGCTGGGGAGTGTGTGGTGCCCAGGAGAAGCTCAGGACATGTTCAGGGCAAGGGGTGATAAAAGCTGTTATTTGCCAGGCCACCTCTTCTCTTCCTGTGTCCCAGGTGGCACTGGCTTTGGTGCGGGTACCAAGCTGATTGTCATCTGGGGAGGTCCTGGAGACCAGGATCATTCTATTACTCCTTTGTCATTAGGATCATCGCTGCTTCCCAGGATGAAACCTATCTTAGAACATCTGCAGGGAGGACAAGCTGGGGGTAAGACTCTTGCACAGCTCCCTGAAGGAGAAGAAAGGGCAGGAGACAAGAGAAGCCCTGCAGCGCTGAATATTCAAGCCTGCACAGTTACAAGCCTTGGGGGCATCGTTAGCTTGGGCCCTGCACCCTTTTTCATCTCACCCCACGCCCCCAGGCTTGCAAACTTTGGCCTCTTTTCATGTGTGCTGCAATTACAGAGGTTTCTCTGAAGATGCCCCCACGCAGTTTTTCTCCCCTTGGGGTTTGAGGGGGCTGAAGACCCCAGCTCTGCTCCAGGTGGGAGCAGAGGGTTGGGAACACACGTGGGGTTCAGTTCCATGGTCTTTTATTCTCTAACAGGCACCAAAAATGATGGCACACTCGAAGAAACGATGATTTACAGAGGAAGGCAGGATTCCAGCCAGTGTGGGTTGAAACCTGCAGTTGGTGGAGTAAGAATCAGGAGCTGGTTGAGGCCTGGATCTCCTCGTGGAGCTGGGGGCTGTGGGGGAGCTGACATCACGCTGCCAGGTGAGGCCATTCTGCAAACAGAAACCTGGAGCTCTGTCAGGCTGGAGGTGCTGGGCCACAGGCAGCCCCCCTGGCTCTGTTGACAACAGCAGATTTCTATCAACAAAGCTCTGGAACAAGTGTGGAACTAAAAACCTCCTGGCTTTCAGCTCCATGCATTTTTCCTTAGGCCACGGGGCTTTTTGAGGTACACGAGCTTTTTTGTGCCCTGACCCAGCTGGAGCTGTGTTTTCTAACTTCTTCTCTATGTGAAGTACATCCTACTGGACTTGGTGCTGGTGAGGCCACACCTCAAATCCTGGCTTCAGGTTTGGGCCCCTCACTCCAAGAAAGACCTTGAGGGGCTGGAGAGTGTCCAGAGAAGGGAATGGAGCTGGGAAGGGTCTGGAGAACAGGGGTTGTGGGAGCAGCTCAGAGCCCTGGGGCTGTTTAGTCTGGAGAAGAGGAGGCTGAGGGGAGACCTCATTGCTCTCTGCAGCTCCTGGAAAGGAGGTTGTGGGGAGGTGGGTGCTGGGCTCTTCTCCAAAGAAACAAATGATGGGATGAGAGGAAATGGCCTCAAGTTGCACCAGGGGAGGTTTAGATTGGATATTGGGACAATTTCTTTACTGACAGAGTGGTGAAGCCCTGGCAGAGGCTGCCCAGGGCACTGGTGGAGTCTCCAGCCCTGGAGGGGTTCAAAAGCCATGGAGAGGTGGCACTTTGGGACAGGGTTTAGCAGGCACCGTGGGGTTGGACTGACAGCTGGACTGGATGAGCTGAGAGGTCGTTTCCAACCTCTGTGATTCCATGATTCTACAGCAGAAATGTCCAAATATAAATAAACCTGTGGGTAGGCTTTGAGCAGGGTTTTTTTTGAGCCCCAAAGGCCTTTAAAGCATTTTTGCTGGCTCTGTGAACAGGAATGTGATGGAGCCACCCAGACAGGGCAGTAAATAACCTCACCCTCTCCACTCTGCTCTCCCTAAGCTTGTCAGCCCAACGAGGGCAAATATTTTCTCCCCTCTGCCTTGCTGTACATAAAAGGAGACAGCATTTTGGGCCAGAAGCTGCTGTTCATGAACACAGGTAACAAGATGTCTCTGCTTATTTCACTCCTGCCTTAGGAGAGAAGGAAGAGAAAGTATCCCTGCACATACTGTTCCCAGGATGTGTCTTATTTAAATAGTCTGGAGACAAAGGTCAAAGAAATGTTGCAGGGTTGTTAAAGATCCCATAAAAATCTCTACTTTGAAACAAACCCAGTGTTTTCTCGCTGTGACTTCTCCCATGATGTCACTGTGAGCTCAAGCTGCTGCTTTGCAGCTGCTCCTAACCTAGGTGTGAGCTCCAACCGAGGAGTGACTCTGGAGCCTCCACGGCCTCATCTTCCTGCTGAAAGCTAATAAAAGCCACAGATTAGCTTCCAGTTTCCCTGACCTGGTGCCCACGTGGCCTTTTGTAATGTATATTTTAGTTGCTCCGAAGGCAGTGATGTAACACCAGAAGCTTTGAACAGCAGAGTTCACCCAGGTGAACTTTCTTGGGAGAGCTTTGACAGGTGAAGATATAAAACACCCGGCCCCACCCTGATAAGAGCGAGTTTATCCTTTTTTTTTCATTGCAGACTTTTATAAACGTAACCCGGAACAAAGGAGCTTCTGCACTTTTCCTGATGCTCCTGGGATACACTTTCCCAGCACTCTTGTCTGTGATTTGAGATGAGATCTTGGGGAGAAATGTTTTCCTGTGAGGTGGGGAGGCCCTGGCCCAGGTTTCCCAGAGAAGCTGTGGCTGCCCCATCCCTGGAGGTGTTCAAGGCCAGGTTGAATGTGGCTTTGAGCCCCTTGTTCCAGTGGGAGGTGTCCCTGGAACTGGATGGGCTTTGAGGTCCCTTCCAACTCAACCCATTCCATGATTCTATGTAAAATTCACAGGATTAATGCTGCTCTTCTCAGTTTGATGGTTATCAGCTCACCTCCAGCCATCCCATTATTCTGCAATGAGGAGTTATGCAATGAGAGAAGGACAAATTATTTTCATGGGCAAGATCATTTTAAGGAGCAGATGCATTTGGGTGGGTTATTTTATTTTATCAACACCGTGGAGAATCAGCTCCTGTCGCCCCATAAACAAACAAACAAACAAGAAAGAGCTGAAAAACACCAGGGCTGGAAAGGAGCTGCAAATCTGCACCACCCACAAGGCCAAAAACACAGATAAAAGAGTGGAGTTAGTGGAAAGGGTGTTTTAAAACTGGTCAGGTAAACAAAGGGAATGGACATTCTTCCCTCTGCTTTGAGAAAGGGGAATCCCTCTCATCAGTGAAGGATGAAAGAAGCAAAACTCAGTTGGATCCTGGACAGACTGGATGGACAAACTACTTGGCCAGGTGGGAGGTCCAGAACTGGTGGATCCTGAGGAACTGGAAGCTCAGGAATTCCAGTAAGGACTGTGAAAAAGGCAGGAGGGTTGTGGAATTGGAGTGAGGATGCTCCCATCCCCCTTATCAGGGAGCTTTTGTCTTAAAAGAAATCGAGAGCTCTGCAACTCAGTACTGACCCAGACACCTCGGGCATCACAATATAGGAAGTGGAGACCTAATGAAATGGGATTCTTGATACACTTTGAAGCAGTATTTCTTTTCCTTGGACATACCTTCTTCTTCTCCAGCTGCTCTGCGTTGTGTTTCCTTTCTTTCTCAGAAAGGGGACACGGGAGGGGTGTACGGATTGGGATCAGCAGCTGGCATATTTTCTCGTGGATACTGACCCAGTCAGTCTGCTGGTGATCGACGTCGCTGCCAAAATAAGGGAAGAACAATGCTTTTGTTTGGGGTTTTTTTTTGTTGTATCTCTTGAGCTCTCACTGCAGGAATTACCTGCGTTATTTGTGTCAACACCTGACATTGTGCTGCTCACAAATTGATGCAGGAACAGCTGGATGGGAGCATTCCCACTTCCGTGGAGCATTCCCGCTCCAGTCCCACCACCCTCCCTGCTGAGCTTTGTCCTGGGCTGCTCCCTCTCCCTGTCTCCATCCCAGACCTTCTCTCTGCCTTCTGGCCCTCATCCCTACTGCCCAGGCTTCCTAGGTGTCATCCCTGTGTTCTAAGCCTTGTTCTGGGGTTTCTCCCTGTGTCCTGAGCCTCATCCAGGTGCTGGGCCTTGCCTCTTGCCCTGCCCCTGTGTCCCAGGACTGCTCCCGCCTCCCAAGCCTCACCCTGGACCTTGTCCTGGGCTTCCTCCCTGCCTCTCGCCCCCATCTTGGGCCTCTTCCCACCTCCTGAGCCTTGTCCTGGGGGTTCTCCCTGTGTCCTGAGCCTTGTCCCAGGCTTCCTCCCTGCCTCTGGCCCCATCCTGGGCCTATTCCTGTCTCCTGGGCCTCACCCTGAGCCTTCTCCTGGTGTCCTGAGCCTTGTCCTGGGGCTTGCCCCTACCTCTTGCCCTGTGCATGTGCCCCAGGGTTCTCCCCACCTCTCAGACTCCACACTGGGCCCTTCTCACTGTGCTCTGAGCCTTGTCCCAGGGCTAGTCCCCACCTCTTGCCTGGTCTCCCAGGCTTCAGCCTGGGCCTTGTCCTGAGCTTCCTCCTTGCCTCTTGCCCTGTCCTGGGCTTATTTCTGCCTCCTATACCTTCTCCCTGTGCTCTGAGCCTTGTCCTGGGCTTCTTCTCTTGCTCTGGCCCCACCCTGGACCTGTTCCTGTTTCCTGTAAACCTCTCCCTGAATCTTCTCCATCTGTCCTGAGCCTTGTCTTGGGGTTGGTTCCTGCCCCTTGCCCTGTCCTGGGCCTGTTCCCATCTCTTGGGCTCCCTCCCTGCCCCTTGCCCTGTCCTGGGCCTGTTCCTGCGTCCTGGGCCTGTTCCTGCCTCCTGGGCCTCGCGCTGGGCCTCGCCCTCACGCCCCCGAAGCCGGCGGGGCCCCTCACCAGTAGTACGTGAGGCGGCAGCGCCGGCAGCGGACCCGCCCGGCCGCCCCGCACAGCTCGCAGCGCGGAGACGCTGCCGCCATGGCCATCCCCTCCACCCGCGAACGCCGCCGCTAAGTTACCAAGGCAACACTTCCGGCGGCAGGGGCGTGGCGGATTGGCCGAGAGGGTGGGAGGCGGGGCGGGCTGGGGGAAAGAGAAGAATCTGATTGGCTGACAGAGCCAGAGGGGCGGAGCTTATTGCCGAAAGGGCAGGGGCGTGGGGGCGGGATGTATT
>JAUMJL010001476.1:0-17089 GCA_033558185.1 Dromococcyx pavoninus | reverse complement strand
GGGTCATGTGACGGATATGTGATGGGGCAGGGGCTCGTGATGGGGTCACGTGACAGGGCGGGGTCACATGATGGGGAGGGGTCATGTGACAGGGAGATGTGATGGGGCAGGGGTGTGTGACGGGGCGGGGACTCGTGATGGGGCCATGTGATGGGGTGGGGACACGTGACGGGGCGGGGTCACATGACAGGGTGGGGCACAGGACCGGGCGGGGGACATGTGACGGGGTGGAGTCATGTGACAGGGAGATGTGATGGGGTGGGGGCTTGTGATGGGGTCACGTGATGGGGTGGGGCACGTGATGGGCTGTGGCACATGACGGGGTGTGGCACGTGACAGGATGGGGTCACATGACAGGGCAAGGCACCTGACAGGGTCACATGATGGGGCACGGCACGTGACAGGGTGGGGCAGGTGATGGGGCGTGGTATGTGACAGGGTGGGGTCACGTGACAGGGTGGGGGTCACCTGACGGGGCGTGGCACGTGATGGGGTGTGTTGTGTGATGGGGCGGGGTCATGTGATGGGGCAGACCACGTGACTGGGTGGGGCACATGATGGGGCAGGGCAGGTGATGGGGTGGGGCATGTGAGGGTGGGGCATGTGACCAGAGTGGGGCACATGACCAGGCAGGGTCACGTGACGGGAGTCGGGCACATGATGGGCACAGGGCGTGGCTTTGAGGGGCGTGGCTTTGGAAGGGGGCGTGGCTTTGGAAGCGGCGTGGGTTTGGGGTGTAGCTTTGGGATGGGGCGTGGTTCCGGGGGGGCGTGGCTCTGACAGGGGGCGTGGCTCTGACAGGGGGCGTGGCTCCGGGAGGGGGCGTGGCTCAAGGCTCACGTCCTCTCCCGTTCCCCCCCCCCCCCAGCACTATTTCTGCGACGCCTGGAACACCTTCGACGCCCTCATCGTGGTCGGCAGCGTGGTGGACATCGCCGTCACCGAGGTCAACGTGAGTCACGCCATGGACTGTCCCCGGGTCCCTCTGTCCGTCCCCACCCATCCGTTGGTCTCCATTGGTCTCCATCCACCTCCATTGGTCTCTATTGGTCTCCATTGGTCTCCATTGGTCTTCGTTGGTCTCCGTTGACCTCCGTTGGTCTCTGTTGGTCTCCATTGGTCTCCACTGGTCTCCATTGGTCTTCGTTGGTCTTCGTTGGTCTTCGTTGGTCTCCGTTGACCTCCATTGGTCTCCATTGACCTCCATTGGTCTCTATTGGTCTCCATTGGTCTCCATTGGTTTCCATTGATCTCCATCCACCTCCATTGGTCTTCGTTGGTCTCCATTGGTCTCCATTGGTCTCCATTGGTCTTCGTTGGTCTTCGTTGGTCTCCATTGACCTCCATTGGTCTCCGTTGGTCTCTATTGGTCTCCATTGATCTCCATTGGTCTTCATTGGTCTCCATTGGTCTCCATTGACCTCCATTGGTCTCCGTTGGTCGCCGTTGGTCTTCATTGGTCTTTGTTGGTCTCCATTGATCTCCGTTGGTCTCCATTGGTCTCCATTAATCACCATTGGTCTTCATTGATCTCCATTGGTCTTCGTTGGTCTCCATTGACCTCCATTGGTCTTCGTTGGTCTCCATTGGTCTTCGTTGGTCTCCGTTGGTCTTCATTGGTCTTTGTTGGTCTCCATTGATCTCCATCGATCTCCATTGGTCTCCATTGCTGTCCATTGGTCTCCATTAATCACCATTGGTCTCCATTGATCTCCATTGGTCTTCGTTGGTCTCCATTGACCTCCATTGGTCTTCGTTGGTCTCCATTGGTCTTCATTGGTCTCCATTGGTCTTCGTTGGTCTCCATTGGTCTTCGTTGGTCTCCGTTGGTCTTCATTGGTCTTTGTTGGTCTCCATTGATCTCCATCGATCTCCATTGGTCTCCATTGCTGTCCATTGGTCTCCATTAATCACCATTGGTCTTCATTGATCTCCATTGGTCTCCATTGATCTCCATCCACCTCCACCCCTCTCCCTTGGTCTCCCTTGGTCTCCATCACTTCCCGGTACAGAACGGGGGCCATGTTGGTGAGGTACGAGGAGATGCCCTCAGGGGACACACGTCTGGGGGAGGGAGGGGGGGGGATTGTCCCCCACCCCCTGAACCCTCCCCATTGGTTCCTCAGAGCTCCGAGGACTCCTCCCGCATCTCCATCACCTTCTTCCGCCTCTTCCGCGTGATGCGCCTGGTGAAGCTCCTCTCCAAGGGCGAGGGCATCCGCACCCTGCTCTGGACCTTCGTCAAGTCCTTCCAGGTGGGGACACCCCGGGGAGGGTGGGGAACGACCTGGGGGGGGGGACATTGGGAATGGGGGGGGGGGGCACCAGGGGGGAGCCTGAGGAGATGGGGAGGGGGACGTGGGGATGGGGGGACACCAAGGAGGTACCAGGGAGATGGGGAGGGGGACAATGGGGTTGGGGGACATCAAGGGGGAGAACTGGGGGGGACATTGGGAATGGGGGGGGGCACCAGGGGGACACCTGAGGAGATGGGGAGGGGGACGTGGGGATGGGGGGACACCATGGGGGAGCCTGAGGAGATGGGGAGGGGGACGTGGGGATGAGGGGACACCAAGGGGGTACCAGGGGGGCACCCAAGGAGATGGGGAGGGGACGTGGGGATGGGGGGACACCAGGGGGGCACCTGAGGAGATGGGGAGGGGGACAATGAGGGGACGTGGGGATGGGGGGACACCAAGGGGGAGAACTGGGGGGGACATTGGGAATGGAGGGGACACCAAGGGGGTACCAGGGGGGAACCCAAGGAGATGGGGAGGGGACGTGGGGATGGGGGGGACACCAAGGGGGAACCCAGGGAGATGGGGAGGGGGCGCAGGGGGATTGGGAGACTCAGGGTGTCGTTGTCCCCCCCCCAGGCTCTGCCCTACGTGGCCCTGCTCATCGCCATGATCTTCTTCATCTATGCCGTCATCGGGATGCAGGTGGGGGGGGGGCTGAGCCCCACGAGACCTCCCCCACCCCGAGGGTCCTGAGCACCCCCCGAGGGTCCTGAGCACCCCCCGAGGGTCCTGAGGCACCCCCCGAGACCCCTCCGAGGGTCCTGAGGACCTCACGAGAGTCCTGAGCTCCTCTCCTCAAGGGTCCTGAGCCCCCCTCGAGGGTCCTGAGTCCCCCCCGAGGGTCCTGAGCCCCCCGTGAGCCCCCCCTGAGGGTGCTGAGCCCTCCCTTGAGGGTCCTGAGCTCCTTCCCCTGAGGGTTCTGAGCTCCCTGAGATCCCCTGAGGGTCCTGAGCACCCCCTGAGCCCCCCTCGAGGGTCCTGAGCCCCCCTGAGGGTCCTGACCCGCCCCCCCGAGGGTCCTGAGCTCCTCCTCCCAAGGGTCCTGAGTCCCCCCGAGAGTCCTGAGCACACCCCAAGGGTTCTGAGCCCCCCTCGAGGGTCCTGAACTCCTCCCTGAGGGTCCTGAGCTCCTCCCCCCAAGGGTGCTGAGCCTCTCCTGAGTGTTCTGAGCTCCTTTCCGTGAGGGTGCTGAACCCCCACGAGCTCCCCCCCGAGGGTCCTGAGACCCTTCCATGGGTCCTGAGCTCCCTGTGAGCCCCCCCTGAGGGTGCTGAGCAACCCCTGAGGGTCCTGAGCTCCTCCCCCCGAGGGTGCTGAGCCCCTCCTGAGGGTTCTGAGCTCCTTCCCCTGAGGGTGCTGAGCCCCCCCGAGCCCCTCTCGAGGGTCCTGAGCCCCCCTGAGGGTCCTGAGCCGCCCCCCCGAGGGTCCTGAGCTCCTCCCCCCAAGGGTCCTGAGTCCCCCCGAGAGTCCTGAGCACTCCCCAAGGGTCCTGAGCTCCTCCCTGAGGGTCCTGAGCTCCTTGTGAGCCCCCCTGAGGGTCCTGAGCTCCTCCCCCTGAGGATACTGAACTCCCCTGAGCTCCCCCCCGAGGATCCTGAGCTCCCCCCCCAAGGGTCCTGAGTCCCTTCCATGGGTCCTGAGCTCCCCATGAGCCCCCCTGAGGGTGCTGAGCAACCCCTGAAAGTCCTGAGCTCCTTCCCCCGAGGGTGCTGAGCCCCTCCTGAGGGTTCTGAGCTCCTTCCCCTGAGGGTGCTGAGTCCCCCCGAGTCCCCCTCGAGGGTGCTGAGCCCCCCCCCGAGGGTCCCGAGTCCCCTCCGAGGGTTCTGAGCTCTCCCCCCGAGGGTCCTGAGCCCCCTCCGAGGGTCCTGAGCCCTCTCCGAGGGTTCTGAGCTCCCCCCCGAGGGTTCTGAGCTCCCCCCCCGAGGGTGCTGAGCCCCCCCTTTCCCCGCAGACGTTTGGGAAGTTGGCGCTGCAGGATGGGACCCAGATCAACCGCAACAACAACTTCCAGACCTTCCCGCAGGCCGTGCTGCTGCTCTTCCGGTGGGAGGGGGATCCACTGGGATCCACTGGGATCCACTGGGGGCTGGGGGGGGTGGGGGGTGGTGATCAAGGGTGGGGGTGATCGGGGGATCCCATGGGATCCAGTGAGATTGGGAAATCCAATGGGATGGGAGGGGGAATCCAGTGGGATCGGGGGGTGGGGAGGATCCAATAGGATCAGGAGGGAGCCGGGGAGGGGGGAGGGGAAGGGGGAGGAATGGGGGGATCTCACGGGATCCAGTGGGATGGGGGGGGAATCCAGCAGGATGGGGGATCGGGGGATCCCACGGGATCCAGTGGGATCGGGTGGTGGAGGAGGAGGAGGATGATCCAATGTGATTGGGGGGATCCAGTGGGATCAGGAGGGAACGGCAGTGGGGGGTCGGGGGGATCTCTTGGGATCCAATGGGATGGGGTAGGAGCTGGGAGGATCCAATGGGATTGGGGGGGATCCCATGGGTTCCAATGGGATGGGGGGGATCCAATAGGATCAGGAGGGAGCTGGGGAGAGGGGGTCGGGGGGATCTCACGGGATCCAATGGGATTGGGGGGATCCAATGGGATCGAGGGGGATCCAGTGGGATTGGGGGGGGTCTCTATGGGGCGCTATAGGGTGCCGTGGGGTGCTCTGGGGTAGCTCTATGGGTCCCTATGGATCTCTATGGGGTCTGGGGGTCGCTATGGGTCACTATGGGGCAGCTCTGTGGGTCTCTATGGTGCTCTGTGGATCTCAATGGATCTCTATGGGGTCTTTGGGGGTCTGGGGATCTCTATGGGGTCTGGGGGTCGCTATGGGTCGCTATGGGGCAGCGCTGTGGGTCGCTATGGGTCGCTGTGGGTCGCTGTGGGTCAGTGTGGGACGCTATGGGGCAGCTTTATAGGTTTCTATGGTGTTCTGTGGATCTCTCTGGGGTCTGGGGGGGTCTGGGGGTCTCTATGGGATCTGGGGGTCGCTATGGGTCGCTATGGGTCGGCGCTGTGGGTCGCTATGGGTCGCTATGGGTCACTGTGGGTCGCTGTGGGGCAGGTGTGCCACGGGGGAGGCCTGGCAGGAGATCATGCTCGCCAGCCTGCCGGGCAAACGCTGCGACCCCGAGTCGGACGCGGAGCCGGGCGAGGAGTTCACCTGCGGCAGCAACTTCGCCATCGTCTACTTCATCAGCTTCTTCATGCTCTGCGCCTTCCTGGTGAGCCCCACGGCTGCCCCACAGCTGCCCCATAGCTGCCCCACGGCTGCCCCACGGCTGGCCCATGGCTGCCCCATAGCTGCCCCACGGCTGCCCCACGGCTGCCCCAGAGCACCCCATAGCATCCCAGAGCACCCCATAAAGATCATGGAGACCCTCAGACCCCATAGAGGCCTTTAGAGACCCATGGCTGCCCCATAGCTGCCCCATAGCTGCCCCATGGCTGCCCCACAGCTGCCCCACAGCTGCCCCATAGATGCCCCATAGCTGCCCCACAGCTGCCCCAGAGCACCCCAGAGCATCCCAGAGCATCCCATAAAGACCATGGAGGCCCACAGACCCCATAGAGAGTCATGGGGACCCATAGCTGCCCCATAGCTGCCCCATAGCACCCCATAAAGACCATGGAGACCCTCAGACCCCATAGAGGCCTTTAGAGACCCATGGCTGCCCCATAGCTGTCCCATAGCTGCCTCACGGCTGCCCCACGGCTGCCCCATAGCTGCCCCATGGCTGCCCCACAGCTGCCCCACAGCTGCCCCATAGATGCCCCATAGCTGCCCCACAGCTGCCCCAGAGCACCCCAGAGCATCCCAGAGCATCCCATAAAGACCATGGAGACCCACAGACCCCATAGAGAGTCATGGGGACCCATAGCTGCCCCATAGCTGCCCCATAGCATCCCATAAAGACCATGGAGACCCTCAGACCCCATAGAGGCCTTTAGAGACCCACGGCTGCCCCACGGCTGCCCCATAGCTGCCCCATAGCTGCGCCATGGCTGGCCCACGGCTGCCCCATAGCTGCCCCACGGCTGCCCCACGGCTGCCCCATAGCACCCCAGAGCATCCCAGAGCACCCCATAAAGATCATGGAGACCCTCAGACCCCATAGAGGCCTTTAGAGACCCATGGCTGCCCCACAGCTGCCCCACAGCTGCCCCATAGATGCCCCATAGCTGCCCCACAGCTGCCCCAGAGCACCCCAGAGCATCCCATAAAGACCATGGAGACCCACAGACCCCATAGAGAGTCATGGGGACCCATAGCTGCCCCATAGCTGCCCCATAGCACCCCATAAAGACCATGGAGACCCACAGACCCCATAGAGACCTATAGAGACCCATAGAGACCCATAGCTGCCCCATGGCTGCCCCATAGCATCCAGAGCACCCCATAAAGACCATGGAGACCCACAGACCCCATAGAGGCCTATAGAGACCCATGGGGACCCATAGCTGCCCCACATCTGCCCCATGGCTGCCCCACGGCTGCCCCATAGCATCCCATAACACCCCATAAAGACCACGGAGAGCCACAGACTCCATAGAGAGCCATGGGGACCCATAGCTGCCCCATAGCTGCCCCATAGATGCCCCATAGCACCCCATAAGGACCATGGAGACCCACAGACCCCATAGAGATCCATAGAGAGCCATGGGGACCCACAGCTGCCCCACAGCTGCCCCACAGCTGCCCCATGGCTGCCCCATAGCGACCATGGAGCTATGGCCCCACATCCCAGCCCCACATTTCCCCCCCCCCCCTTCCCCAGATCATTAACCTCTTCGTGGCTGTGATCATGGACAACTTCGATTACCTGACGCGGGATTGGTCCATCCTCGGCCCCCACCACCTCGACGAGTTCAAGCGCGTCTGGTCCGAGTACGACCCGGCCGCCAGGTCCGACCCCGGGACCCCCCCCTCTCAGGGAATCTGGGACACCCCCCCGGGAATCCTGGATCCCCTGGAATCATCTGAGACCCCCCCCCCCCAAGAATCCAGATCCATCCCCCACCCCGAATTGGGATTCCCTGGAATCTGGGACACCCCCACCCCACCCCCAAAGAATCCCCATCCCCAGAATCCGAGACCTCTAGGAATCTGGAATCCTGGATCCCCTGGAATTTGGATCCACGGGGATCCAGATCCCCAGAATCTGGGACCTCCAGGAATCCTGGATCCCCTGGAATGATCCAAGACCCCCCCTCAAGAATCCAGATCCACCCCCCCCACCCCTCCCTGAATTGGGATTCCCTGGAATCTGGGACCCCCCCAAGAATCCAGATCCTCTCCCGAGTCAGGATCCCCAGGAATCCAGATCTCCTGGAAGTTGGATCCACAGGAATCTGGATCCCCAGAATCCGGGACCTCCAGGAATCTGGGATCCCCTGGGAATCCTGGCTCCCTGGAATTTGGATCCACGGGAACTGGGGACCTCCCGGGATCCAGATCCACCCCCCAAAAAAATCTGGGACCTCCAGGAATCCTGGACCCCATGGAATCCGGGATCCCCAGAATCTGGGACCCACCCCCAGGATTCCAACCCCCTCCCTGGAATGCTGGATCCCCTCCCCACGATCCCTGGATTCCCTCAGGGGTCGCATCAAGCACCTGGATGTGGTGACTCTGCTGCGCCGGATCCAACCCCCCCTCGGCTTCGGGAAGCTCTGCCCCCACCGCGTGGCCTGCAAGGTGGGGCCTGGGATCCAGGGATCCCTGGGCTGGGGATCCGGGGGGATCAGGGTAGGGGTGGATCCCTGGGGTGGGGTTCCAGAGGGATCGGTATGGGTTGGGTCCATGGGCTCTGGCTCCAGAGGGATCAGGTGGGTGATCCCTGGGTGGGGATCGGGTGGGTGATCCCTGGTGGTGGGATCTGGAGGGATCAGTGTGGGTGATCCCTGGACGGGGATCAGGAGGGATCAGGATGGATTTGATCCCTGGAATGGGGATCTGAGAGGGATCAGGGTGGGGGGGATCCCTGGGCGGGGATCAAGTGGGTGACCCCTGGAGGGATCGAGTGGGTGATCCCTTGGGGGGGATCTGGAGGGATCAGGGTGGGTGATCCCTGGGGTGGGGCCCCAGAGGGATCAGGATGGGTTGGATCCCTGGGTTGGGGGTCTGGAGGGATCAGGTGGGTGATCCCTGGGGGGATCTGGAGGGATCTGGGATCACGTGGGTGATCCCCAGGGGCAGATCTGGGGGTGATCCCTGGGGGGGGGGATTGGGTGAGTGATTGGGGAGGGGGGAAAATCTGGAGGGATCTTGTGGGTGATCACTTGGGGGGGTGGGTGGATCTGGAGGGATCAGGTGGGTGATCAGGTGGGTGATCCCTGCTCCCCGCAGCGCTTGGTCGCCATGAACATGCCGCTCAATTCCGACGGCACCGTCACCTTCAACGCCACCCTCTTCGCCCTCGTCCGCACCTCCCTCAAGATCAAGACCGAAGGTCGGGGAATCGAGCCGGGATCCGGAGCCTTTGGGATCCCCCCCTGGCTCCGGGGTCGCTCCGGGGAGTTGCTGGATCCCTGGGGGCTCCGCGGGGAATTGGCTGGAGTCGTGGATCTCCCTCCCACCGGAGCAGCCGGAGTCCCCAAGATCCCCCTCAGGGATCGTCCAGATCCTTGGGATCCCCCCCCATGGACCATCCAGATCCTTGGGATCCCCCACCCCCTCCCAATGGACCATCCAGATCCCTGGGATCTCCTCCCCATGGCCGGGATCCCCATATGGACCATCCAGATTCTTGAGATCTCCATATGGACCATCCAGACCCTTGGAATCCCCCCCCTGGACCCTCCAGACCCTTGGGATGTCCCCATGGACCCTCCAGACCCTCGGGATTCCCTTCCATGGACCCTCCAGACCCTTGGGATGTCCCCATGGACCATCCAGACCCTTGGAATCTCCCCTACCCATGGACCACCCAAGGCCAGGATCCCCTTGTGAAGCATCCAGATCCTTGGGATCTCCTTGGGGTCCCTCCAGACCCTTGGGATGTCCCCATGGACCCTCAGGATTCCCTTCCATGGACCCTCCAGACCCTTGGGATTCCCCCCATGGACCTTCCAGAACCTTGGGATGTCCCCATGGACCATCCAGATCCCTGGGGTCTCCCCTCTCCATGGACCACCCAAGGCCAAGATCCTCTTGTGAAGCATCCAGACCCTTGGGATCTCCTTGGGGACCCTCCAGACCCTTGGGATGTCCCCATGGACCCTCAGGATTCCCTTCCATGGACCCTCCAGACCCTTGGGATTCCCCCCATGGACCTTCCAGAACCTTGGGATGTCCCCATGGACCATCCAGATCCCTGGGATCTCCCCTCTCCATGGACCACCCAAGGCCAAGATCCCCTTGTGGAGCATCCAGACCCTTGGGATCTCCTTGGGGTCCCTCCAGACCCTCGGGATTCCCTTCCATGGACCCTTGGGACCCTTGGGATGTCCCCATGGACCCTCCAGACCCTCAGGATTCCCCCCATGGACCCTCCAGACCCTCAGGATGTCCCCATGGACCCTCCAGACCCTTGGGATCTCCCCTCCATGGAGCACCCAAGCCCGGGATCCCCCCCCCCACCACCCTGTGGGATCTCCAGGAGCTCTGGAATTCCTCCTCCCCCCTCCCTCACTTCCCATCTCCTTCCGGTTCCCACCAGGAAACCTGGACGAGGCCAACAAGGAGCTGCGGGCGGTGGTGAAGAAGATCTGGAAGAGGACGAAGCCGAAGCTGCTGGACGAGGTCATCCCCCCCCCCGAGGGTGAGGACGGGGGAGTTGGGGGGAAAAAGGGCATTTTTGGAGCCTCTGTGAAGAGGTTTGGGGTGAAAATCGCGGGGTTTGAGAATTTCAGAGGGGATTTGGGGGGAAATTTGCAGGTTTTGAGAATTTGAGAGGAGGTTTGGGGTGAAAATCGCGCTTTTTTTGGAAATTTGTGGGGAGATTTGGGGTGAAAATTGCAGATTTTGAGAATTTGAGAGGAGATTTGGGGTGAAAATTGCATTTTTTAAGAATTTGAGGGGAGATTTGAGGTGAAAATTAAATTTTTTTTAAATTTGAGAGGAGATTTGGGGTGAAAATTAAATTTTTTGAAAATTTGAGAGGAGATTTGGGGTGAAAATCGCATTTTTTGAGAATTTGTGGGGAGATTTGGACTGAAAATTAAATTTTTTTGAGAATTTGTGGGGAGATTTGAGGTGAAAATTACATTTTTTGAAAATTTGAGAGGAGATTTGGGATGAAAATTGCATTTTTTGAGAATTTGAGAGGAGATTTGGGGTGAAAATTGCATTTTTTGAGAATTTGTGGGGAGATTTGGGGTGAAAATTAAATTTTTTGAAAATTTGAGAGGAGATTTGGGATGAAAATTGCATTTTTTGAGAATTTGAGAGGAGATTTGGGGTGAAAATTGCATTTTTTGAGAATTTGAGAGGAGATTTGGGATGAAAATCGCATTTTTTTGAGAATTTGTGGGGAGATTTGGGCTGAAAAATCAGATTTTTAAAAAATTTGTGAGATTTGGGGTGGAAATTGCAGATTTTGAGAATTTGAGAGGAGATTTGGGGTGAAAATCACATTTTTTTAGAATTTGTGAAGAGATTTGGGGTGAAAATTGCATTTCTGGAGAATTTGTGGGGAGATTTGGGGTGAAAATTACGTTTTTTGAGAATTTGTGGGGAGAAAAATTGCATTTTTTTTAAATTTGAGAGGAGATTTGGGGTGAAAATTACATTTTTTGAAAATTTGAGAGGAGATTTGGGGTGAAAATGGCATTTTTTGAGAATTTGTGGGGAGAAGAATCACATTTTTTGAAAATTTGAGAGGGAATTTGGGGAGAAAATTGCATTTTTTGACGTTTGTGAGGAGATTTGGGGTGAAAAATTGTGGGTTTTTTAATTTATGAGGAGATTTGGTGTGGAAAATGCATATTTGAGGGTGAAAATGGCATTTTTTGAGAATTTGAGAGGAGATTTGGGGTGAAAATTGCATTTTTTGAGAATTTGAGAGGAGATTTGGGGTGAAAATTACATTTTTTGAAAATTTGAGAGGAGATTTGGGATGAAAATTGCATTTTTTGAGAATTTGAGAGGAGATTTGGGGTGAAAATTGCATTTTTTGAGAATTTGTGGGGAGATTTGGACTGAAAATTAAATTTTTTTGAGAATTTGTGGGGAGATTTGAGGTGAAAATGGCATTTTTTGAGAATTTGTGGGGAGATTTGGGGTGAAAATTAAATTTTTTGAAAATTTGAGAGGAGATTTGGGGTGAAAATCGCATTTTTTGAGAATTTGTGGGGAGATTTGAGGTGAAAATTACATTTTTTTTAAATTTGAGAGGAGATTTGGGGTGAAAATTGCATTTTTTGAGAATTTGAGAGGAGATTTGGGATGAAAATCGCATTTTTTTGAGAATTTGAGAGGAGATTTGGGGTGAAAATTAAATTTTTTGAGAATTTGAGAGGAGATTTGGGGTGAAAATGGCATTTTTTGAGAATTTATGGGAAGATCTGGGCTGAAAAATCACATTTTTAAAAAAATTTTGAGATTTGGAGTGAAAATTGCATTTCTGGAGAATTTGTGGGGAGATTTGGGGTGAAAATTAAATTTTTTGAAAATTTGAGAGGAGATTTGGGGTGAAAATTGCATTTTTTGAAAATTTGAGAGGAGATTTGGGGTGAAAATGGCATTTTTTGAGAATTTGTGGGGAGAAAAATCGCATTTTTGGAAAATTTGAGAGGGAATTTGGGGAGAAAATTGCATTTTTTGACGTTTGTGAGGAGATTTGGGGTGAAAAATTGTGGGTTTTTTAATTTATGAGGAGATTTGGTGTGGAAAATGCATATTTGAGGGTGAAAATGGCATTTTTTGAGAATTTGAGAGGAGATTTGGGGTGAAAATTGCATTTTTTGAGAATTTGAGAGGAGATTTGGGATGAAAATTGCATTTTTTGAGAATTTGAGAGGAGATTTGGGATGAAAATTGCATTTTTTGAGAATTTGAGAGGAGATTTGGGATGAAAATGGCATTTTTTGAGAATTTGTGGGGAGATTTGGGGTGAAAATTAAATTTTTTGAAAATTTGAGAGGAGATTTGGGATGAAAATGGCATTTTTTTAGAATTTGTGGGGAGATTTGAGGTGAAAATTAAGTTTTTTGAAAATTTGAGAGGAGATTTGGGGTGAAAATTAATTTTTTTTAAATTTGAGAGGAGATTTGGGGTGAAAATTACATTTTTGGAAAATTTGAGAGGAGATTTGGGATGAAAATTGCATTTTTTGAGAATTTGTGGGGAGAAAAATCGCATTTTTGGAAAATTTGAGAGGGAATTTGGGGAGAAAATTGCATTTTTTGACGTTTGTGAGGAGATTTGGGGTGAAAAATTGTGGGTTTTTTAATTTATGAGGAGATTTGGTGTGGAAAATGCATATTTGAGGGTGAAAATGGCATTTTTTGAGAATTTGAGAGGAGATTTGGGGTGAAAATTACATTTTTTGAGAATTTGTGGAGAGAAAAATTGCATTTTTTGAAAATTTGAGAGGGAATTTGGGGAGAAAACTGCATTTTTGAGAATTTGAGAGGAGATTTGGGGTGAAAATTGCATTTTTTGAGAATTTGTGGAGAGAAAAATTGCATTTTTTTAAAATTTGAGAGGGAATTTGGGGGAAAATTGCATTTTTTTGAGAATTTGTGGGGAGATTTGGGGTGAAAGACCTCGGAGCCCCTGGATCTTGTGGGAATTCCCCCTCCCCATGGATCTGGGTGGGTTTGGAGGTCCCTTCCAACCCAACCCATCCCATGGTTCCATAATTCCCACCCGATGTCACCCAGAGCCACCCCTGGGGGTCCCCAAGGCCAGGTTGGGTGGGGGTTCTTCAGACCACCCAGATCCATTGGGAATTCCCCCTCTCCATGGATCTGGATGGGTTTGGAGGACCCTTCCAACCCAACCCATCCCATGGTTCCATAATTCCCACCCGATGTCACCCAGAGCCACCCCTGGGGGTCCCCAAGGCCTTGACACACCCGGATCCCTTGGGAGTTGCTGGGACCCCCCCCCCTCAGCTTCCTGATCCCTATTTTTCCCGGCCCTTCCCACCCCTTTTCCAGAGGAGGAGGTGACCGTTGGGAAGTTCTACGCCACCTTCCTGATCCAGGATTACTTCCGCAAGTTCCGGCGCCGGAAGGAGCGGGGGATGTTGGGCCCCAACGCCGCCCCCAGCAACGAGCGCGCGCTCCAGGTGGGAACATCCGGCTGGGAATTCTTGAGGGGTGCTCAGGAAGCTTGGGAATGACCATCTTGCCCCCACCCGATCCCCACCCCTGCCCATCCCCGTGTCCTCAGGCCGGGCTGCAGACGCTGCAGGCGCTCGGCCCCGAGATGCGGCGGGCGCTGAGCTGCGACCTGGAGGGCGAAGATGGCGGCGGTGGCGGCGGCGGCGACGAGGAGGAGGAGGAGGAGCTCCGGGGGACACGGGGAGAGGAGAGGACCTATGAGGTGAGCGAAGGCGCGCCCGCGTGATGAGAGGCCACGCCCACAAACCTCAGACCACGCCCACCGAGTACAAACACACACACAACCATAGGCCACGCCCACAGAGCGCCAGACCACGCCCACATAGCAATAGGCCACGCCCACACGATAGGCCACACCTACAAACTTCAGACCACGTGCACCGAGCGTGAAGACACGCCCACATTGTGATAGGCCACACCCACAAAGCTCAGACCACGCCCACCGAGCGTGAAGACACGCCCACATGAGAGGCCACGCCCACAGAGCGATAGGCCACACCCACAAAGATCAGACCATACCCACCGAGCGATAACACACCCACATGATAGGCCACGCCCACATGATGATAGGCCACGCCTACTGAGCGTGAAGACGCCCACGTGATAGGCCACACCCAGTGAGCAATAGACCACGCCCACATGATGGGCCACACCCACAGCACTACAGGCCATGCCCACCGAGCGCTAGACCACACCCACATAGCAATAGGCCACACCCACAGTGATAGGCCACGCCCACAATGCGAGGGTGCATCCACATAGCAATAAGTTCCGCCCACAACACTACAGGCCCCGCCCACCGGTCGCTAAGACACGCCCCCATGATGATAGGCCACGCCCACAGAGTGATAGACCCCTTCTAGAAGCCCCGCCCCCTCCGGAGGCCCCGCCCCCATCCTCCTCTCCCCGCAGGCCCCAGAGCCCCTCTATGGCTCCGCCCCCAGCCCCCCCCACCAGGGGGAGCCCCCCCACCCCGACAGCCCCGGCCCCCCCGAGGGGGAGGACCCCGCGCCCCCCACCCACGGCCTCACCCACAGGTACGAGGTGGGGGGGAGTCCTTGGGGGGCACCCATTGGGGTGAGGGGGGTCCTGGGGGGGGCACCCATGGGGTGGGGGGAGGGCACCCATGGGGAAATAAGGAGGGGGTTGGTGGTTGGGGGTCCTGGGGGGGGCACCCATGGGGTGGGGGGGGTCCTGGGAGGGGTCACCCATGGGGAAATAAGGAGGGGGATCGGTGGTTGGGGGTCCTGGGGGGGGGGCACCCATGGGGTGGGGGGTCCTTTGTGGGGGAAATAGGGGGGGATGGGGTTCTGGGGGGTACCCATGGGGTGGGGGGGTCCTGGGGGGACACCCATGGGGTGGGGGGGTCCTGGGAGGGGGCACCCATGGGGAAATAAGGAGGGGGGTCGGTGGTTGGGGGTCCTGGGAGGGGCAGCCATGGGGTGGGGGGGGTCCTTGAGGGGGCACCAGGGGAAATAGGGGGGTCGGGGGTCCTGGGGGGTGGGGAGCAGCACCCATGCGGTGAGGGGGTCCTTGCGGGGGCACCTATAAAGTTGGGAGGGGTCTGGGGGGTGCACTGGGAAATAGGGGGGGAGATGGGGGTCCTGGGGGGCACCCATGGGGTGTGGGGGGGTCCTTGGGGGGGTGTCCAGGGGTGGGGTTCTTGGGGGTCCTTGGGTGCGATTGAGGTGGAAGGGGTGAGGGGGGACCCAATGGGATGGGGGGGGGGGTCCCCATGGGAGGGGGGCGGTCTTGGGGGGGTGGGGGTTCCCAGGGGAAAATGGGGGGGGGGGATTCCTTGGGGGGGGCTGAGATTTGAGGGGGGGGGGGTCCCCGTGTGCAGGCGGCGCTCAGAGGGGGGGTCCCCGGCCGATCCAGCCCCCCCCGAAGATGGGGAGGACCCAGGGTCCGGCAGCCACGAAGAGGATGGGGAGACCCCGGCCCCCCCCACCCACCGCTGGGACCGGTACGGAGTGGAGGGGGGGGGATGTGGGAGGGATGGGACCCCCCCCATAGGGTAGGGGGTGTCGGAAGGGCCCCCCCTGACACCCCCCCCCTCCCATTCCCCCCCTCCCCAGGTCCCCGCCCCCCCCGCGCTGGGGGGAGGCGGTGCCGCGGGGGGGGTCTCTGCCCCTGCCCCCCCGCCCCTTCGCCAGGGAGGGGCAACAGCTCAAGAGGCGTCGCCTGCTGCCCCCCACGCCCGCGGGTAAGGGGCGGGGCCTAAGGGGGCGGGGCCTAAGGGGGCGTGACCCCCAGGGGGGGCAGGACATAAAGGGGTGGTGTCTGGGGGGCGTGGCATAAAGGGGCGGGGCATAAAGGGGCCTAAAGAGGCGGAGTCTGAGTGGGAGGGGCATGGGCAGAGCAGGAGTAAAGGTGATCAAAGGGGTGGGGCCTAAAGGGGCGGGGTCTGAGGGGGCGGGGCCTGAGGGGCGGGGCCTAAAGGGCTAAAAGGAGCTGAGGGGATGGGGCATGGGCAGAGCCCGAAGGGGCGTGGCCTAAGTGGGGCGTGGCCTAAATGAGGCGTAAAAGCGTGGTGGCCAAGGGGCGGGGCATAGACAGCCTGATAAAAGGAGACTGGGCGGGGCATAAAGGGGCGTGGCATAAAGGGGCAGGACCTGAGGGCAGAGTGTAGAGGGTGTGGCAGAAAGGGGTGGGGCATAAAGGGGCGGGGCCAGAGATGGCCTAAAGGGCAGTGTTTGAGTGGGCGGGGCATGGAGGCGGAGCCTGCATTAAAATTCATGAAAGGGCGTGGCCTAAAGGGGGGCGGGGTCTGAATGGAGGGGTCTGGGGGCGGAGCATGGAGGAGGCGGGGTCTGGCATAAAGGCACGTTGTGAGAGGGGCGGGGCATAAAGGGGTGGGGCATAAAGGGGCGGGGCCAGAGATGGCCTAAAGTGCAGTGTTTGAGTGGGCGGGGCATGGAGGCGGAGCCTGCATTAAAATTCATGAAAGGGCGTGGCCTAAAGGGGGCGGGGTCTGACTGGAGGGGTCTGGGGCGGAGCATGGAGGGGGCGGGGTCTGGCATAAAGGCACGTGGTGAGAGGGGCGGGCATAAAGGGGCGGGGCATAAAGGGGTGGTGCATAAAGGGGCGGGGCCTGAGGGATCAAGACACACATAAGCAAAGGGGTGGGGCATAAATGGGCGTGGTCTAAAGGGGACTTGATGCAAAGGGGAGGGGATTAATGAGGGGGCGTGGCTTGAGGAAAGGGGCGTGGCATACAGGGAGGACAGCGTTTGGGTTGGGCTTATGGGAGGGCAGAGCCTGATTGGAAGGTGGCTATGGAGGGGGGCGTGGCCTATGGGAAGAGGAGGCGTGGCCTATCGGGTGGGGGGCGTGGTTCGGGTGAAAGGGGCGTGGCCTAAGCAGCCTTTTGGCCCCACCCCTAAAGGCCGCAAGCCCTCGTTCACCATCCAGTGCCTGCGACGCCAGGGCAGCTGCGAGGACGAACCCATCCCGGGCACCTACACCCCCTCGGGACCCCAGGTGTGAGG